>CAJNDT010000359.1:0-231736 GCA_905221615.1 Symbiodinium sp. CCMP2592 | reverse complement strand
ATATATGCATCTGTATTTAAGCCAATATATATATATATATATATTCAAAATATATGAACTGTTCTTTCAATAAACGAGCAAAACATATCATCAAGACTAAATAAATCTGTTTAACGATCTATGGAAATTATTGCATTTTCTGCTTGAAGTTCACCAAAATTATACATTACATATTTTTCAACCAAGTGTTACAATGGTGCTAAAGTTGCTCAAGTACGAACGCAGATATGATACATCAATATCTGATCTTCTATTATCTTTCGTGCTAAAGTATTTCAAACTTATCTGGTCAGATTGAAGTTGTCATTAAAAGATGTGTCATAATATTTATCTTTAAAAGCAACTCGTGTCTTATCAGAACTTGAAGCCATCCAAAAGAGACTTTCAGTTTGTCTTTTTCGGTTTAAGTTATCATTATCCGTATCTATTTCTGACCTACAATGCTTCTTGCTTCATTTTGCAGGGGTTCGGGCCTTGGGTTTATGCAACCCACATGAGCCCCTAACCCGTTCTGGGGACCACAGCACGACAGCGCGCGCGCTCAGGTGGACTTCGTGTCATGCTGCAGACTGGCCTCGCCACAGAGGGCCACAAGTAAAAACTTGTTGGGCTTCAGGAGGCATTTGGCTACCTTAAGGGAGTCGTAGTTACTCCCGCCGTTCACCCGCGCTTGTTTGAATTTCATCACTTTCAGGGTCTTCAGTTCGCACTGGAAGGCACTTCGAGTTGGGGGGCTTGCCTTCGAGGGTTAATGGCAAGAGGACTATCTTTTCACCAATGCTTTATGTCGAGGGGAAACACTACCTGAGTAGCTGGCGCAGCAGAGAATGGTTGGATCCATCGGAAACTACTCTTGACCCCAAGCCCGAAACCCTAACCCGAAACCCTAAACCTCAAAGCCTGAAACCCTGAACCCTAAGCCCCACACCGGAAACCCGAAACGCAAACCCCAGACCCTAAACCCTCCGAAATGCAGCTCTGAGGTCACACTTACATGTTGCTTCACTGTACTCTAGATACTTGGGAGATTCCGAAACTTAGGGGTACCTTATTTTGGGGTCTTTATAAGGATCCTACTATGTAGGCTACTATATTGGGGTCCCCTATTTTCGAATGGATTTTGCACAGCGCCTGATCAAAGCGGCTTGGCGGTGTCGCGCCAACATGGCCAGTACTACCAAACTGGCTGCTTCCATCAGTTGCACAGGCCCAGATGGGCTAGCAAAGGCGACATAACCTTGCAGAGCCCAGCAAGGCTCATAGCATTGCCCGACATTTCATAAAGTTCACTCTCAGTCACCAGATCAAGCTTCAAGTCCGGCCCGTAGCCCAAGATCGCAAGGTGACGCTCAGGCTTGGTGTAGGCGAAGGTCCTCAGATCATACAATCGAGTTGATGTTGCAAGTGTCTTGACCACCCCGTGCAGCACGACCTGGCCACGATGAGCGACCGAAAATTATGGGCACCAGCAACAGCTGTTGCAGAGTCGATCAGACCCTAAACGCCAAGTTGAAGTTAGAGAAAAGCCTGAAACCCTCCACCCCAACTTCCCCACTCCCCCGAACCCTTAAAGGTTTAGGGGTTTGGGGCTAGGGCTTAAAGCCCAAAATACTGCGGAACCCGGCCTTCATAGGCACGCGCAGCTTTCCCCACACCTTCCGTAGGCATGCCTGCGAAAACACTTTGGGTTTTGGTTGACAGGCTGAAGGTTGCCTGAGACATGTGCGGGTCCGTCCTTCAACCTTAAGCTGTAAGTCTCTAATATAGGGGCCTTAACAATTAGAAGAGGATTTCGGGGCACATTATACTATGACTATAATAAGGAACCTCCAAAATAGTGTCATTGGTAGTTATTTAGGGCCCTATAGTATACTCAGGGGCTTTGGCATTAGAGAAACAAGGGTCAGGCTGGATCACCTGTATCCGGCTCTTGCAGACTAGCTTTGTTGAAGAACAAGCTGAAACGCTTAGCACCTTGGCACTTCTGAGGGCCTGGCTTTTCGGTTTTGGGTGTGCAACCCTAAACCCTAAACTCTAAACCCTAAACCCTAACCCCAAAAGGCTAGAGGGGCCAGGGTTTAGGGTTTAGGGGTTTGGGGCTTCCCGGCTGCAGAGGGGCTGACTTGGATGCTGCTCTCTGGATGGACGCACCGGATCAAGCTGGGCTGCAGCAAGATGGGGGCGGATCAGGGAATTTGGTAGGTAGAGTTGTACGGAAGCTAGAGTCGCTATTTCAAGGTCCGAAATCTTACAACCCTACTCACACTTACCCATGATCCGACGTACACCTTTGCTCCTCGGCATGCATACACTCCTGGCTTCAATCAACCTTCGTTTCGATTGGTGCGTCTCTGCAGTGGGTTGCGATCGGATTCACTCTAAAAGGAGCATCAAACTGACAGACAAGTCTACAAATGCACCCACTACGGACTTGAAACGCTCTCTCTCGTTCGCTTTGTTTAGATATGAAGCATTGAAACGAATGAGCAAGGGTTGTAGGTGCTTTGATGATCCACTAAAACACGGACAGTTGCGATGGCTGACTGCGCATTTATTTAGCCACGCAGGAGCAGCACTCCATGGGTGCAGTCCAGTATAAAGTGCTTCAGCCCCGATGCTCCACAAAGAGGATCCAGGCTAGAAAAGCCAGCCATCACAGCTTCAGCGAAAGCCCTGAAACCTTTTACCCTGGAGCCTTGAAGAACTAATGGTAGTAATGGTCGCAAAACTAGGAATGATAGCAAGATAGTAATGATCGTGACGCTAGTCGTTCTTGATAGGCATAACAATACTACATCTACCCATGATCCTCCTAGGCACCCAGGAGCCTTGGAACCCGGCCCCGCCTGCAGGCTCTGCAGAGCGTAGGAGCAAGCCTTGAGATGGTCTCCGACCGTGCGAAATGCGGAAGACAAAGAGAAGACATACATACATATACACTTATATATATATATATATATGTACATGTGTATATATATATATATATATAACCTTCCATATATATATATACACACATATACTCGTATATACATGTGCAGTCTTGAAGATACTACCATTTCCTGATATTGCGCTTGAACAAGATACTGAACCAGGGAAATATGGAGTAATGCATGGCTGCATGGCAATGTAGAAGTAACGAAGGCCATCATCGAGCAGTCGTGCAGTAGAACAACAAAGCTGCGTTTCACTCAAAGACCAGGAACAGCACGGTGCAAACCAGCAATATGGACGCTCCAACATACGAACAGAAACACATAACAACATTTATGAGTATACAAACAAAAAAGCTGGACAAGGGGGCAACAAATAATGCATGATCCACGTCCGTTTATGCAGACAACGCCGCACCGCCACGGGATCGAAGGATCGAGTCGGGATAAGCTCCAATGGTGAAGTGGGCTCACATTGGGTACTGCCCCCCATACGGTAACAGTCTATAATCGGGCTACTAAGGTCCTAATATATCTATATTATGAATATTATCCATGTACCCAAGGCTTACATACCTAAGCATGCGGTTAGTTCAGGGACGGTGGAGAGTGAGAGGCTGAGGGTTTACTCAATAAAACAGCGTGCCGAGTAGTTAACACTGCAATGCAACACCAAGTCAGTAGCATTCCGGCACGTTAGACAAGGGCAGCGTGGGCTAGTGTGTCTGCATGGTCTATGATGGCTCGGGATCTACAGTCTGAGTGCGCAGACAAGGCAAGCCTTGTCCCGGGCATGGATCACACAGCTGATGCTGGGCCTGCCCTAACCCTAAACCCGACCAAGGTTTTAGGTGTGCTCGAAGCCTTAAACTCCGAATTTCATCTCCTCCTCAAAAGAGGAACCCTGATGGAAGACACGCCATTGGTCACTTCAGTTGCTACATCGACATAAGCGCTAATAGTAATGCCTCTGCCGTGGTCACATGTCGGGTTCAAGGTTTCTGTTTATGACTTTCGATTTCGGCTTGCAGTTTTCTAGTTAGCCTTAGGGGTTGAGGACTTTGGCATGGCGGTTCAGAGGCTAAGGGTTACGGCGGATATGTGTTGGGGTTTAGGGGTTTAGGCTTTAGGGTTTCAAGTCTTATGTGTCTGTGGCTTGCGGGCTTTGGTTTCCAAGATTCTGAACGGGATATCCACTGTCATCGAATCCCGGAGAATCGCCAATGATTCGTGTTCTCCCTTCTAGTGATAAATCTGTGGTCTATGCTACGCGGGCAGCAAAACTTCAACTTGTCTGCATTACAAAATCCCCCCTATGCCCCACAGTCGCAGTACCAGCTTTTTGTATGCATCACTCAAACTTGAATCCCAAACGCCACAGCTCTACGGATGCTTCCGGGATCAGAGTCTGTAGGATGCTAGCATGCAGCACTGAGATCTTTTTCCAACCAACTCTTGCTAACGCCTTTTGGCGTGGAATCTGATTTGCATCATCAGCCTGAGCGAGAAGCTCTGTCCAGTACCGTGTTTAGACATTGCAGACCCGCAGCTTTGAGAGTTCTCCCTGCAAAACTGAGAGCTAGACCCTTAAGCTCGGATCCGCCTTTATTAAACAAGCTTCTGCGTCTTTATGCGCGAGCGCCACAGATAAATAACATGGGGTTTAGGGCTTCGCCAAGTACAGTCCCTCAGACTCATGGCAAACAACAGCCTGTCGACTCTGGTCGCTTGGAGGGTCGGGGGACTTAGTAAGTAGGTAGCAAGTAGACTTATAAGTACCCTAAAAGGGACCTTAATTGGGGTTATGGTAGTTATAAGTCCCTAAAATAGCCAGTTACTAAGTCCCCCGACCCTCCAAGCGGGAGCTAAGTTAATCACCAGTCATTCGCTCATGTAGCCCCAAAACCCCTAACCCGAAGCCTCAGACCCCAAACCCTAAACCCCTAAACCCCTAAGCTCCTAAGCCCTTAGACCTTAAATAACACCGTCAACCCTGACTTTAAAGATCTCGACACCCTCGAACCGAAGGCCAGAAGCCTCTCTCGCCGAACCTTAATCCCGAACAGCCCTAGACTCCCCGAAACCCGGTAACGTAATGCTATATCATACAATACTATAACTATACGAGCACTAAGAAGGGATACTCTAACACCTTTTTCGCACTCCATATTATTCCTGGAGCTTCGAACCTGGGTTCTGTCAACAAGCGGAACATGCGGGTTTAGGATTTGGGGTCGCAGGGTTGCTCTAAGAGTCACTTGAAGGCTTGTACGTATAGGGTTTTAGAAGCCCCGCTACAGTGCTAAACCCCTTGCATTAATGTGTAAACCTTAGCTGGAGGATCATGGGACTTAGCACGTAAGGTTATAAGTACTTTAGTTGGGGTTATAAGTATAGTTACCCTGATTATAACCCTAGTTACTAAGTCCCAAGATCCTTTTAGTAAGCCCTATAAATCCCCTCGTATCATAGAACCCCTGAAGATCCCCTTTAAAAGAGCCCTTTGAAGTATAAACCTAGTAACTACATCCCATGATCCCTTAAGTAAGCCGTCAACCCTGAGTTGCTGTAGGCATGACCGCGCTGATCACCCCCTGAGATTGAGCTTCACGCTGTCACGCGATTAAGGGTTTAGGGTTTAGGGTTTAGGGTTTAGGGTTTAGGGATAAACCTGCTTCTGCTGAAAAGGAGGCAATTCCTGAAACCAGCCATATCCTGGAACCAGAGATCGCTAGACCTTAAACCCTAAACCCTAAGCCCTAAACCGTTAAGCCTTCATTACAAGTTCATAAGTTTTCAACTCAAGATCCCCCAAGCCCTCAACATTCGGCAACCTAAACCCTAAAAATCCTAAACCCAAGCCGGACCCCCAGTGGACTTCCGAGGGTCTTCCGTATTGATAACATCTCCGTCTCGACCCCACACCGTTAAGAACGTTGTAATGCAGGAGCCCGATTAAGAAACCCTGGGCCTTTAACCCCCAAAATATTGGGATCCATATGAGGAACCCTCAAAAAGGCCCAAGGTCTCTTAATCAGGTTCTGGCATTAGCAGAGTAACACATCAAATAGTATGAGAGTAGGTTCTAGTTTGCTTGGATGGGATTTAGTAGTTTAGTGGCCCCTGGTACTGATTTTGGAAGGCTTGAGAGGGAGTTTAGGGGCTTGTGCGGGGCAATAGTTTCATGGTGCAAATGGGACGGCTTACTCAAAACCATACGCTGCATGTGCGTAGAAGCCGCCAATCTGTTGCCCGATGTAACCTATATGGGAGTTTCCGAAAATAGGGGACCCTAATGTAGTACCCTAAATTTGCCCTAAATAGCAGGATCCTTTTAGGAAACTCCCACAGGCAACCCTCGAGGCACGCCCAATAAAAAGTCCCCAGCTGTAATCCATAACTCCGAAACCCAAAATGGGAGTTTCCGAAGATTGGGGGTACCTTGTTTGGGCTCCTATTCTACTATTTAGGGTACTATATTGGGGTCCCCTATTTTCGGAAACTCCCAAATCGTATGCAGAATCCAACCACTTAAGACACACCGGAACATAGCCCGTAGAAATCCTGCATGCGCACGACCATATGAGACAGCAGCGGCATCATGGCGATTTAGTTGATTTCATGTGCTTCGTGTAGGAACGAATATAGGACAAATGCCACTTACTGGGTGGTTCTGCTGTTGTGGGACGCCCCGCGAGCTTGACTTTCCTACCGCTATTTAGGGAGTTTTGGTCCATGCGAGCCATAACGAAAAAACTACTTGTGGCTGTATGGTGCTGCCGGGGTCCAGAGGCCTTTGCATCTTAATTCCTTAAGTACGAAACCCTTGAAAGTCAACCCCGCTGAAAGCCTCCTTTTAAAAAGAAGCGTCGGATCGACAGGGACGGCTTTGGGGCTTTGGGCTTATTCGGCTGGAAAATCAGTACCGCGAGTCGCAACGAAAGGACGCCTAGTAGTTTCCTGCGCGTTTCAGCCCTAGGGCTGATCTAGGTGCCCAGTTTCTGCACCCCGAGTCCGTCCCGTCAGAAGTCTCGTGGACTATCACCACCTCGGCCCCTTCGTGGCCGATGTGGCATCTTTTGGTGCGGCATGGCCGGCACTGCCGCGAACTTCGATCCGGTACCGGTACGGATTCAGTACCTGAGTTTTGCACTGTTTAGACTGTACTATAATGACAATACGCCATTATTTGCTACTCATTGTACTACTGATTATTGCTCTTGCCACAACAACAACAACAGCCACTCCTTCTGCTGCTGCTGCTACTACTACTACTACTGCTACTACTACTACTACTCCTGCTGCTGCTGCTGCTGCTGCTACAACAACTGCTGCTACTACTGCTGCTGCTGCTGCTACTACTACTACTACTGCTGCTACTGCTACCACGACGAGGACGAGGTTACGAACAGTATCAACAACACTAACAGCAGAGACGCTGACGACAATTGGATGAAGATCGGCAATATGGGTTTCCGAAAATAGGGGACCCTAACCCTTATTATAAGGACCCCAAAATACGGTACCCCCCCCCAGTTTCGGAAACTGCCATATTACTACTTGGGGGATCATGGGACTTAGTAAGTAAGGTCGTAAGTACCTTAATTGCGGTTATAAGTATAGTTACCCTAATTATAACCCTAGCTACTAAGTCCCATGACCCTTTAAGTATGACCCTATAAACCCCCTCTTATAATAGAACCCCTATAGATCCCCTTAAAAGGACCCCTAGTTACTAAGTCCCATGATCCTGAAAGTACAGTTGTCAGAAGTACCGTGCTATCGAGGCCAGAGCAGGAAAATTCTCGCCCAGAATTGAATATCCTGGCGGTAGCAGCTAACGGCTGGGCTAGAGTATAGTTTAGGGTTTAGGGGATTTGGGGTTTGGGTTTTTTTTTAAAGTGTATCGGACTTTTGATGTCTCGCCAGTCCGCCTTTATCAGGCGTACACTCAGAAAAACACAGCCCATAGGGCCACATTGAACTAGCACACTCAGACTGCCTCACGTGACGGTTTAGGGTTTAGAGTATGCTATAAGAAACACCGAAGATACTAGAATATACTGTAATATACTATATACGTGTACTTGTATAGGGACTGTAAAGGGATACTCTTATCAACCCTTCTCACCCCTATATTTGCCACTCGACTCTTCAGCGAGAGTGCCGGCAAAGGCAACCGGAGGGGCTGCAGGGAAAAGCCCAAATTGCCTCGAGAACTTGCCCTTCGCAGGGCTTCATGTCTAATGTAGGAGCCTGGATTATGGAATACATATTCGGGGCCTGTTGCAAAGTTTAAAGTGTTCCGCGAAGGCCTCGTGAGCTCGCACAATCACGGAGCTGATGTGTGCGGGTTGCAACCAGAGCCCAAAGATCAATTTGTGAACAGAGCTCAGGGCTGTGAGGGATCTGGGTTCCGTAAACCCTAAACCCTAAAATGGTTCAGGGTTTAGGGTTTAGTAGACCCTAAACCCTAAACTCGTAAACCCTAAACCCCTAAACCCTGAACCCCCAAACCCCTGACCCGAAACCCGGGTCTTCAGGACTGAAAGCGCGTGGTTCAGATTATGCCTTCGTGGGCTCATGGCAGACTCGGGTTTGAGGCTTTGCCTCTTTTTGAGTATGAAGTAGTTATACTTTAATTACAGAATATGACAAAACAAAATCTAGTATGACATAATATGCCAAAGTATGATGACATGAAATATCGCATACTTGGCGCGTTTGCGCTGCCAAAGTTGACGGCTTCTTCGGATTTCTAAGCTCGACCGAAGCTTCTAGGGTTCAGCAGTTCCATATCTTGCTAAGTCTAGCATGTAAGCTGCGGGGCTTTCGGCCCTGATATTCTGTCATAAACTAGAATATACCATAGTATACTACAGTATATTATAGATATAGTACACTATGGTATACTATAGTATACTACAATTTCAAACACAGACATGGACTATACGGGGATACTCACATGGGAACCCTGAGGCCCAGGGGCCTGGCCTCACTCGAGATGCGAGGACAACTCCTCGTCTGCGTTTTGGCGACCTCCGCATCTCAGGAAGTCAGAGGTTTCTCGCGATTTAGGGTGTAGTAGGGTTTAGGGTTTAGTAGGGTTTAGGGTTTAGTAGGGTATAGGTTTCAGGGTTTAGGGTTGGTTTCTCGCGATTTAGGGTGTAGTAGGGTTTAGGGTTTAGTAGGGTTTAGTGGGGTTTAGAGTTTAGTAGGGTTTAGGGTACAGGGTTTAGCGAACCCTCAAGAGAATCCCTACACCGTAAATCTCAAAACCTTAGGCCCTAGCCCCTCTATCCGCTCAACCGCGTCGTAGTGTCATATTTAAAGAGTCATGAGACTTAGTAACTAGGGTTATAATTAGGGTAACTATACTTATAACCCCAACTAAGGAACTTATAACCTTACTTACTAAGTCCCATGACCCTCCAAGTAGTTGGCATCCCCTAAACCTTGCACCCTAAATTAACGAGCGACGCCCCAAACCTTAAACTCTACAGTGCAAACCCCTGATTGATAAACCCCCTCCCTTTACAAGGACAGTCTCAGGGATCCGAGGCATTTAAGGAGAAAGGGTTATTAGTCAGCATTCCAAAATTGCACAAAACCCTGAAACCTAAGCCCGAAAACTTGAACTTGAAACCCTACCCTCGAAACCTTAAACCCTACACCCTAAACTGAACCCTAAACCTTAAAGGCTACACCCTGAACTGAACCCCAAACCTCTACACCCTACACCCTGAGCTGAACCCTAAACCTTGAACCCCACACCCTGAACTGAACCCCACACCCCGACACCCTACACCTAAACCATAAACTCTACACCCTAAACAGAAACCTGAACCCTAAATCCTACACCCTGAACCTTAACCACCAAAAACCCAGGAGGACGAAGGTCTTCCAAGCTTGTGCAGCGATGGGGGCCTTAACAATTCGCTTAGGGTTTTGGGGTCTACTCTAAAGGGTTCTATAGGGGATCTATAATTGGTATCTGTAAGATAGGGGCCTTAATCATTGGAATCAGATTTTGTAGGGGTGCTTGAAAGGATTCTATAACGTTTACAAAAACGGTTACCAGAAGGGTTTAGTACAGGGGCCTGAAAGAGTTTGACTAGGGTTTTGGGATACACTATAATATGGTTATAACAAGGAGCCCTCAGGAATAATCTAAGTAATTCTGAAATATAGGGGGCTTAATGGGCCCCTGTATAAGGCTTCTACAGTACGTGGTCGAGAATAGACCTCGCCAGCCGCAGCTGTCCATTGATTTCGATTTGTTAAACCATTGGGTACTATTCAAGTCCTTGTAGGGTTCCATTCGGGCTCCTTGAAGGGATCTATAAGGGTTTCTAGAGGGCTCCTAGAAGGGTACTTTATGGGTTAGTTCATTCAATTTGAGTCGGTCCCCCAAATAGTACGGCACCCTCATCAAAAGGACCCCTAGAACGGACCCGAACTTCGAGAAATTGCACAAGCGATTCCGGCATGGTCATGGATATTGCAAGCGTCTCAGCTCTGCTGAGGGTGGCGCCGAGGTCAAAGGCCAGGCTTTTATTGCTCCTTGTCGGCTGGCAGCAGGAGGGGTCTGATGCGGTCACGTCAAGAGTCTTGTAGGCATTTCATGAACCCTAAACCCTAAGCCCCAAAATCGTTAAACCCAAAACCCCAAAATCATAAATCCGCAAAGCCCTGAACCCTATACCCTAATTTCCCAAAACCATAAACACTAAACCCTAACCCGTGACGGGTTCCAAAGGGGGGGGGTCTCGCCCGGCCCTGGGATCTTCTCAGACTCCGATTCATGGGATCAGTAGTTTCAGTATTTCTATCACTTTCATTATGGCCACTGCTATTCCTGAATGTAGCTGCATATGACAGTTATATATATATATATATGTAATCAATACTGCAATATTATAGTTCTATTTCCAAACTTCGTATCGTTATTCTATTATTGTCACTGCCAGTAGTATGGGTAGCATCCCCGGGCCTAGCCCCTCCGTGCTTTCTAGACCTGGCTTGGGATCGGGGCCGGATGAAATGGAGGCCTTAAAATCGCTAGAAGAGGTCTGTAATTAGGTTTAGGGTGTAGGGTCTATAACGGTGTAATTTGGGTCTTAACCAGTATAAGAGGTCTATCAGTAGGGTTTAGGGTTTGGCTTAGGGTCTACAGGGGTGTAATTTGGGTACTGCCCCTACCTTGTTACAGTCCATATGCGGGGTCTTATGAAGGGCTATGTATTGCTACATTATGAATATTATCTGACTGTTACACAGTGGGGGGAGTATCCAATCTCTAACAATGTAATCAAAGGAAGGAAGTCTATAGAATACTATTACTGCTTCTTTAGGCTTCTATGTCGGAGGTCATGCAAGCGAGGTTGCTTAATTTAAAAAATCATCCACCACCCGGAACCCTAAACCCAACCAGCAATTGGAAACAAAGGGGCAGCGGAATCGAAGAATCATCTCATCTCAAGCTCCTCCTCCTCCTCGTCCTCCTCATCCTCCTCTTACCCCTTAATATACTATAGTGTACTATGTTCTGGTATACTATAGTATAGTATACTAAATTATAGCACCCCTTACCGTCTTTACCAAAGTCATTGACGAGGCCCAGGACATGTGGCTGTGGACGCGCAAATTTGATATGGGGGCCTTAATAATCAGAATAGGGTTTTGGGGCATGTTGTACTATAACTGCAGTAAGGAACCCCAGAATAGTGTAGGAATTTGGGAGTTTCCGAAAATGGGCGTACCTTATTTCGGGGTCCTTATAAGGAGGATCCTATTGTTTAGGGTACCATATAAGGGTCCCCTATTTTCGGAAACTCCCATTTATTGAGGCCCCTATATCAGCATCGCGGCACCCGCAAGCCGAACGCTGGACCAGGGCATTTAGGGTTTGGGACTTTGAGGGCTGAGGGTCTGCAGTGGGCTTTCGGCCATAGTATGCTGTGGTATGCCATAGTGCCATAGTATACTATAGTATACTGTATTATGGTATACGATAGCATAACCTGAGGCTTGTAGGGTGGTATACCATAGGATACTACAAGATTTGTAGGGTCTTGGAGTCCTGAACATCTCCACAGAACACCCAGTTTTGGGGTTTGGTCCTCTGCAACACCCGGCCGCTGGGAGACACATCGGCGCTGCTATTTCCCCTGGTGCGAGCAGGGGGCTGTAGCTGTAGGTCGACGAATTGATGCACAGGGTTGAGTGTTGATGTTTGGAACTTAAGCTTTCGTGCCCAGTGAAGCCCATGGCAAGGTTCTAAGTGTTGATATTTGGAACTTAAGCTTTCGTGTCCAGTGAAGCCCATAGTAAGGTTCTAAGCAACATGATGTCAGTTGTGAGTACTCATAGTCCAAGTTCAGGCACACGTAGCCTATCTTACAACTACTGACGGCCATCGGAGGAAGGTTTAGCATATCTGCAAGATAGACCACGGTCACCCAGGTGGAAATCTCGCGACCTTCACGGTGCAGCAGAGGCCCAAATTCCTTGAAGGTGTCACCTTACTCCTGCACCTCCAAAAGAATCAGCTGCAGGCATTGTGGTGCAAAATCCCGCCTCTGCACGGCTTACGTTTAGCATGAAGATCAACAGGAATGACCCTAAACCCTAAACTTAAATTACCTGCAGTCCATCTGCCAACCAGCTTCAGCTTGAGTACTCTTAACCACAAACCTCGAACTGTCATAAAGCCGAAAGCCGGGATTCCACGGAAGGATTCCTGTAAACCTTAAGTAAGGCCTTCTGAAAAGGCTTCTAAAAGAGCTTCTGTCAGGGTTCCCGTGGAGTTTCTCGACAAAGATTGCCATTAGGTCCCTTTCAGTGGCCCTTATGGGAATCTTTATCGGAGCCCTTACAGGAGGTAGGAAACCCCCCCCAACCCTAAATCCTTGAAGGAACCCTTAATGATCCGCGCCTGTCGCCTTGCGACTCCTCGTCATCGGACTGGGTTTCTGTCCTCTCAGATCACAATTGCGAGCTGAAGTCCGAGTTCAAGGGGCGATTGCAGCTGCAACTATGTGAGTCTTTCCTAATGTAAGAGTTCACATTCAAAGGGTGGTATCAGGATTTTATGTAGGGATACTGCAAACGCTGTACGCAGCAAGGAAGACTTCTTTTTGAGAGAGGCTACACTGGCTACACTTTTAGTGGACCACACCTGAGAGTTAAACCTAACAAGTCCACTTCATGTAGCACTGATGAGAGTTAACTGGCTAAAATAGGGGCCTTAATATTCAGAACAGGGCTGTGCTGCAGATTTTGTCATAGTTTTTTGTATTTTTTGGACCCCAAGGATTAGGAATGCTAGTTCTTCAGGCTCCTAGAGGACCCCACCGCACAAGGAGACTAAACCAGAGGGAAGCCCCCATGGGCCCGCAGCATACCTGAGACTCAGATCCCACATGGGTTTAGGGTTTAAGGATTTAGGGTTTAGGGATTTGGGGTTTAGGGATTTAGGGTTTAGGGATTTAGGGCTTAGGGTATAGGGTTTAGGGATGACTGTGAACCCTAAACCCTCAACCCCGTGCATGGAGGATCATGGGAATTAGTAAGGTTATAAGCACCTTAATTTGGGATTATAAATATAGTTACCCGAATCATAACCCTAGTTACTAAGTCGCATGATCCTTTCAGTAGACCCTATAAACCCACTCTTATACTAGAACCCTTTGTAGAACCCTTTAAAGGAGCCCTTTAAAGTATAACCCTAGTTACTAAGTCCCATGATCCTTAAAGTAGGGATGACCGTACTCCCCCGCCGCATTCCCGCCTGAACTGCAGCTTGTTTCGGAAGATGCCTTGAAGAGCCGAGGAGACCTCAAAGGTTTAGGGTTTAGGGTTTAGGGTACCCTAAACCCTAAACCCTAAAGAGCTGCTGATTCTATGGACTGATATGGGGGCTTCCGAAAATCAAGGCTGCTTTAAAGGGATCCTATAAGGGTTCCTTAAAGGGATCTATAAGGGTTCTATAAAGGGTTTAGGGTTTGGGAGTTATTAGGGGTACCTTATTTTGGGGTTCTTATATTAGGGATCCTACTATTTAGGGTACTATATTGGGGTCCCCCCAAGACTGATTCTACTTGAAGGACCATTGGACGTAGTAACTAGGGGCACTATACGGTTCTATAATAAAGGGCTCCTGAAACGCATCCTTATAAAGGGATCTATAAGGGTTCCATAATGGAGGATCATGGGACTTAGTAACTAGGGTTATACTTTAAAGGGCTCCGTTAAAGGGATCTATAGGGGGTTGTATTATCAGAGGGGGTTTATAGGGTCTACTGAAAGGATCATGGGACTTAGTAACTAGGGTTCCTTAAAGGGCTCCTTTAAAGGGGATCTATAGGGGCTCTATGACAAGAGGGAATTTTTAGGGTCTACTTAAAGGATCATAGGACTTAGTAACTAGGGTTATAATTAGAGTATCTATACGTATAGCCCAATTCAGGTACTTATAACCTTACTTACTAAGTCCCATGATCCTTTAAGTATGGACTGATAATGGCACAGCACTGGTAGATAGTAGTTATCTGCAACACACATTTTCGCAGTCGCAGTCATCAGTATTCGGCGGAGCTTGCCAAGCACAGCTCTGGTAGCAATACATACAGTTACTGAGAGGAGGCAATGCTGTTTCCAATAGTGATGCTGGCGACAATAACTGGGCTTTTTAGTGACCAGGGGCAAAATTCAGTAAACACTTTTATTTCGTAATGGTTCCTTTAAGAAAAAAGTAAACAAGTATGGTTGTGGTACTCCAAAGCTCAGATAATGCTAAATGCCGGACCTGTCCTCTCAGCCTTTCGACATCAGTCTCAGGCTCTTCTTGACAGAAGAGATCCTGCGTTGTAGGTGAATCGCGTCGCGAGCCGATCGGCGAAGTTACTGCGAAGCAGGAGCCCAGCAACAGAACCTTAGGGGCTGAGAACCCTCGTCCGTATGGAACTTTAACAGCAGCCTTCTAGAACCCTCATGGAACCTACCCTTCTAGAACCCTTGTGGAAGCCTGATGAAGCCCTCACAGAGCCCTTCCTAGCAACCCACATCGAAACCCTAAACCCTAAACCCTAAACCCCTGAACCCCTAAACCCCGAAGCCCTAAACCCCAAAACCCTAAACCCCCAGACCGTAAACCCCAAACCCCCAAACCCTCATAGAACCCGAAAGCGGCCTCGGTGTTGTCTTTGACGAGGCCTGGCAGTTTGGATTCCTAGGGACCCAGGCCTGAATTTAGGCTTCTATAAGGGAGGGTTTAGGATTTAGGAGTTTAGGGTTTAGGGTTGAGGGTTTAGGTTCCTATAAGCGCCTCTATAAAGAAAGGTTCCATGAGGGAGGTTTAGGGTTTAGGTGTCGTAAGGTGATATGAGGCTTTGTATGGATTCTTGGGTTCAGGGGTTAGGGGTTTCGAGGTTTGGGGTCTAGGATCTTTGTATGGGTCCTTCGGTTGTCGCAGGGTTTTAAGAAGCTGTATAGGGATCCTTTCAAAGGGTGGTTTCGGGGGTCGGGGTTTAGGGTTTTAGAGGTCTGGGCTGTAGTACAACTTCAGTACTGGAAATGCTTCGTTTGGGGTACTGGCTGGATTGTGTCTAGTCTAGCTAGGGCTTAGGGTCTATGGATTTAGAGGTGTAAGGGTCAGGGTTTGGTTTGGAGACATAGGGCTGGCACATGCCTTCAGACTTAGTACGAAGGCCCTTTAGTTCTTGACGCAAGAAGTTAAGGCCCAGCTCAGCTTCCGAGTTGGCAAACTCTAGACCCTAAGCTCTCAACTTTAAACACTAAACTTTGCACCCGAAACCCTAAACCTTAAACCCTAAACTTTGAACCCTAAAACCTAAACCTTAAACCCTCAACTTTGAACCCTAAAACCTAAACCTTAAACCCTCAACTTTGAACCCTAAAACCTAAACCTTAAACCCTAAACTTCGGACCCCAAACCCTGAGTTGCACTCGAAAAGTCACAAAGCTTGAAGCCCGACTCCATCAAACCCGGGCAGGAAGAACATGGGAGTTTCCCAGAATTAGGGGTATCTTATTTTGGGGTCCTTATAACTATATGTGACAACCAAACTCGAGACATGATTCGTAGAGAAACTCTACACCGTAAGCTGTAATCCCTAATGTAGGAACCTGATTAAGAAGCCTTGGGCCTTCATTAGGGTTTCTTATATGAGTCCTACTATTTTTGGGGATTACAGGCCCCAGGGTTTCTTAATCAGGTTCCTGCATTATTATATGTTATAGTATCCTTATAGATCCCTTATAGTAACCCTTATAGACCCCTCTTTAAAGGAACCCACAGGGTAATCAGGTCCCCCTAAACCCTAAAGCCCTGAACCCTAAACCCTAAGCCAGAAAGTTGGAATATGATTATCCTAGCCCTTCTATGGTAAATTATAAGGTATCCTACCATGAAACCATATTCCAACTTTCTGGAGTTCCCTGTAACCCAGAGCCTGCCATCTGCTTCTGGATCTTAAAGGAACCCTAATAAAGACCCAAGGTAATCAGGTAGGTCCCTAAACCCTAAAGCCCTGAACCCCTAAACCCATTATCTGCTCCCCTATAGATCCCTTATAGTAACCCTTATAGACCCCTTTAAAGGAACCCCATAACCCAGAGCCTGCCATCTGCTTCTGGATCTCTACCAGGTTGAAGCGAGCTCGGGAGCAGCCCCGGATGGCATTCTGAATGCGCTGGCGATGAACCTTCGAGCTCTTGCTTTCAGGACTTTGGGCTTCAGGTTTAGGCTTGAACGTTTATTATATTGCTTTAGGTCTAAGATGGGTCAAACTTATAAGGGTTATGAGCTAATTTTAGAGGTTTAGGGGTTCTAGGTCTGAGACCTGGATGTTTAGAGTGGGGGGGGTGCAGGCTGTCCGGGGTTCCTAGAACCGAAGGCTTCCATTCCAACCCAAGGGCGTTTGGAACGAGCGGCCGGAGGTGTAGGAGGGTTTAGGGTTTAGGGTTTAGGGGATTATACATGTACATATAATTCGGTATAGATTATAGATCCTTCTTCTGCAAAAGACTTTCTGAAGGGGCGGGTACAGTTCTCATAAAGCAAGCTCAGTACTTAGCATTGCTTGCCTCTTTTGCGCTCTGACATAGAACCCCAGCATGTCCACCTGCTGCCCAGTGTGATTTGCCCTGTCTATCTATTTACCTATCTTTCTATCTGTCCTTCCACCTATCTATTCACCAATCCATCCATCTATCTCAGAACAAAGACATACACAGACCCACACGTGCATGCATACGTACATCCAGCAGTAGTTGCCTTAGAGTTTCAATCTTCATATCCACATCTCAATCTCTCTTTCTGTATATAGCGAAAATGTAAGGTATGTCTAGATGCCGGTATGTTACCGCTCAGATGCACGCTTGTTTGCCTTCATTCGAGTGGTGAGTGGTGGAAGTAAAGTGTCAAACCATGGTTCTGGGCCTACAACCCCTACACATACACCTTCACAGAAACTCCAGAAACTCTTCTAGCATCCCTTCTAGAACCCTATAGAAGCCTGTATAGAAACCATGAAAACTTGCGTACAACTCTTTAAACAACAACTTCTTTGCGAGGAAGCCTGTAAAAACAGCCCTCTACCAAAGGCCATGGCTTCGACCAGATTGGACTTGCGGGGTCAGGGTAGCGGTTTAGTCGGGTATTATAGGGGTTTTCCAGGGCTTTAGGGTTCCTCTACTGCTTCGTTCGCCGGTTGTATAAGGTTACTACTACAAGGGTTTCTTTAAGGAATACTTCCCGAGGGTTGTAGGGGCTTTAGGGTTCAGGGTTTCAAACGATTAGGGTCTGTGGGATCGTGGGGTTGAGTGCTGAAGGTCGGGTTGAGGGTTGATGATTGTAGCTTTTGTGACATGCGGGATCCTGGGTGGAATCTAATTACACTGACAATCCCTTTCCTCCCAGTGCCTCCAGATTCCGGTGCTCTTGCTCCCTCATCCCGATGTGGGACTCGTACCTTGCCCATAATTTAACATGAAACAATACTGACCTGACGGCTTAACTTCTTGCTGCCCTTGCCAGTAATCGGCAAGATGTCAGCATGGGTGCTGTCGCATGCGGTCTCGGAGCGCCCACAATACTTTGAAAGGCTGTTGCAAAGGCTTGTCTCGGGCTTGCTCATCCCAATGCCGGGGGATATGTTGCAATTCAGAAACAACGTGCACGTGCAGAATTTCGTTCGATTTAAGGTTGGGGTTTTGCTGCTCTGTGATCTGAAACAGCGTATGCCGTAGTTGTACATATGCACGTGCAGATGTGCATGTGTTTCACATGCTCGACAAGAACGCCACTATGCAGAACCTCCGGTGTTGGTGATAATGCTGGTGCTTTCATGATGAACAGGAGGCACTGAACAAACAGCACTTCAACCAACACCTGATGAGGACGACGGTACCAAAGCAACGTAACAACGGTTTAGGGTTTAGGGAACAGTACGACAAAAAACAAACAGGCTCCAGGTGTACCGTCACCGAGATGCCTCTGCTTCGTCGTTAAATGATCCAATAAACTCTCAGGGTTTAGGGTCCAATATGGGAGGGCTTAGCGCTTTAGGGGTTTAGAGTTCAGGGGTTAGGGTTAGGGCTGGGGTTTGGGGTCAGAGTTTGGAAATCGAAGCTGTTCTGGTGGTTGGAGAAGCGAGACAGGCTCTACCTTTACCCAGGATTTCCTTCTACATGTGTGTCGAGGGAGCAGACTGAAGGGCCCTGAAACCCTGAACCCTAATCAAGTTCACATATTGACACCGGATTGCGGAGGAACTTCATTATATGAAGCACTTGGCAAGCGAAGCAGGCAGCTGCATCAGCGGCCGGCAGAGACAGCAGCGGCAGCAGCGGCAGCAGCGGCAGCAGCAGCAGCAGCAGCAGCAGCAGCAGCAGCAGCAGCAGCAACGACAACAGCACCGATTACACTACAAAAACCAGTTACAATAGAAACGATAGCATAAACATCAGGCGTATTCGCTGCCCACCCATCACACCACGACCGCCCAAGCCTCACCCCGCCCAAACGCAGTTCCCAGCCGTTCCCAGCAGCCGTGAAACCTAGGCCTCAAAACCTTTACATCAAGAAGCTTCGGCCTTCTATAGTAATAAGCTAGAGTATATTAGATTGTATTACAGTATATCATAGTGCATAATCGTATATTACTCTAAATAATTCGGGTCACCGGTACAGTAGCAAACATGTTGCACGAACGTCTTCTTCGGCCGAGCGTCGGCGACACCCCGAGGATGAGCTCGCGCTTTTGTTCCTGGGAATTTCACATTTTTCAGAGTATTGGACTTTGGGTTAACTAACGTGTGGTTTGGGCGTTCCGTTGGCTCTTTAGCTCCTTATTCAATAGGGATTATCATCATCCCTGGCTCCATAGCTCCTCCAATATCAATGGGTAGCTAAGGGTTAAGAGTAATGGCTGAATTTAAGGCAAGAGTTTGGAGGTTCAGGGTTTATAGTGTTCAAGGGGAAGGTAGCCACACACGGATGGTGGCATCGTGCTGGTATTTCAATTCTTTCCAGTCATACTCGCATATTCATCAAACCCATCAACATCGTTGCTCAACCCGAAGCCCGAAATGCCACGAAGGACCAGTAAATGGCAAAACCCAACTCTTCTACGCCTTCCTTGGAGTTTACGGCCTCTTCAAGTCTCCCACATCTAGATTCAGATTGCAAGTAACTTTAACGCCGTAGATACGGGAGTTTCCGAAAATTGGGGCGTACCTTATTTTTGGGGTCCTTATAACAAGGGTCCTACTGTTTAGGGTACTGTGTTAGGGTCCCCTATTTTCGGAAACCCCCATATCTTGCTTGTAACCATACTTGCTAAGCCACCTGATCCTGCGATTAAGCTGCTCGCTCGCCGAGCCCTGTTTCTGAAGCACCGGAATTTGGAGCGGAGCCGGTTCAGGCCGTTATATCACCCGTGCCCAGGAACAGTCCCCTAAACCCTCAGCCCGAAAACCCAGAACCCCAAACCCTAAAATCCTTAACCCCCAACACCAAAACCATAAACCCTATATAGGTCCCACTAAAGGACCCTTAGAGTACCTTTTAAAGGAACCCCTAACCCCCTAAACCAGAAACGATACGAACCTGAACAAGCTTGCTGCGCCGGGCGAGGGTAACGAGGCTTGCTGATCTTCATTGTTCTTCCGTGTCTTGGACTTGCCGAGTTTGGCAAGGAAAGTCGCCTGGGCGTGGAGGGCAGCTCTGACTGCCCATGTGCGAGTCTGGACTAAACCCTAAACCTTAAACCCTATACCCAAAACCCAAAACCCTATACCCAAAACCCTAAACGCACCACCGCTCTTCGGCGATCCTGAGCGACAATGCCCAGATGATCTGCTCGACAGTCTCCCGCTCGCGATCTAGGAGGGCCATGCTGCTTGCTGTGATGCTTAGGGTTTAGGCTGTGATGCTTAGGGTTTAGGGTTTAGTTCTATAATACAGGGGCCTAAATAAATAGAATAGGGTTATAGTTGCTTGCCCTGACGCTTGCTGCTTGCTGTGGGCAAAGCGGTCAACGACTTCCAGACCGCTGGGACGTTGGTGCCCGCGACGGACCTCTCCGATGAGTACGCGGAGCAAATGGTACTTAAAGGATCATGGGACTCAGTTACTAGGATTCTAATTAGGGTAACTCTACTTATAACCCCAATTAAGGTGCTTATAACCTTTGCTAAGTCTCATGATCCTCCATTATAGAACCCTTATAGATCCCCTTAAGGATCCCTTTCAGGACCCCTATAGTACCCTTAAAGGAACTACTAAGTCCCATGATCCTCCAAGTAGACCCTAAACCCTAAACCCCTATAGATCCCTTATAGAACCCTTTAAAAGGAGCCCCTTAAGGAACCCCTTAAAGGAACTACTAAGCCCCGTGATCCCCTTTAAGTAGGGGGCTTCCACGACCAGTCTTCGGGGCTTTGGGGAGCTCGGGTCGGTGGGTTCTGCGCTTCCCCCTTTGCTGGGGAGTTTCCCGAAATTCCAGGAGACCTGCTAATGTAGGAACCTGACCTTAAAGGGATCTGTAAGGGTTGCTATAAAAGGGGTCTATGAGGGTTACTATAAGGGATCTATAATGGGTATTATACTAATGTAGGAACCTGATTAAGAAATCTTGGGCCTTTATTATAAGGGCTTCTTATCTAAATCCTATTATTTTCGGGTTAAAGGCCCAGGGTTTCCTAATCAGGTTCCTACACTATGAAGGGGTTAAGGTTTAGTTTAGGGTTTAGAGGTTTAGGGTTCAGGGTTTACTAAACAGCATCGTATACTATGCTACAGTATATAATACTTTAAGTATATACTAGATAGTCTCTAGTCTACAGTTATAGTCTCCTGTACATGGTACATAGCATCTAGTAAAGATTCATGTCGGATTATCCTGTATTGCCTACTGCCGTATACTAGAAGGGTGATTTTAGCAACTTTGCTGGGGCCGGGTCCGCTTTTATCCCTTGCCGATCTTCACGAAACTGTTTCCTGCGCAAGAAAGGGCTTAGGGTTTAGGGGTTCACGGTTGACGGATTAGGGTTAACGTTTCATGGTTCCTGTTTTGGGGAGCCATGCGATTCGAGGTGTGTTTTAGAGGCTTCGAGAGAGAATTCGCGCCGCGAAGTCCAGTGTTTCTTCAATCATCTGAAAGCCTCAGCCTTGCAACTCTGGCTAAGACCCCATATAATCCCCCTTACAAAGAAGCCGGATATCCCGGAAAAATGCTCATGCTTATGTGCTTTTTGGGTCCCTAACTGGACTCTCTCCCCAAAACCTCAACGCGTTTAGCAGCCTTAGCACTCAACACAAACACACACACACATCCAAACAGAAACAAATGTGCGCCAAAACCCTAAAACCTCAGTGCCACACCCGTAACCCAAACCTTAAGCCCCAAACTCAAACCGCAGACCCTGAGCCCGAAACCAAACCCTCAATACCTTGAGCTCGAATCAACCTTGAACTGAACGTTGATCTTCTGGCAATTTTCCTTTCGCATTGTGGAGAAGACTATGGCTATGGATCTTTGGAACAAAATAACACGTCGCAGGTTGTAAGAATCTTGGGGCCAGGGGCCAAAGTTTTCGGGTCACAGTTCTGGGCCTTTTCCCCAGCCTCAACGATATTCCGTGCTGTATTTTCACTTAGTCGCGTCGTCGCGCCCAGGGAAATCGCGGGGCATGACTCCGGATTTCTCACGGCCGGAACACTTACCCATAAATCAAATAAAGCTTCGAACTCAGCTCAAGCCCTACACCCTACGTTTGGGGCTTTGGGTTTAAGGTTCAGAGTTTGAGGATCTAGGTTTCAAGATTTTAAGGGAAGTGTTCTTGCGGTCTGTCTGGGGGTTTAGGGTTGCCGTAAACCTCTGGATAAGCACGTGCAGATGTAGTAATTTAGTATCTTCAAACACCGGGATAAAGAAAAAAACTTTGCCAGGTTTCTGCAATGGTGAGGGAGCAAAGCTTCGGTCTCGGTTTAACGCTTCGCGAGATCCCCAACTTTGTGGGTCTGGCATGAATAAGAAGTGTACTCCTGCTACTACTGCTACTATTGCTATACACTACTACTGCTACTGCTGCTGCTGCTGCTACTACTACTACTACTACTACTACCACTACCACTACGACGACGACTACGACTACGACTACGACGACGACGACGACGACGACGACGACTACTACTACTACTACTACTACTACTACTACTACTACTATTCATCATATCATCATAACAACAATTAACACCATAAATGACAGAAATAACCGTAGCACGAATAGTAATGGTACAAATAGTAGAGATCTCGCGTAAGGGCTTCTAGAATGGGCTGTTGGGCATTCAGAGGTCCTCAAATCTCTTCGCCGCCGGACGGCCTGAGCATGACCCAAGGTTGTCAAAATTAGGGTTCGTCTTTGGGTCCCTAATATAGTACGGCACATATTATTTAGGGTACCCAATAAGGGACCCTAATCTTGACAAACATCCGGGTGGATGGTCTGGGGTGCTGTTGAACCCTCGATGCATTCCGAACCCAGAGCCGGCTGCAGAGGGTTATAAGGGTTATAAGGGTTTAGGGTTTAAAGGGTTCAGGGTTTTCAGGGTTCACAGGGGCATGTGGAGTTTCTTACAAGTTGCATACCATGCCTTCCGACCGCAGTAAAAGCCTGAAGACCCGAAGGTCCCCAACTCCGAATCCCGGCAGCCATTTAACCCTGAAAGCTCCGAAGCCAGGAACCCTTGGAAGGCCAACAGATGATAGACAATCCGGAAGTTTAAGCCCAATAATACGCTCTTGAACCATATAGAACCGTATGGAACTCTATAGAGCCCAAGAGCCCTGCAGAGCCCTATAGAACTCTATAAGCCCAAGAACCCTTCAGAGCCCTATAGAACTCTTTAGTTTCAAGAATCTCCTTTCCCGGATCCGCCTCCAGGTGTTCAGCCCAGGAGTCTGGTGGTAGGGGCCGCCTCATGGGCTGGGGGCTGTAGGGTTCCAATTGGGGTTCTCGGGCTCTAGGGTTCTATAAGAGGGTTGTGTGTTAAGTTAAGGGTTCTAGGGCTTTAAGGTTCTATACAGGTAAGAGTTCCGGGTTCTGGGTTTAGGGTCTAGGGTTCCAACTCGGGTTCTCGGGCTTTAGGGCTCAGGGTTCTAAGGGTTTAGGGTTCCGGCTAGGGTTCTAGGGCTTTAGGGTTCTAAAAGGGTAAGAGTTCTGGGTTCTGGGTTCAGGGTTAAGGGTTCGAACGAGGGTTACTCGTGCGTACATGCATGCACCACCGTATGCAAGATTTTTGAGCGTCTCCTTCGCCTCGATTTTGTATATCTCACGAGAGTTATCTCCGGCGGGATTCCCGAAGGGAACTCCCGAGACTACCATGTCCGGATTATCCACTCGGCTGCTTGCATGCACAAATTGCTCCAAGTGTTGAGCTCTGGTAGCAGACTTTCCAACTAGGGTTTTAGGGCTTCAGGGTTTAGGGTTCTAAGGGTTTAGGGTTAGTGGTTTTGGGGTTCTAGGGGTTAGGGTTCTCGGGCTTTAGGGTTCCAAAAGAGGGCTGTGGGTTCAGGGTTAAGGGTTCGAATAAGGGTTACCAGTCAGTAAGGCTTCTGGGTTTAGGGTTCAGGGTTGGGCATTTAGGGTTGGGGGTTTGGGGGTTCCAATAACAAGGGTTTAAAAAAGAGACGGGTTCTAGTATGAAGGGTCCAGAAAAGGGTCACCAGTAAGGCTTTCGGGTTCTGGGCTGGCCGCCTCCAGGGCTTGCGGAGCGAAGCGCAGTACACCATCAGGCTCTTCTTTTCCATGATGGTTGCAACTCCATCAACTGTTGCTACTCGCTGCGCATCTCCGTGAGGTATATATGCCCCACAGCTCCAAGTTCACCTGCAAGTACGGTTGCAGCATTCCCGGGAAGTCGGATCCATCCTGCGCTGATGAGAATCCAGCATGAGCGGGCTCTTCCGAGCCCCAGAAGTCTGGAAGTGTCTTTTGAGCACTCGTGCTCTGTCGAAGAGCTGTAAGGTTCAGGGACCTTCCTTCGAGTGCAAACACTGACCCAGGTCCTGCACGATCTCAAAGTCTAAACCTCTAATGGCTAGGGTTTAGGATTGCAGGGCTTGGGCTTTTGGGCAATCCTCTATATTCAACCCTGAAGCTCTACATGAAAAACCTTAATCCTGGTCTCGTTTCAGCCAACGGACTCTGACTTCGCGTTCGGCTTCCAGCGCGGGCCCCGGTCCAGCGATCGGGTGTGCCTGACAAGCAGCGCAGAAGCTTCCACAAAGTAGAGGAAGCTTCCGACGAAGTAGTTACAAGTATAACCACGATGCCCCCGTAAACCCTAAAACACAAATCCCTAACGCCTAAACCCTATAAACCCGAAACCCTAAAACACTAATCCCTAAAGCCTGAGCCCCTAAACCCTAAACCTAAACCCAAAAAGAACAAAGCCCGGCTATGAAGGAAGCCAGGGCACGCCGACTTCTCCTTCGTGTAGGCTTTCCACAAGGCCTTCAGGGTATCTTGCAATGGGTTTAGGGCTTAGGGATTTTGGGGTTTAGGGGTGTAGGGTTTAGGTCTTCGAGCCTAAGGGTTTAGGGTTTGAGGATTTCGGGGTGTAGGGTTTAGGGGTTTGAGGTTTACGGGTTCAGGTTTTAGTGCTTGTAGAATTCAATCTGCCCAGGGTTTGCTTGTACAATGTACAATCCACCTAGAGTTTCCTAGTACTTCAGCAGACAATATCCGCAAACCCTATTCTTAACCCTAAACCCTAAACCGTAAACTACAAGGCCACCATCTTGGCAGGACTCAACTGGTACGTAGAGGAAATTGTGATGCCAGGGCTTGGTATGGTTCTGAACAGCTAGGATGCCCAGTAACGACTACAATAAGGGAAAAAAGGGCCCACGGGGAGGCCTAGGCAGGGCTTACTTGGAGGCGCACGGTTGGGATTTAGGGCAGAAGTCCTGGGTGGTTGTAAGTCTGGTTTGAAGAGCCCCGGCTGTGGCTCAGCCATTTCTACTTCACTTGTAACCCAAGTAACTAAGTAGGAGTTTCCGAACATGGGGGATCCTAATATAGTGCCCTAAGTAGTAGGATCCTTACTATAAGGACCCAAAACAAGGCACCCTTAATTTTCGGAAACTCGCAGATGTAAACACCCCCAAGGTTCACAACGATGAGTTGATCATGCCATTGTGATTGGATGTCCGGTGAAGAATGAAGCTACACTCAAAATCAACCCTCAACCCCGCACCCAAAGTGTACAAAGCCTCCTCTGAATCCGAAATAAACCCTAAACCTTAAAACCCTCGACTCGATTGGGCTCTGTATCCTCGAACTCAAAAGCTTTCAACTTGTGACGCTGTGAGGTAGCGGCCTTAATAATTCGAAGAGGGTTTTGGCGCAGATGATAGTTGTAGTGGATGTGTATATATATATATATGGACTTTAAGAGAGCCATCAGTCTTCCATGCTAGACTGATCCCTCCTTCCAAGCCCTTTCGAAGTTGCTGCACGTCCCTTTCAAAACTTCAGACAGGACCTACGCAATCAGTTCAAGCCCCTATTCAGGGTCTCAGGTTCTAGGGTGCATGGTGTGGGGAAGGCCTCTTGGTTTAGGATGTAGAATTCGGCTGCAGGGAATCAATGTATCAGCTATCAGCCTCAATGAGACTGCACCGCCCCCAAACGTCCACACCGCCTGGGTGTCCATCTGTCGCAGCGCGCTCCGCTGCTTGGCCCTTAGCTTTTCTTACGCTTCCGGCGCGACTGTCGATGAGATTGGCCGTGGAGCTCATGTTCTAGATGCGTATGACATGTCTGTTTAGGTTCAATCATAATCGCCCTAAGCCCCGAACCACTAGCTGCCCCATGTGATTTGGGCTACTCCGCCCCAATACTGGCACCAATACAAGGTCCTGCATAATTAGAGTACGGTAGTGGGGTCCTATTGTTCTACAGGCGTGTCTCCAGGAAGCCCGAAACCAGCCCCAAGCGTCATAGAGTCGGAATAGTTTTAGGGTTACCATCTTAACGAAACAACCCCTTTCTCGAACTACAAAAACCTTTTGGAGAAACCCTTAAACCCTCTAGGCCAGGAAACCCTTAACCCTAAACCCTCAGCCCTACTGGAGCCTACAGTAACCCCCCCCCCCACCCCCCCAAGTCACTAAACTTACCTTTGGTTAGTAGGGAATGGAGGAATGGGGTACAATTATAACTCCGCTACCATTCTTCCATTCCCTACTAACCAAAGGTAAGTAAATCCCAGTGCATCTCCCTGTGCTTGCGGAGGCGCGGATTGAACTCCAGGAGTTTCCTGGGCTGAAGCTGTAGGATGCCTTTAGGTGTAGGACTCTAGGGCTTAGGGCTTCCGTTTAAAAAAAAAAGCTTTATAAGTACTCTCATGGATTACTATGGATTTCGGGCTCGGGGTTTAAGGAGTTCAGGGCCAGGGAATGCCAGTTTGTTTTAATGGGTCTTAGGGAGATTCTTGAACTGCTCCTTCTTTACACAAGGCTATCAGTTCCCGCTTTATGCCGTGGACAAGCAGGGGGGGCGGCCTCAAGGTTTCACAAAGGGGCTTCCTACTTAAAGGATCATGGGACTTAGTAACTAGGGTTATAACTAGGGTAACAATACCTCTAACACCAATTAAGGTACTTATAACTTATAACCTTACTTACCAAGTCCCATGATCCTCCAAGTAACCATGCTGCCTCGCACAGCGTGCTGCTAAAACTTCAGCCTTCGGCACCTTGAAGACTCCGTTATGGGAGCCCTTACAGAGAACCCCTTACAGCTCCCCTTAGGACTTCGCGCTTCGCCAGGTATAGAACTCTTGTAGATCCCTTTAAGGATCCCCTTCAGGAGCCCTTTATTACAGAACCCTATAGTACCCTTAAAGTCCCATGATCCTCCATTACAGAACCCTTATAGATTCCTTTAAGGAGCCCTTTATTGCAGAACCCTATAGTACCCTTAAAAGGAACGACTTCGGACTTCGCCAGGGGTCGGGATGGAAATCGCCTCGTCGTAGCCCAGGGACATTGCGGTAAAGACCGAGGCTGCGGTTGGCCTTAGGCGGTTTTTTAGGGATCTATAAGGGGTTCCTTGAAGGGGGGTTTAGGGGGTTTAGGGTGAAGGTTTAAGGGTTTAAGGGTTTAGGGTTTAGGGTTCGGGGGTTTAGGGTTTAGGGTTCGGAGGTTAGGTTGAAGGGTTTCGGGGTTTAGGGTTTAGCGGTTTAGGGTTTAGGGGCTTACGGTTTGGGGGTTTTGGGCTTAGGTTTCAGGGTCCCCAGATGGGGGAACTAGGACTCCGACAAGGGTTACTCTAAGAGTTTACTTTCGGGTTATGGTTTTTTGGGCTTCAATTTCGGTCGTGAAGGGCTCCCTTAGCAGTACTCTAAAAGTGTTTCTATACAGGTTCCGAGAGCGATTACTCTCGGAGTTACTATCGGTTTAGGGTCTTCAAGTTTAGGGCTTTCGTGTTTTCAGCCTTTCGAAGTTGTCCGGGCTTGGAGTCTGAGTAAAGTTTGGGATTTCTAGGTGTTTGGGCTTAGAGTTTGGTCAACCTTATGTTGTCCTTTCGTTTTGGAAGGGTTTGTCGGGTTTCAGGTTGAGGGGAAAAGGGGCAAATCGGAATTCTAGGATTCAGGATGTCAGGGTTTAGGGCTTCAGGGCTCCTCCTATGACATGAAAAATCATACCATCTGCCACAATGTCAGTACGGCTTTTTTCTTTATGTAAGTTTTAGATCTAAACCGCATGCCCCTCCCTGAACATACATGTAAACTGTGCGCGCTTTTTCGGGTGTGGAAGACAAATACCCCGCCCAGAACATACATTCGTTGTCCACAGCTTGACCACACTTGGCGGACAACAGCGGCACGGATCGTTGCGAGGTAGCGTGTAAACGTAATTAACTCTTCATACTGCTTCGAGTCCGGCAACCCAACAACAGCAACCGCAACTTTCACCCATACTGTCTGGTTCTTAGTAGGGAAGGGGCGGGAATGGATACTGGGGACTATTATTAGGGATTACATAGGGACTACTATAGTAGGGATCCATTCCCCGATTCCCTACTAGTACTAAGCACCAGGGAGCATATGGGAGTTCCGAAAATAGGGGGCCCTGATTTAGGACCCTACATAGTAGGATCCTTATTATAAGGACCCAAAAATAAGGTACCCCTAATTTTCGGAAACTCCCATATAGCACCAAGCCGAAGAGAAACCTCGATCCCCAAGCCCGAAGTCCAACACCAGAGGCACCCGAGCCCCAAGTCAAAAAATACTTGAAACCACCAAACCCAAACCCCCAAAAGCGGAATCCTTCCGAAAACCACAAGACCTGAAACTGAAAACCTACAACCCAAACAGCAGTTCTCCAACGAAACCTGACCTAGATGCCACAATGAAGGAGCCTTCCTGAAACGCGCTGGCATTAACAATCGCAAAAACAACTTCAACACCCTAAAGCCTTCGCTCAAAACCGTGGAACCCCAAAAGTTGCAGCCTCGAACACACCTACAAGCATTCTCAGCCCTAATTCCGGGACATTGCTGAGAGCACTGACAGCGGTTTCCCAGACTTCGCCTCTAGTGCTTCGAGCCTGGCAGCAGTCAAAAACGGCTTGGGCTTTAGGGTTGGTTTAGGCTTTGCCAAACAGTCTTATAGGTTTCATAGAAATCCTTCTAATTAGGGGCGTCCATTGGTCTTTCTAGTGTTCTTGCAGGCTTTTGTCTCGAGGCTTCTACAAGTTGAGCCTTTTCGGGCTTGATTTCTTTCGGTTTAGGGTTTAAGGTTTAGGGAACCCTAAACCCTAAACCCTTTCTTAGGTTTCGAGCTCTGAGTTTCACGGTCAAGTTTTTCCAATATGGGTAGTTCTCTAAATTAGGCTCCATTTCTGGGTCACCAAAATTTCAAAACAGTACGGCACCCTGAGAGAACGGACCCCAACACAGTGCCGAGAGTCTGAGGTTTGGCGAATCGAAGACGGCTATACTGTAGGGGTCTCCTTTTATCATAGATATTCTGTAATATACCCTCCAAAACCCAACTCAAATTATTAAGGCCCCTACATGACCGCCAAAGTGTCTTTCGGGAATTTGGGTTCAGTGCCTGTGCATCTTGCGTAGTCAACCGCGGCTTTGATGGAACGTGGGTCGCAGTCGAAGCGTGTTGTGATGACTTGGTGTCCTTGTTTCGTCGTTCGCTACAGACTTCGTTGTGTTTTGAAAATTTCTCTCAACTCAAAGGCTCCGGTGTAGGTTTTGCTCCAGGATGTTGTGAGGCATGGCTGCTCAAGTTTTGTCGAGCCTAGCCGTAAATGCCACTGTAGCAGCTCAGCTTAACTTGTTTGCTCCTGGATTGGTCAGGGAATCGAAAACTGAAAGGGTCTCTTAGGCATGACTCCAATTCCAAGCTTCTGTGTCCTATGTCATGTAGCAGGGGAAGGCACGCATTAGCGAAGTGGTCCAGCAAAAGAGGCATCAGAGAAACAACAAAACAAGGCGTACATGGGTAAATGTACGTACGAGTGCAGCATGCCAGGACTACAAACGTAAGCAACATGTCCCCCAGCAGGCCCCATCGGGAGCAAAGTATGGTATTCAGCAACAGACACAAATACATGTTGCCACAAGCTAGTCGCTCACATGCACCAGAAACACACAAGAGAAACGCACGCCACGGTAAACTACACACACCTTCGACGATCATGACTTGACATGTCGGGGGGACCTATGGAGTGGGTTAACCAACACTCGGTGTGGAGTTTAGGGTTTACCGGGAGGGGGGGGAACCCAAAGAACCCAAAGCCCCGACTCCACTGTGTTCGTCTGCGGGCATGTGGCACGCGAGTCATAGTTGGCATATCCAGAGTCGACGTCCCCTTGGCCTTCGCCGTATGGCTTGGGGTGTTGAGGTGCAGGGATGTGTGGGGTCTAAGGTTCTTTTCTGCTGGTAAAGATACAGAAGGGTCATGTTTCAGAGTTAAGAACTTTCGGTGTTGTGGATAGGTTGGGTAAACCAAGATCTGCTTTAAAGGTCTCCTCGGTGCTGAGATAAACTCCTCTTGAAACCTCTACCTTGAAGTGAGCCCAGACCTGGAACAACCACCATGTCTGCCTTTTCTGAAGTATAGGGCCTGGTCTTAAGCGTTTCACAACCCCGAACAGGAAAATCTGTTCTGTGTTCACATCGCAGGGCTTTTAACTTTCAGAAGTTTCAGCCCTAGTTCCCCACCTCCAATCCAAGGCACCAAAAACCAACTGGCTTCTAGAGATTTCTTTCAAGAGCAGCAGAGTCCCTAAACTTAAAACCCCAAACCCGAAACTCTCAACCCTAAACCCTCAACCCTATACCATAAACCCAAAAAACTCAGCCCTAAACCCTAAACCCCAAAGCCATCGCAACCAGGCGGCGTCGAGAGCCTTAAAGGCTTCTGGAAGGCTGCCTGGCAGCTGAAAGCTTCACGGCACTGGGGACCTTGTTAGGAGGGTTTATGAGGATTTAGGGTTTATGAGGGTTCACAGGGTTTATGTATGAGGGTTTGGGGTTCAGGGTTTATGAGGATATAAGGTTCAGCGGACCTTTAGCAGGGTTTAGGGGTTTGGGGTTTAGGGGCCTTTTAGGAGGGTTTTGGGTTTGGGGGTTTGGGGTTCAAGGTTCACTATAACAATGTATAGTAGTATACCGTACGGTATATTTTCGGAAAGTCTGGTGCACCTGGAAACGGTCTTACGCGCCAAACCCTGAGAAGGCTGGGCTGGCAGGTTTCGATTCAAACCCGAAACCCTAATACGGGGGCCAGAATATGAGAAAAGGGTTTGGGGTATATCGTAATAAAACTGACAAGGAACCTTTAGGAAGAACGTTGGATAAATATTCCGGCTTCTACGTTACCCCACACCGTTTAAGGTGCCTGTAAGCTGCACCCTAAACCCTAACCCCTATAGAAGTATAGAAACTTTATAGAACCCCCCTAAACCCCACTTGGAGGATCATGGGACTTAGTAAGTAAGGTCATAAGTACCCTAATTGGGGTCATAAGTGTAGTTACCCTAATTATAACCCTAGTTACTAAGTCCCATGATGCTTTAAGTAGACCCTAAAACCCCTCTTATAATAGAACCCTATAGATCCCCTTAAAAAGGAGCCCTTCAAGGAACCCTAAACCCTAAAATCTTTAAAAGCCCTAAAAACCCTAAACCCTAAACCCTGCGCCTGTAATCTGCAGAAGAGAACTATACATCCCCTTTAAAGGAGCCCTTTCAGGAATATCCTCCAAGTAGGAACCCTTAAAGGAGAACGGTGCCTGTAATCTGCAGAAGAGACTGTCTGAGATCCTGAATCGACGACGGCTCCCCTGGCGAAGGCTCTCAAGGATTCGGGGCTGAAGCCTCAAGCCTGCTTGAAGGCTCATGGGAAGTTATACGTGTTCCTTTAAGGGTCCCTTTTAGGGGATCTATAGGGATTCTATACGGATCATAGCGCTTTTGAGAATTTTAGGGTGAAGGGTAGTTATAAGTGGGGTTCTAAGTCCCAGACATGGGTTAAAAATATGGTTGCCCTACTTATAACCCCACTTATGACTACCCATGAAGCTCTAACTAACCCCTATGCCTGAAGGCTTACAGAGAGTGTTTAGGGATTTAAGAGTTTCGGTTTAGGGTTTACAGCGGTCTAGTTTTTTCAGAGTTATGTAGTTTTTAAAGACTGAACTCAATTTCTCATTCACGGCCTCACTCTTTCTCTTGCGACTTTCTTGGCTGTAGGGTCGGGGCTTGTTTAAAGCTGCTGCGCCGACTCAAGCGCTCGAGGATGTGGGCAATTAGGCCTTGGTCTCCCAACTTTCATAATGGCACTAGAGTAATCTCAAAGTAGTACAACAAGAGTTGTAATCCAATATGTACTCAAAGAGCCCAATGCCCCTTGACTAAGGAATATACCTTAAACTATTAGGGGCTTCCTTTTATAAACTAAGCTATATTTCTTAATTGAGGGATATTGGGCTCTCTGGGTATACTCAAAAAGGATAAGAAGACGGAAAATCATGCCGACTCCGAACCTGAGAGGCAATCAATGGAAGGATGCCAGCTCTCCAGCTTAGTATAGGGGCCTTAATAAGTAGAATAGGGTTCCCTTTAAAGGGGACTGTAGGGGTTACCTTAAGGGATCTATAATAGGGATCTACAATACAGCGGCCTTAATAATTAGAATAGGGTCTGGGGGTATATAATAATGTTTTCATTATCATAAGGAACCACCAAAATAGTATTGGTATTATTTAGGCCCCTATAGCACGCCTCCCCAGTCCAAAATGTACCCAACATTGCTGGCTTCAAGGGTTTCCATCACCAGTCCAAAATGTACCCAACATTGCTGGCTTGAAGGTTTTCCACCACCCAAGCAGCCAACTGATTGTGCACACCATGACCTGGCAGCTTTCTCGTGCGCACATAGCGCTGGATCCTGTGGATCGCCAGACAAAGCCTTCTCGGCGGCATCCAGCTTGCTAAGAGCACCTTCCACAGCATCTTTGGAAAGGGAGTCACACCATTCAGAGAGAGCCCTTTCTTGCTTGACGCTGGCGTAGCCGATGGCCAAGCAGTCGGCGATCTGCTTCAGCTGAATTTCATCAGCTTCGGAAAGCACAAAAAGTCAGAATGTTGCCGCTCTGACGAATCAGCCATGAGTACAGACCTCGAGGCAAAGGACTCTATCTCTCACAGGGCTTGTAGAACCCAAGGTTCCGTGAAATCTTTCTTTAGGCCAAACCAGGTTGCAAACTTGCACAGGGGAGGAAACACTGTTTTGAAAGGCAAAGGGTTCGGGTGTGTCGTATAACTTTAAGTCCTAAATCCTCAAGCCTAAATCCCAGACTCACAATCTAGACTCTAAACTCTGCAGCAACAGACTGGCACAAGTCAAGTTCGATCAAACTCCAGCCATCTCCAACCCTCGACCCCTCAACCCGAAACCTGCAAATTCCCATCAAGCGCTGATCTAACCAGAAGAACCATTACATGTACCCGAATGAGCCCAAATGTAATGGCTTGTGACGGCTGGTGCAATCAGCCACACTATTCCTTCGCACCCCGAATACATATACTTACCATACACATTCTCTAAGTTTGTAGGCGTAGCCCCAAAGCCCAAACACCGAAACCTTCCAAAAAGCCCCAAGCCCTGAAACCCGACACCCAAAGCCTTGAACGCAAACCCAAGCCCGAACTCAACAAAAGCACAAGAGCTCTGAAGTCTTAAACCCTAAACCCCCAAACCTTCAAGCCCGAAAACTCTGAACCTAGACCCATTCAGCTTTAGCAGGAACCCCCGTAGCAACCCTTAGAATTGCTTTTTTAAGTGGAATCTCTTAGAGGAGCCCCAGAACGTCCTGAAACCTAAGCCCGGCGTTTCGTAGATTTATGGGGAACCCATAAAGCACCTATTAAATACACGTGCCTTTACATATAATGAAGTGAAGCAACTGCAATGACATCGAATGGGTGCTCACTTCCTTAAAAATCAGGCCGCTTTTTCCATGTTTAAGCTGCTGTCTTGCTTCCTATCTTCTTCCATCTAATTTTTGACTAGGGGTCCTCGGTGGCTGCCTGGTTCGTTCCTCACACTACACTACCTTTTCACAAAATGCGTTACCAGTCCAGAATCCTTGGGGAGAGGTTGCCTACGCTACTACTACCTCAGCAGAGCAACCTCGGAATAAAAAGGGTGCCCTTTTTGGCTTAAAGGGGGTTGCAAGGGAACCTAAACCCCAAAAAAGGGAAGACGGGAACCTAAACCAAGGGAACCCAAACCCCCCCAAAAAAGGGAATTAAGGGCCTACTCGAGGTCCTAGACGACTAATATGCCCTTAGGGCGGGCCTGCCTTAGGATGCCCTTAAACCCTAAGCCCTGAACCCCAAACCCTGAACCGTAACCTCTAACCCTTAAAGCCGAAAGCCTAAACCCCAAAGCCCAAACTCTAAACCCTAAAGCCTTAAAGGGGGGCCTGCCTGAGGCTAGGCCCAAGGATGGCGCTGAGGCTGCGCCGTTCCTGGTCGTCGGGTACATAGGGCCCAAAGGAACTGAAGGTTGACCTTTGGATGATATATACATATGTATATGTACAAATGGAGGTTTCAGAAAATTTGGGATACCTTATTTTGGGGTCCTTCTAATAGGGTACTATAGCAGGGTCCCCTATTTTCGGAAACTCAAAAAAAATAATATATATATATATATATATATATGGGTAGTTGTCAAAATCCAGGTTCCTTTGTGGGTACCTTAAATATATAGTGCCGTATTATATTAAGGACCCCAAAAGGGACCCGAGTTTTGACAACTACCCATATATAAAGATTGTAGCACCCCCAAAAAGATTCAAAGTTGGGGCAGAGGTTACCTGCCGTCTTTTTGGGCTTCGACGGCAGGTTTATAAGGCTGCTTTTTGTGGTGCAAAAGTTCTATGCGGGGTGTCGGGTTTAGGGTGGAGGTCTTAAATGCTCCTTTAACGAACTGCACGATTGCCGGGTCGCCTTTTTAGAGCTGCATGGGTAATTATACGTGGGTTATAAGGGCGGTAGCATAATTATAATCCGTATTCGGGGACGTAGTACCCACTTATAATAACTACCCATGAACCTTCAAGATCTTTAGACATCTACTACCAAAAGCCCGAACAAAGCATCTTCCAACGCCCGCAAGGCCTGATCCGGTACATGCTCGTAAGCTTCGAAACTCCAAAGCCCAAGCACGAAATCCGAAACCCCAAGTCCCAAAGCTGCAACACAGAACAGGCCACACTCGACTTGAAAGAAACCCGGAAATGCCAAAAGACTACAAGAAAGATCCGCTGCCTACTCAATATGCTGCTCCGCTCCGGAGCGCTGACTACCTCGAGGGCACATGCAGCTTGAGGCGTTCGAAGACATTACTCCTTCTCTTCTTCCCCAACTCCTACTTCTACTCTTGATCCTACTCCTGCTCCTACTCCTATCCCGACGACGACGACTGCTGCCACGAGTACTGCTCCTCCTCCTGCACTGATCCGTCCATAGCGTTCCAGGGTAGTCGGCCTTAAACACTTACTTGAGTGTATGTGTCACAATCAGAATCGCTCAGGCCCCAGTACATGCTTTGGGGGCGCGTTTCGATGCAGGTATGTGAACACCCGGCCGGATAACAACTGCGACCCACTCCGTCCCCCCTCCCCTCCGCCAAAAAGCCGACAAAGCCATCTGAAACCAGAACCCTGAAATCCGAATCCAAAAAGCACCACGATGCTAAACCCTCAAACGCGACATCGTTAACCCTAAACTCGAAACCCTACGCCCAACACCCCGGCCCTAAAATATTACCAACAGAAAACCACATAAAACTCAGTAAGCCATCCAACAAAACCCCTCATGGAGCCCTAGAATCTAGAAGCCACCACAGCACCCAAGAAAGCTGCCGCAAGCCCTGTCAGACAATATAAATCCTCTACAAAACCCCCTATGAGTTCCCTTGATGCAGACGAAAACGACCCCTCGTGTGAATTCCCTGAAGCAGGCGAATCCTATACTCTCTACCCCGACTTGGAGGTTCATGGGAAGTTACAAGTAGGCTTTATAACTCCACTTAGGCCCACTTACAACTGCCCTCAACCCTATAATTCTTAAACCCCACAATCCTTAAACCCTATAGAGCCCTTAAAGGAACCCTAAACCCCATAAGAACCCCACTTATAACTACCCATGAACCTCCAAGAAAAACAGCCGAGGCTTCGGCTGGTGGTGCCCACAGGACCGCCCCCTTCGCCAAAAGAGGCGTTGGAAGCTCACGGGGACTCAAGAGCCTTCATGTAGAAACCTGATTAGACAACCTTGGGCCTGTCTTAGGGATCCATTAAAGAGGTCTATAGGGGCTATTACAAGGGATCGATAAGGGTACTATAGTAATGTAGGAACCTGATTGAGACACCTTGGGCCGTTATGAGGGTTCCTTATATAACTCCTACTATTCGGGGGTTACAGGCTCAGGGTTTCTTGGTCAGGTTCCTACACTAACCATTTATGCTATTTTGCTCCCCTGAACCCTAGATCCAAAGCTCTGAACTCTAAACCCCCCCTTGTCTGACAGATCCCAAACATCTAACCATGGAGTGCAATAAGCTCAGATCTCACTTAGATGCACACACACGCATCCACCCTGCTTAGCGTTTAGGGGTCAGGGATGGTCAGGGCCCACTGCAGGGTGTCCGACAAGGACTCCTAGGGTTCCGTTAAAAGGATCTATAAGGGGATCTATGGGGTTTAGGGTTTCGGGGACTCCAATATCCCTAAATTAAGGAATATGCCTTCAGTTGTAGTAGGATTCCTAATATGACTTAAGGGGAGTCTATGGGGTCTGAACACGAAAAGCTTAAGCTCCGGAATTGGACTGACGAATATACCCCGAAGCACCGTAAACCCCGAAGCAAGACCGCAACAGTGCAAAGGCTCCAGAGATTTCCTGGGATGAGGGCCTCGAGACGTGGAAAGCTTACCAGGCGCCAGAACTTATAAGCATGAAGCCGTGGGTATCGTGGTCTGGGGTTCTGGGCTATGCGTTCTATGCCGCAGGGTTGTGACTCTGCTTGGTTTCTTGTGGCCTCAGGGATCCCTAAACCTCTGAAGAACCTTCTCAAGGTGACGTAAGGCCGCAACTTGAGGTCTTTAGGGGATCGCGAGGAGACACAGGGAATCAGATCTTCGAGAGCGAATCTCGGAAGCTGAGGTGACGACCCTCCAGAAGTTTCAATCCCTTAAGCTTTCGATAAAATCTCAAGCTAGGGTTACAAGGCTTCGGCTCTTCGGGTGGGGGCCAGTCTACTGCCACTTTAGGGTTTGGGCTTTAGGCTTCCATGTTCAAGCACGAACTGCTCTAGCAAATCCTCCTTTCCATCCCTCCCGCCTGGCTCTGTGACGGTTTTGGCCGTAGCGTGGCCTCGCATGCCGATGGCACATGGTGAAGAGGGTTCGAAGCCTTAAACACCCCTTGGCCCTGAACCTTAAACATAAGCTCTCACTGCGCTTCTCAGCCGCAGAACAATCTCCATAGCTAAAGCATTTTCTTACTCTAGTAGAAGAGCGTTTTTTTAGAAGATTGCACGTTCAGCTTGCGCCCCCTGGGTTTCGGACACAGCACGATCTCCACAGCTAGAGTTAAAGCGTTTGCTTTACTTAGAAGAGCGTTTATGTCAATGACTCTGCCCGAACATTGCTCACACCCTAAAGTAAATGCTAAGCACCCTAAACTAAACCCTAAAACTTTAGAGCTTAGGGCCTAAACCCTACATTTTGCGGCCCCCGTGTTGCTGCCCAAGAACTCAAGGGCTGACTGAACAAAGGCCGATCCAAGCTTCCAAGCTTCAAGGCCCAAGCATTTTGGATAGCCTTAACCGGAAATCTTCAATAAGTATGCAGGGGAAGCCCATAAACCCTAAACCCCTACACCCTACAGCCCTAAACCCTAACCCCCCCTACACTCCAAAACCCCTAAACCATAAACCCTATAAACCCCTAAACCGTAAACCACCTGAACCCCTAAAACCCCAAACCCCAAACCCTACATTCCCAAAAGAAACAGAATCTCAGAAGTTCCCTCCCTATACTGAACTTAGAACCCTAGCAACAATTATAATTTCAGCTGTTTCTTAGGGATTATAATAACCAAAAATCAAACAATTATTTCGAAGTACCCCTAAGCTCCAGCCTGCGCAGCCTCCCTCGCCTGGGACTGCCAGGGCGGTCCTCAATGGAGGCTCTTTGGGGGTTGCGACTAGGACGGTTTTGAGTTTAGGCTTTAGGGCTTTAGGGTTTAAGGGTTCAGGGCTTAAGGGTTTAAGGGCTAAGGGTTTAGAGTTATAAGTACCCCAATGTGGGTTGTAATTATGGTTACCCGGTTTAAGGGTTTAGGGTTTAAGGGTTTAGGGCCTGCTCAACGAATGGTCTGCGTGTTGACAGCATCGCGGACACGTTTAGGGTTTTGGGTAGGCTCCGAACCAATATTGAACAATGCTGCATACTGTAAGACATTAGGCTTCTCTATGGTCATGGTGGCATCGTTGGGAAACCAAAGCATCTGCAATGGAGGTACAGTATGCATTAGCATCAATCACTCGCTCCACGCACGGCTGTCTTCCACACCAATTTTGGACGTCCATCACCGCCCTGTGCCATCACCGGATGCGACATACTCAACACTAGAACACATGGGAGTTTCCGAACATTAGGGGTACCTTATTTGGGGGTCCTCAAAAAAACGACGCGTACTATTTCGGGTACTCTATTTGGGTTCCCTATTTTCGGAAACTCCCACATCCAAATCATGCAGTTGCACTTGTACACTGTTGTCAGGTCGGAGTCGGGTTGAAGGCCCTGACGAAAATCTCCTGCAAAGCTTACCACGAAAACTACTCTGTCCGAGCTTGAAGAACTTGGATGGACCATCGCTGTCAGCGAAGTCGCCATCATCATCATCTTCTTCTTCTCACGCAGCCCAAGGATCCGGTCTAGCGGGCACTATATACATCACATGCGTAGGCATGGACGGCTTCTTACAGAAGCAGCACTAATGCTCGTGGGGAGCAGTTCTTGCGCCGTAGCGCCGTTCACGTGTGACTTTGTCACTCGTCTAGCTCATCGAAAAGTACGATCTGCAAATTCTCAGTCAGCTTGTTATGCCCACGTGGATGGAGAAGGCGATCAAGCTTGAGCTCTACCATGCGTACCCGGTGCTTGAGGTCAGTGTAGATCTGGTTTAGGCTCGCCATATCCGCAGCTATCTGTCTCAACTGGTATTTCAGCAAGAAAAGCTGCGCCGCATGCCAATCCATCTCCTGTCTCGGCAGATCGTTCACCGGTATGTAGATTGGCGTAGGCATCAATGGTAGGATCCGAGAGTGAGGAATCTGCTACAGCAACTTCGATTGAGCGTGAGAGGGCTGTGTGGGGTTTGGTCAACACCACAACGTACATGTTTCGACTGACATGCGCGCACATGCCAGCATCAAGGCTTTGTGGGTCTTTTGCGTCGTCAATGAGCCACGGCTCCACTGCATCCCCCCGAGCTGCGGAGCGAAGCTGAATCACTGTGTAATGACCTTGGTCCGATCGTGGACCATGGTGCTGGATGACACATGCCACATCATAAGGCACCCACTGAACTGTGAGATCCGTCTGATTTCGATACACCGGCACCTGAAGTCGGCGGACAAGACCATAGGTGCGTTTGCACTTCTGGCACGAGCCCCTAACCCACTTAAAGCGAGGGAGCTGAAGGAGTACCCAGGGGTGAGGGGCAACCAGGGCATGCATGACATCCTGGGTATGCCAGAAATTGAGCAGAGCTTGGAGGCTCTTGTTGTGCTTAGGCATGGCAGGCAGCACGATACAGCGTGTGAGCGAGGATTCAAAGCGACGATACAGGCCTTCAGGCCCGTGTTGGCGAAGTTCGATCTCGCCTGCAGTGCAATCAACAGCTATCTGTGGGAGATAAACTCCGTGACGTCATGCTGTTGTTCAGGCCGCTGCCACCCCAAGAGATGGAAGGCAAAAAGCCGACGCACACAGTAGTGCCCAGCCCTGTTTTCCCCAAGCACCTGAGGCAACCGAAGTACAGAACCCGTCAGACGCGTGATGAGCCAGAAGCAGTAGGTGGCAGCATTCATGTAGCACAGATTACCCTGATTGACTAAGCGGAAGTTTGCAACAGGGCTGGGCTGAGCACGCGGCCCAGCATCCGCAATGGAACCCATGGGCCCAACATTGGTAGCGGATACCCCTCAGCTGCTGCCGTACGTCAGCTGCGCCAATTGCTGCTGCAGTGGCCCCCTGTCCCGCTTTTCGCGGCGTAGCGACATGCCCACTAAGCCCGTGGAGGAGTTGTTGATGAACCTCACCAAGGCCTCGTGTACCTCCGTCGCATCCTGAGACTGATCTCGAGCTTGAATGCTGCCGACGTAGCCCCCTGTTCCTCCAATCTTTGCATGCCCGTGGTGCTGTGGAAGTTGAGTACAATGTCCCCCTTGGTGTTGTCGTAGAGCAAGTTGAGCAACCGCACCGCATCCGTGTGCTGAAGCGCCGGCCTGCTGGAGTCGGGGAGAAGCCGTTTGGCTTTGGGGCACCATTTCATGTAGCTCCAGTCGCCGTTCTCTGTCATCCAGCCCGCAACCTGTGCCGATTTGCGGCATTCGACGGTGGTGAAATAACTTGCCATCGTTGGCGGAGCTCCCTGAGTAACCCTGCCAGCAACACCGTTCGGAGAGGGGATACTAGGGCTGGATCGCCCTGCTCCTTCTTCTGGCGCCACTCCCGAGTCATGGCCATCATGGAGTGCAGAACACTCCGGGAGTCCTGTTTCAGGAACATCATCAGCCCCCGATCCTGCTGCAACAGTTGTAATGTGTCGGCCTGTTGAAGGACCACTTTGCTGATCAGACGCACATGCTCCGAGAGCTGAGGCGGAGGCTGTGGCAGGTAAGCCGCCTGCCCCGGCCGCGGGGGCTGACGTGGGTGCCCCGGTCTCTGACGCTTGCTGCGGCTGCCCTGTGGTGTGGCCTGTTGCCCGACCGTCCCTGCAGTTGAGGCCGCCGACTGAGCTGCTGTGACCGGTGGCGGTGCCCCGCTGGGGAAGCAGTGCTTGAAGATTTCGGCCTCCTGCTGCTCGGGCGTCGCCTCCACCTGGATCGTCTCCGGTGTGGTCATGTTGCTGCGAGATGGAGTCCTGCACGTGGAGATGTGCCACTGTGAGCTGAAACAGAACTGTGCATTGCTGGGAGTGCCTCGTCGGCACCCCAACTTTAGAGCGACAGAACAGACAGTTCCTACCGCGTGTGAGCTGTGACTTAAAGGTGAGGCAGAGCCTATTGGCACGCGAGGGCAGGTCACCTAAATGCGGCGCATGAATGCGATGAAAATGTTGCTTAGCATGCTTGCTGCTGGCCAACCACATGTGACATAGGACACAGTACGACGTCAGCTGGGCTCGAGCCGCAGGATGCAGCGCCCACTGTTCCCACCTGTGCCGAGCATTCATAAAAGACGGCCGTCTCACGAAAGGTAGTGAGTCCTCTGGTACAGCTTCAGCAACCGCTAAGGGAGCAGTGGCCGTAGCCACAGTGCTGGCAGAGACTGTTTGCTGCATGCGCATTTGCTCGGTCTCATCAAGCGGATGGCGGGTTAAACTCTCGCCCCCTAGTGCTGCACAACAACCTTGTTCTATATGTTTCTGCAGCTGCTGCCAACGAAAGAAACGCCGACGGCAAAGTCGGCACTCCGGCATGCCATTCACCGAGTGCTTGACAGCATCAAAGGATGTGGGCTGTCGGGTGTGCTCCGGGAGAACGCCGTGCTGAAGCTTACTATGAACTCGCATGGCATTAAGGGTAGGGAACATGCGACTACATGTAGGGCAGGGCACCGGATCAGGCAGATGCTCATCTAAAACAAGCGTCGGCGGCTCATGCGCCTCACGCTTCAGGAGGGCCTCAAAAGAATCAAGCAGCTCCCCCAAGAACTCCAGAGTCCTGGGGGCAGTGGTGATGTCAGGGCTGCAAAGCTGCTGATGGTGCAACTTGTCCTTCATGTTCCGCAGCTGCTGGGTGATTGCCACCACCAGCCGATCGAGCTGAGCTTGCCTCCATACCGCAGTATTGGGGGTGTGGCTGAGGTGTGCGGGTATACGAAGGATGGCCCGCAAGTGTTTGAGGAGGGCCTTGTCCATGGCCTCTAGGCTCTTGTCGTGGCAGCCTACCCACGGGAGGGAGTACAGTGCACTCGTGTACACACAGGAGCGCCAGAGACTGATGCGATGCTTCAAAGACAGAACATGATGCCCATTGAGCGTGCGACAGATGGCCTGCTGTTTGGCCTGGCCCGCCTGTTGTCGCTTCCTGACATTGCGACTGACCCGGTCCGCATAGGAGACCACTGTGCCGAGGTATTCATTGAGTGCGGATCGGAATGGTACAGTGCCGACCCGAGACATTCAAGTGCAGATGCAACTGACCTGCCTGATAGGAGGTAAACTCTCGCAGGACACCCTTGGCCATCATCATCATCATCATCATCACCATCATCATCATCATCACTCGAGTTAGGATCCACTATCCTCGCTGGCCCAAAACCCAAGGAAATAAAAGTTGAAACTTTCAGAACCGATTACAGTAGAAGAACCCCAAAAGTTGAAAAGTTTAGTTTACAGCCAATAAGTACCTTCAGATTCTACATTAGAAGGAGCCCCCACTCTGCAATAGTGGTATAATAGGAATAGAATAGGGCCCTAATACAATCCTTATAGTCACTATTACAGGGTGGGGGCAGCTTGTAAATTCTACTGAACTTAGAACCCTAGCAACCATTATAGTTTTAGCTGTTTCTTAGGGATTATAATAACCAAAAATTCAAAATTATTTCTAAGTACTCCTGAGTCTACAGTTCGGAGCTCTTGCTACACAGGTTCCCTGCTACCCGAGCCCTCAAGACGCGACATCCTGCTGCCCCTTTTCAGAAGCTCCAGTAGCACAGGGGCCTGAATAGTAGAATAGGGCTCCTTTAAAGGGGGTCTATAAGGATTGCTATGAGGGCTATTATAAGGGTTTAGTTTAGGGACCTTAATAATTAGAATAGGCTTTTGGGCCCATTATTATACTATAACTATAGTGAGGAGACCCCCAAAATAGTATAGGTAGTGATTCTTAAGGCCCCTATAGTATTCAGCTGAGGTGCTGTAGACTGACGACGGTGCGTCGCCCGGCGGCTTGGAAAGGGTGTAACCCTCCTTCGAGAGCCTTCGACGTTGCATGGGCTTGTGAAACCCAGGGTTTAGGGTGGGTTTAGGGTTTAGGGGTTATTAAAATGAACCCAAGAAGGGACCATAATTTAGAGAACTACTCTCGTTGGAAGCAACATCAAAGCCTTAACACCGGACGTTTTCTAGTTTCGCTACGCAGAGAGCCCAATACCCTTTAGTTAACGAATACAGCCTAATTCATACTTAATGTGAAGGCCCTCATTTTCTAAGGGTATATTTCTTATCTGTATTTGGCTCCCTGGGTACTGTACCACGTTGCCAGAACCTCGGGGCGACGCTGCAATTACAAGGGCCTCCGTGTTGATCTGCGTCATGTGATTGGCTTCATATCAGGGACTCTTTGTAGGTCCCCAAACAGTACGGTACCATAATAGCGTTTCACACTGCGGTTTATCTGTCGCTATGACATCACGTACCTGCCCATAGCGTATCTGTGTAACAATCCCTTCAAGGCCTAAGTCCATTCGGTTTTGGGTTTAGGGCTCAGGGGTTGGGGCTTTCTACATCAGTAATCCCTTCCCCCTAATTAACCCCCCCCCCGCAATAAGAACTCCATTACATGGAGCCTAGAGAATGCGGTTTGGTGGGGAGGCAGCCAAGGCACTTCAACAGCTCCTCCTTAAGGCGCAAGTTCTCAGCGATTAGCGCAGCCAAGTCCTGCTAAGAGCTCGAGGTGTCGGATAGGGCTCTCCATTGCAGGACAGTGAGTACAAAGAAATGCAGGCAAAGGGATCCGTATTGTATTAGAAGGATATCGCTGGCCGGGATAGGAGGCTGCGGATTCTTGTGCCTCAGATCCTGCTTCGTGGAGTTTGATAATCGCCGAAAATCAGTCAGGTTCTCCAGCTGGTCGGAAAGGGCGCCAGGTTTGACAGCAACTCATGAAGGTATAAGGGTTCTGTGCTTGGGAGCAGGCGGAACAGTGGGATGAGGTCTCAACCGGCACAGGCACTCATTCAAATCGGCTTCGGATATACATACATATATATATATATAGATATATATATATATATAAACACACGTATATACATATCTGTATATGTTTATGTGTGTATATATATACACATTTATTGGTATACACACGCATATATACACAAACATACTTATAAACATGCTTCTCACCTCATACACGTCAGAGCCAAGCTTTGCTTTCTGAGAAGCAGGGGTGACGCGGTGCTTCCTACACAGCCTTAACACGAGTCTCTGCACTCATGGCCTTTGACCATGACGTTGGGGGCTGAGTTCAGTATCACACTTGGCAGCAGACTTGGAGCTGAGGCTGTGAACCACAAGTACCCTCAACAACCAATATTGCAAACCAGTTGCTCCTAGTAAAGCCTTACCCCATCGAAGCTGACGTCTGACGTCCTAAATGCCTGAAGTCTTGACTCCACTGCTCTGAAATTTAACCTACATCGCAAGCCCAAATTAAAAAAAATCCTCAACCCCAAACCTCAACTTCAGTGCCTCAACCCACAAATGCACAACCCTCGGGCCTGTGGCGCGGCCTGGATGCAGGATTGCTTTGTCCACGGACTTTGGGGCTGCATGGCTTTAGGGGCCCACTGCTGCTCCTCCTCCTCCTCCTCCTCGTGTTGCGTCTGTTGCTACGACAGCAACAACAACCACCTCCACCACCACCACCACCACCACCACCACCACCACCACCACCACCACCACCACCACCACCACCACCACCACCACCACGACCACCACCACGACCACCACCACGACCACCACCACCACCACGACCACCACCACGACCACGACCACGACCACGACCACGACCACGACCACGACCACGACCACGACCACGACCACGACCACGACCACTACCACTACCACTACCACTACCACTACCACTACGACTACTACTACTACTACTACTACTACTACTACTACTACTACTACGACTACCACTACCACTACCACTACCACTACCACTACCACTACACCACTGACATACTGCTACTGCAACTGCGCTCCAGCTCCCGCTCCCACCCCCACTCCTACTCCTTCTCCGATACCTACCTACTTTTTCCTACCTATACCTACCTACCTACACACCTAACATGCGAACTTCTACCTACCCACCCCCCTACCTACCTACCTATATCTTACCTGCCTACCTACCTACTACTGCTGCTAGGAACCAGTGTGTTGGGATACCTTTGGCAAAAGTGTGACTTTTGTGTTTTGGAGGACTCGCGGGGAGGGATTTACCTATCACGGATTCTGAGTAGTCTCTGTGTGGGTTTGCAGGGCTCCGAGGGATGTGCTTACGAGGATGCAGCATATCAGGCGTAAGGGTTGAAGGCTCAGGAGTGAAGCTGAGACCCCGAACACCAAAACCGTAAAGCCAAACTAAATCTGGTCCGATCCAAAGGGTACTTGGAGCTTCCAACAACCCGGGACCCGCTCCGGAGGGCGACGATTCCTCGCACTACCTCACTACTAGTACGGACTTCAGGGTATGGCTTGGCAGGAGAATCCTGCCATAGAGTAGAGTCGTGTCGCTGGTCCCTCCTTATCCTAGCCAACTGTGCAGGACATGCTCCATGTTAATGTAAGAACCTGATTTAGAAACCTTGGGCCTTTATTGGGGTTCTTAATATGGATCCTAATATATTGGGGGTTCTAGGGCCAAGGTTTCTTAATCAGGTTCTTACACTATCCGCTTGGAAGCACCTCCACGCCATCCGAGGGCTCGCCATCAGCAGCCATGGTCGCGGATCCTGCGGGCGGCCGTGAGCAGGGTTTCTTAAAGGCATGTATAAGGGCTCCTTCAAGGGATCGATCAGGGTTTCTTGAAGGGATCTATAAGGGATCCTTAAAGGGATCTATTAGGCTTTCTGTTTCGGGCTGCCTGGTCTACTATGGGGGCCTTCATTACTAAAACATAGTAAGGAACCCCCAAAATTCTGGAACCCAATTATCGAAACCTATCATAGGACCCTTTAAAGGAACCCTTCAAGGAACCCCCCCAAGATAGTATCGGTAATTATCTAGGCGCGCTAGCCCTGGCAAGAGAGAGCGCTAGGTTCCCCAGTAGCCTCTTAATAACATTCCCAGAGAGCCCAATACCCCTTTTTAATTAAGGAATATAGGTTAAATCATAATATGAAGCCCCTTGTTGATGGACAAAATCCTGCATGACCCTAAGGAATCTAAACTATGGGAACTATGGTATATAGCTTATAATGGGTAATGCAGGATTTTGTCCATCAACAGTAACATTGGTACCCGGTTTGGGGTTTACGTAGGGTTTATATGAAGGGTACCATTTTCCCCCAATTCGGTGTTGTAGCCAGGGAGCCCCAACATGAAAGAGCTAAAGGGGCTACTACTCAGGAACCTACTTGGAGGATCATGGGATCTATAAGGGTTCCGTAATGGAGGATCATGGGACTTAGTAAGTGAGGTTATAAGTACCTTAATTCGGGTTATAAGTATAGCTACCCTAATTATAACCCTCGTTACTAAGTCCCATGATCCGTTAAGTAGGACAGATGCAGATTTGAGGCTTTGGAGTGCCGTGTCCAAGGGTTTGCACAAGCAGCTCGCATCTGCAAAGGAAGCAAATGCCAAAAGGGGACAATGCACTCAGGCCGCAATCTCAACACGTCTCTTACAAAGCCAGGCTGAATGCTGAAGGCCCCGAAAATCCAAGACTAACTCCCCCTAAACCCCTAAACCCCTAAACCCCTAATCCCCTAATCCCCTAATCCCCTAAACCCCTAAACCCCTAACCCCTAATCCCCTAATCCCCTAAACCCCTAAAGCGCAAACTCCTGAAGTCTGGAGTTCAGCCGTGCGCCGAGTCGGGCAACACTTTCCTAACCCGGGCTCTTCCCTGTCCTTGCTGCGGCCATGCTAGCCAGATAATACCAAAGAAAGCCTGTAATATTGGGGCCTTAATAATCAGAATAGGGTTTTGGGGATTTATCCTTCTACAACCATTACGGGAAATTTCAGAATAGTGTTGGTAATTGTTTGGGCCCCATACTATTCTGCACTCTTGCTGCCTTCGGGTTCGGAGTCATCTGCTTGAGATCTTCAGAGGTTTAGGGCTTTGGATTCGGGCTTCAAAGCTCCGGGTCGAAAGCTTGAGAGTTTCTGTGGCATCGGCTTGGGATGCATCATGCTGGCCCTTTGAGTGCCGCTCAGATGCATGTATTTTCCGGCACTACCATCATGAGCAGTATCAGTCTTACAACTCCTGTCGTTCGTAAACTAACGGTTTAGGGTTTAGGGTTAGGGATGCTTTTGTCATTTCTGCAGGGCCTGACGCCTGGAACCCAACCCTTCGGGGTGTAGGGTAGCCCAGGCCGAAGAAGTCTTGAGCCAAAAGTCGCATTTTCTGCTGAAGCTGGCGCCCCAGTCGGGGACTCTGCTCGGAGGATCATGGGACTTAGTGAGTAAGGTTACAAGTACCTTTATTGGGGTTGTAAGTATGGTTATCCTAATTATAACCCTACTTATTAAGTCCCATGATCCCTTAAGTGGGGTCTCCAAAACTTCGAAGTCTGTAGGGTTTAGGGTTTAGGTTTCTTTTTCAAAAAGGGCCTCCAATGGCTCGAAGGCATTAAAGGGCAGCATTGAAGGAGCCTGCTTGACGGTCATGGGCAGTTATAAGTGGGGTTATAAGTCCCTATGACTCATAATTACGGTTACCCTACCTATAACCCCACTTATAAGTGGCCATGACCCTCTAGGGACCTAGACCTAGGAATCTAGGGCATGAGGCAACTTCATGTTATGTCGTTAGACATCTTATTGGGCAGCTTGTTCATTGGCTGTAAGTTCATGTTTTCGTCTCAGAAACTGTCGTGCAACTACTCCAGGTGCTTCCTACTTATTTACCACTGTCTGCTATCCGCTAACTCCTAAACCCTTGTACCTATACCGTAACCATACTTTGCTGGACTTGGCATCATTTGGTGTCGCTCACAAGAGAAAGACGGTTGCCAAGGAGCTGCTGGCAAGCTTCAACTGGTGCTGCCGTTGGGGCTCACTGTGTAACGAGGTGGAGCTAGAAGGAATACTCGTATATAGCACTTTTCCCTGTTCTGTGCGTGAACTGCTAGCAGTAGATGGCTAAGTAAGGTTTTACCAGGTAACACATACAGCAACTGGGTCCGTTTGTAGGGATATGTAGCTTTGTCTAGCGGCATGTGTATTTACATATATGTATATATATATATATATATATATATATATATATATATTTGTATATATATATATATATATATATGTATATATTTATATTTCTATATACGTATCTTATACATGTACATATATAATATATTTGTACACATACAAACTGTACCAAGCATTTCAGGAGAAATAGCGGGCCAGGCAAATGCCGCCCCTGCCGAGTGATATACCCTTCGAGCCACTTCAGTGTGAACAAGGTGAACTTCCCTCCATGTGAGCATCTGGCGTCACAACGTCCACGCTTGCTCCTGGACGGCTGTTCGACATTGTACTGTATCTAGCTGGCCTGCTTGCAACGTGTTCTGGGCTGTTGTGGTTTGGGGTTGAATTGTACTTTGTCTTCTCCCAAAAACCATTCTCCACAATCGCAGCCTCATCATTTGCACCTTCTTTTCATGGCTCAGGATTTTTACATTCGCTTTGATGCTGTATCTTGGGGTGGGGTGGCTTAGGGAGGAAAGATCGAAATCATGCTAGCCGGCACAATAATGACGATTATGGTGGTGATGATGGTGACGGAGATGATGATGACGATGATGGGCATGACCATGATCATGATGATGATCATCATCATCATCATCAACGCCGATTCACCGTCATATTCACTGTCATCACGATCGCCATTGCCTCGTTTATCATAATGTCTGCCTGCAAAGCCCGTGTTATACCCGAAAGCCTTACGTGCCTGATTCTGCGCAGCTGAGCACAACCCGAGTTCCCCGCGCGGAACTGTATGAAGCCCACAAACCGTCATCGAGGCTTACACATATCCTATACTGAACTTAGAACCCCAGTAAAATTTGAAATTTTAGCTGTTTCTTACGGATTATAATTACAAAAAATTAAAACTATTTCTAAGTACCCCTAAGTATCCATGAACTGTCCTTTCGACTTGTTCAGCCAAAAATAAACAAAACTATTTCTAAGTACCCCTAAGTGTCCATGAAATGTCCTTTCGACTTGTTCAGGCCCTTTATTGACCGCCGGCCTCTCATTCTGTTCTTCGTCCCGCTGCAGCCTCATGGAGCTTTGCGTGGCGTTGCTGGGTTCTTGCTAAGTAATGATCTATAGAAAACATATGGTTTCTCTTTTTTTATCGCAAGTCTATAGCAAAATCATATGGTTTCTCTTTTTTTTTTATCGCAACTCTAGAGTAAATCATATGGTTTCTCTTCTTTGATCGCAACTCAAACTACTTCCCTGAACAATAACCCAGATGGTGAATACGGTTTACAGCTTCGAGCTTCGGCTCAAGGTTCGGGTCGAGGATGTAGCTCTTCGGATGACACCTTTAAAGGGATCCTTTAACATCCTTTAACAGGGTTTAGGGTTTGGGGTTTAGGGGTCAGGGTATAGGGTTTAGGTGCAAGGTCGAGGGTTCCGGTCTAAGCAGTTGGGGCGTAGGGGTTTGGGCTTCAGGGCTACTGTTCGTAGTATACGAACCATAACAGTTCAGGACAGAGGTACTGATTTTATCTTCGTAGCAGACTGGCACCCTCCTTGTGAAATACTTGCCCTAAACCCCAAACGCCAAGCCGCCTCAAACTCGTAAGCCCTAAACCGCTACAAACACCCCTAAACCCTGAACCCAGAAAGCCCTGAACCCCTGAAGTTCGAAACCCTAAACCATCCTAAACCTCTAAAGTTCGAAACCCTCAATAAACCCCAAACCCGTCACAGTGGCAATAGCCGGGTTGCACAGAAGCGATCCGGAGCTTCTGTTCTTTGTCCGGAAAGAGTGGCACTTAGGATCATGGGACTTAGTAACTAGGGTTATGATGAGGGTAGCTATACTTATAACCCCAATTAAGGTACTTATAACCTTACTTACCAAGTCCCATGATCCTCCAAGTGTTCTTTGTCCGGACAGAACTGCAAGCCGGGTAGTAGACACAAACAGCCGTGTGCATATAGACATATACACATAAATATACCGTACATGCATTCTACGATGCATTATTTGTCTATCTATCTGTCGGTCTATCCATCTATCTATCTACCTAATCTATCTGTCTGATCTAACTGTCCACCTAATCTAGCTAATTTTCTATCTGTCTTTTACTTATGTACTATCTGTCTATCTATATCTACTGATATTGCTCACACGCACATGCACACAGAGACAGTCATTCCATCGCAAACGAAAAACATCTGGTGTGGGTACCAAACCTCAAGTCCTTGCAACCCTAAGCCTTAATGTATGAAGCCCCGAAATCCATAAAACCTCAAGCCCTTAAACCCAAGACAAACCCCAAACCCTAAACCCTAAACATCCCTAAACCCTAAACCGCATGCAAAAGGATCCACCGTGAAAGCTTCCCCGGGCTTCCCGGCGTCTCGCACTGGATGTTATCCAACGCCTGCATTTTCATCCTGACACTAGGAGTTAGGGTTTACTGTAAGGGCTTTCGGGTTGAGGGTTTAGGGTTTTTAAATTAAGGTTTAGGGCTTTTGAGGTTTAGGGATTAGGGTTGGGTTTTTTTATCCTGACGCTAGGAGTTACTTCAAGGTTCAGTAGGATCCTTATTAAAAGGACCCCAAAGTAACCCTAATTTTCGGAAACTCCCATATCATCAACCCTACTTGAGGGTTCATGGGTTGTTTTTGGTGGGGTGATAAGTCCCCTAATATGGCATGTAATTGCGGGGGTTGCCCTACCTATAACCTCACTTACAACAACCCATGAACCTCTAAGCAGGATGAGGAGGACCCTTGGGGATACAGACCATCCTGATAAGGTCCCTGTTACGAGATCCAACTAGAAATGCCTGCATCTTCATCCTGACGCTGTAGGGCTTGCAGCTTAGGGGCTTTGTTAGGCTTGAGGGTATGGTGTTCCATCAAATTCCCGTAGGTTCGATGCTAGAAGTGGGAGGGCACGGACGGTTTGGGGCTTTAAGCTTTAGGGCGTGCTGCTTAGGGTTTAAAGCCTCCTGTTTTGTTTTGAGGGTATGGTGTTTTACCAAATTCCTGTAGGTCTTGTACTAGAGTTGACACGGCCACTGCGGTCACGAGCCCCATTTCGCCAAAGGTACAGAGGAGTCCTCAAGTCACAAGAGCCAGCAGTGCTGTAAGACGATGACAACGTTTAGGGTTTAGGGTTTAGGGTTTAGGGTTTAGGGTTTAGGGTTTAGGGTTTAGGGGTCTGAAAACAGCAAGGTATACAAAACCTAAGACGCGTGTTATGGCACGAATCAACACACCCTCTGCACAATGCGTCAAACTCCTATCCCAAGGCTTTGTCTTGCAAAAGCATCACTACTGAAAAATATCTGCGGAGGCTACGTGTATGCCCAGCTTTGCTTGTCCAGGGTCGTAGCTGTTTTTTGAAGATTCAAAATAGGGTCGGGTAGTGCTTCACAATTGCCTCAAATGAGTCACTGTAGCACTGCACTAATATCCAAGGGTAAAAGGAGGGACCGTTAATAAGGACCCCTTGGTATATACCCTTAATATAGCCATTGTATACCCATTATATAGGTAGGGGTCCCTGTTAAGGGTCCCTCCTTTTCCCCTTTGATAATATCTTGCCGACAGCCTTTAAGCCTTCAAGAGCTAGGGCGATTCGCTATTCGTTCTGATTCTTGATATTTTGTGGCGCAGGGTCTTTACCAATCGGAACAAGGCTGCGGGGCATATCGTAACATCAGTTAACTTCGGCTTTGGAGCCTTACATTGCAGAGCTGGGCAGAACTTCTAAAAGCGATGGAAGGGTTCCTTCACAGACAATCATACCTGGCCCGAAGCCCAAGCCCCAGACACCCGAAGCCCGAATTCCTAAGTGGTTTAGGGTTTAGGGTTTCAACCCCCCGGAACCCACAATGAACACCAACTTCTGAAACCAAACCGCGGTTCGAAGCCCGGGGCTTCTCTAAATTTCCAAGCCCTGTACCACCCTCCCAGCCCTGACCTGCAAACCAACCGACAAGAACCTGGGCGCCCTTGCAAACTTCACCCAGATCCTCAAAACCCAAAACTCCTGAACCTTAAACCCCTACATAACCCCTAAGCCCGAGAAGTCCTATAAGCCCGAGAAGCCCTACTTGGAGGTTCATGGGTTATGAGCGGGGTTATAAGTAAGGCAACCACAAGTATAACCCATATTTGGGGACTTATAACCCCACATTGTAACTACCCTAAACCCCGATCCTTCAACCCTCTAGAACCCTAACAAAAACCTAAACCCCTATAGCCCTATTTATATCTACCCAGGAACCTCCAAGCAGAAGGCCTAATAGAACCCTCAAAGAACCCGTGTGGAACCCTGATAGATCCCTTCAGAAAAACAGTACAACCCCATAAGAGACACTAGAACTTTGAGAACCTGCCCTTATAGAAACCCTATAGAACGCCTCATAGATCCTTACTTGCAGGTTCATGGATAGTTATAAGTTGGGTTTTAAGTCCCCTAATATGGGTTATAGTTATGGTTACCCTACGCAGCACCCCACTTATAACAACCCATGAACCTCCAAGTAGCTCCCTAGAAGTCCTCGAAGCCCCCCCTAAACCCTAAGTCCTAAGTCCTAAAACCCTAAAACCCTCAACCCCAAAACCCTACTTGGAGGATCATGGGACTTAGTAAGTAAGGTTATAAGTACCCGAATTCGGGTTATAAGTATAGTTACCCGAACTATAGCCCTAGTTACTAAGTCCCATGATCCTTTAAGTAATCGCCACGTCGGCCTCTCTTCGGGCCCCTTTGCCATGCTTTCCACGACCTGCCGGGCAGCCTGGGCAGTTAAAGGATCATGGGACTTAGTAACTAGGGTCATAATTAGGGTAACTATACTTATAACCCATATTGCGGGACATATAACCCTACTTATAACTACCCATGAACCTCCAAGTAGGTATAAGTAGGGAAATAATCAAGGTAACCATGATTATAACCCAAAAATGGGGGACTTATGACCCCACTTAAGGTACTTATAACCTTACTTACTAAGTCCCATGATCCTCCAAGTAGTACCCTAAACCCTAAACCCTATAGATCCCTTTAAGGATCCCTTTAAGGAACCCTATAGATCCCTGTAAGGAACCCTATAGATCCCTTTAAGGAGCCCTATAGATCCCTTTAAGGAGCCCTATAGATCCCTTTAAGGAACCCTATAGATCCCTTTAAGGAACCCCTTAGGGAAAGGAACTACTAAGTCCCATGATCCTCCAAGCAGGAGCGCTCCGGGGCTCACCGGTGGGTTTCGGGTTTTTAGGATTCCTTTGAAGGGATCTGTAAGGAGTACTACAAGGGTTAGGGTTTAGGGTTCCTTTTGAAGGGGTCGAAAAGGAGTACTGAGTACTATAAGGATTAGGGTTTAGGGTTTTAGGGTCCCTTTAAAGGATGACTACAAGGGTTGGGGTTTAGAGCTGTAGGGTTCACCATGAAGGGATCTATAAGGAGTACTATAAGGGTTACTACAATCGTCTTAGGGTTTTAAGGTTCCGTTCAACGGGGTCTATAAGGATTACTATAAGGGTGACTATAAGGGTTTGAAGGTTTAGGGAGGCTCACAGGGCTTCGGGTCTTAGGTTCTAGGACCTGGTGTAGGGTTTCAGGGTTTAGGGGCCTTAGGGGTGCAGGGGTTTACGGGTTTTGGGGTGTTAGGGATCTTTGGGGTGTGAGGGGTCTTAGGGGGCCTGGGGGTCTTAGGGTCCGAATGGTGTACGGTTGGGGGTTTAGGTGCAGAGTTGTGGGTTAGGTCTCCTGAAAAAGCTCCAAAAGGGACACCATGTGGGTTTTGGAGGTCTAGTGGTTGGGGCTTAAAGGTTTCCTGCTTGGGGCAGACTTTGAGGGAAGCTGAGCAGGGTTTAGGGCTGAAGACAACTGTGCAAGCAACATAGGATCAATCGCAACTTGAAGCTGAAGCCCTACCATCAACGAACCTAGACCCCGAACCTCCGAACCGCGAAACTACTCTGCCCCCAACTCTGCACCAAAACATTTAAGACTACTGAAGCCGCCTTTAAGCTGCACAAGAACCCAAAGCACACCCGAAAAGGAGGCCCCCCTCACGCAAGACTCAGACTGCAAACCTCAGCCAAAACCCAAAACCTAAACCCCTAAACTCTCAACTATGAGGGTTTGCAGGGTCGGTTCTCAATATTTGCGCCTGGAATCACAGCCGCACGCGTCAAGCTAAACCCTAAAATCAAGCAGTGATTTCCCTGAAAACTGACTTACCCAACCTTGTAAAACACCAGATTTTACCGGTTCTCGCTGGGCTCCATCACGGTGAAGGTTCGCCAGAGGATGATCATCTGTGTGGGCGGGTTAGCCTTTGTCTGCGCCCACTTGTTCATGGCCTTGAGGAGGACTCGCACTGGGAGCTCCAGCTTGCGCTGAAACTGAGGCGAGGCAGGTGTAAGCTCGTCGTCGTAAGACCCCAGCTCCTGAGGGACGTCAAAGACAAGAAGTTGGTTGGCATGGAGATAGCTCACACCGTTTGAGAAACGGTAGGCCTCATCATCTAAGGCACCAGGAGTCCAAATGGCGGACGGACCCTGGCGCCTCTGTTGAATGAGGTCACTGCTTCGACCACTAGTGGCTTGGTCGTAAATGACCAAACTTGGGAACCCAGAAGGGATATCCAAGGACGCATGACTTTCTTGAGCCACTGTCGTGCTTGTGGCTGAGACTGCCCCTCTGTAATGGTGATGCCTGCCGCACTCGGCGCCTACAAGATCACCAAAACAGTCGGCAGGGTCTGCAAGGTGCCCAAATATAAGAAAAACCCACAAAATTCATGCTCGGGTGCGCACAAGCCCTCAAAACCGACCCTGGCGAACCCCTACTTGGAGGATCATGGGACTCAGTAAGTAAGGTTATAAGTATCTTAACTGGGGTTATAAGTATAGTTACCCTAATTACAACCCTAGTTACGAAGTCCCATGATCCGTCAAGTAAACCCTAAACCGAAGGAAGCCTCGAAGCTTTCGATCTTCCGCAAGCTCTCGTGAAGCGTCGCCAGCGCGCCGAGAGCTTCTTCGAAGCCTAGTGGGATCGTACGTTTGGTATTGAAACGGGCTTTATCTAGGGTTTTGGGTTCGGGTGTAGTTTAGGGTCTAGGGGTTCCCAGTCTATGAACTATGTTGTTTTTAGTCTCTGACTTTATGGGGCACTTTAAGGTTTTTCTAAATATCAGGCTTTTTTGAAAGGCATAAGAGTTCGTTTCTGTTAATCGCTGGCGTTTGCAGTGGTGTTATCAAGGGATCTAGCAGCACAAGGGTTGTTGTTGCGTGAGAGGCTGCTCTCTTCTCTAAACTGTGTCTCGTCTGTAGACTTCCTGGATTGAGGGCTCTAAAGGTTTTCTGACCTTTAGGGTTTAGGGTGTAGCGTTTAGGGGTTTAGGGTTTAGCTTTAGAGTTTTAGTGTGGTATCGTGAGAGAAGTTCTGATACGTCTTGTGCTTGTTGGTTTTATTCGAGTTGAAGGGTTCAGGGAAACCCTAAACCCCAAACCCTAAAACGCTAAACCCGGGTGTTTCTTCCGATGCGAGTTCGCACAGCTGGAGACCCGAGGATGGCAGTCGAGCCCCGTCGACAGAGGAAGTTGCAAAAGCGCCATACCAAATCCGTTCGTAAGGGGGCTTTCATAATCAGAATAAAGTCTTGGGGTACAGTTTAAGATAGCTATAGTAATAAGGGCCCCCCTAAGTCCTAGATCCTAAAATCCGGACCCTAAACCGAAGCTTCGCAGTGCCCAGCATTCTCAGAGACAGTCCTCCAGGGATTTCCGGCTTTTCGGGTGCCTTCTTCTAAGGATCAAGGGAATTTTAGTAATAGGGTTCTATTAGGCGTCCAGGTTCTATAAGGGTTACTATAATGTGGGATTGAGTATGTAAGTGTATGGATACTTCACAAGCTCATGAAGCCACTTAGCCTTCAGGAAGATGCATGAAGCATTCGTGCGCTGGGGCACTTCAATATGCACTCTATGACCCCGGTAGCCCCACACCTTCCTTTTGACTCCGATTCATATACCTCCGCCACTCTCAAGTGCCGAAAAGACAGGATTCCTATTATAACCAACACCACCAAATCCAAAACCCTGGCACCAGAACGCCCAGACCCTAAACAGCCTAAACCCCAATCCCAAGCACAAGGCCCGCGCTGGCATCCGCGACGACACGATGAAACGCCTTCATTGCCTCGGGAACCCAGAGACTCCAATACCCTTCAATTAAGGGATATACCTTAAATTATAGTAGGATCCTTACTATATTTAAGGTATATGTTTTAATTGAGGGATAAACCTTAAATTAGAATAGAACCCTTCATATGATTTAACGGCTATTCCTATTAAGGGATATTGGAGTGTCTGGGAAAGCTGGGCAGAAGCGAGCGACTTCAATTTCTGGTATGGATTCAGGGGCTTATAACCCGACATACCCGAAACAGTAAACCCCATACCGATACCTTAAACTTTGTTCCCTATGCCCAAAAACACTTTATATATGCACATGTGTATATATATATATGTATAACGTAGTGTTTAGTAGAGCATATGTAAATACACATATATATGTATATATATATATATATATACACACATATGTATACACTATACCTAACCTATACTCAGCCTGGCCGAACGGCTTCCTTGGGGCAAAACCCTATACCTATAGCACAAAGCCCCGAAACCCTGTATTTGGGGTTTGGGGTTAGGGATTCGGGTTTAGGGCTTTAAGCCCTAAACTAAATCCAAGCCACGGGCCGCTCTTTGACCTTGTAGACACGCTTATAGTCACCCTTGCAGCTTCATAGTAACCCTTCGTAGCAACCCTTATGGTGATGTAGGAACCTGATTAAGAAACTTTGGCGCCTTACTAGAGCTCCTTGTATAAATCCTACTATTTTGGGGTAATAGGCCCAGGGTTTCCTAATCAGGTTCCTACATTATTATATATTAGAGTATCCTTATAGATCCCTTATAGTAACCCTTATAGACCCCTCTTTAAAGGAACCCTAATAAAGACCCAGGGTAATCAGGTCCCTTCACCCTTATCATGAGGGCTTGCTGAGAATTCTGGAGTGGCCATGACTGACTTTGCGGACCCAGAGAGCCCAATACCCCTTAATTAAGGAATACCTAGGGGTTCCTTAAAGGGATCTATAAGGGATCTACAGGGTTTAGGGTTTAGGGGACTCATATACCACTTAATTGAGGAATACAGCTTAAATCATAATATGAAGCCCCTTATAATTTAAGGTATATTGCTTAATTAAGGGGTATTGGGCTCTCTGGGGAGTCCTTTGGTGTCAGGATGTATGCGGACGGAGTATTCTTAAGGGATACCTGGAGGTTCATGGGCAGTTATAAGTGGGGTTAGGGTAACCATAAGCATAACCCATATGAGGGGACTTGCAACCCCACGTATAACTACCCATGAAACTTCAAGTACTATAATGCTTGCTCTAAAGGTTTCTGAGAGGGCAATTCTATTGGACATGCGTGTGTTTTCCTAAGCTCCTGGACCCAGGTGCAAAGAAGAGCCCTGAACTTTAGTTTAATATAGGAACCTGAGAAAGAAACCGCAGCTGCCGAGTACCGGAAGCCAGCCAACCCCGCCCTCGCCTTCCATGGGTTTGGGGTTTAGGGTTTAGGGGTTTAGGATGTGCCAATCGAAAGCGCGCGTTTGTCGGCGCGCACTGGCCCACAGGCTTACCCACCCCAAGGCCACCCACTTACAACTCTCAGCGTGTGAGAATTTACATGTTTCTTGGCACAGTTAACACGGGAATGCATGCAGGACTGAAGAGTGTTTTCGCGTTTGCGTAGAGGTTTTCACAGTGCTTCGAATGAAGGTTGTCGTAAGGCTCCATTGTGGCGGCCTGACGTATGTCCTATTATGGAGAATTGCCGAAGACACCCGACGGCCGAAGCAAGAATACAAACATGTTACAGCGGAATGCAGAGACATACGATTTTCCATAACTGTATATATGCACATGTTTACATGTCACATGTGAGAGCCACGGCTTGGCTCAGTGAAGACCAGCGCTGCCCTTCTCTGCTGACAGCATGCCGGCAACTCAGATCCGAGGCAGGCATGAGGCCGAAAGCCGAAGCGAGCCTCGAGGTCGCTGGTGACAGCTGTGATGGGACTGCTTTGTCGACGACCGAGACACAGCAGAGTGTTAAAACACAAGTCAGAATGCCCTTGACGTGGCAGGCGCCACGGTCGCGTGGCTGGTCTGTGGAGCAGGAGCCTGTGAGGAACAAACGGTCATGCACGGAATTTTATTGTTCGTGAGGACCAGCTCCTCACGGGTTGCCAGAGGCACACTGCAGCACTGGTGTCTGCGGCCTTGGAGTTTAAAGCCGTGCTATGGCAGGCACCTGCTGCGATGGAGGCGGCGCGAACCACTAACTGCACAGTGGCTTCTGTGTCTAGTTACCTGCCAGGTACCGCGCTCCACAGACTCTGCTGCTGCCTTAGTCGAGGGTGATGGACAAGTAAACCAACTGAGCAATGTGAGGCTGGCCCTAATGGTGTTGGTGTGGTCCTCGGCAGAAGTTAATTAGACTGATGGTGCGGGCATAGACAACCAGGTGAAAACACGAACGAAGGGCCGCAGGCACGGCAAGAGAGGCAGTGGCAACCTAGTTAAACCTGGCTTGCGAGGCAGAAGCGGAAGGTCCAGAAGCAGCGGAGGAGGCGGGCCTGCGCCAGAGGCTTCCTACAAGCGGGAATCGTGCCTGGCGCAGGTACCTGCAGTTGTGGAGGCCATGCAAAGCATGCGAAGAAGACAAAGTTGTGTCCGAACCGGCGACAGGCGCCTCCTGCGGACAACGCCGTGACCGCCTCGGTCGCGCGCGAAAGCAAGCAGAGTTGCCGAATGCGCAACTGGGAGGCTGAGTGCCATGTGCCATGTGTGGCTCCCAGCAAACCCTACAACCAGACATTAGGATGCGAGTCGAAAGCAGGTCAGACCTGGAGGCACGGCCGCCGGACCAGCGGCGAAAGCAAGGCACCCGGAGTGCTTGAGTGTGTGAGAGGCCGAGACAGTCGGACCTGCGTGCGCGCGTGACGGGCGGGGGAGGGGGAGGGGGAGGGGAGGGGTGGAGAAGGGGTGAGGGGGGGAGGGAGGGGGGGGGGATGCCTGCCTCGCCTCACAACCGACCCAGAGCCCAACGGGCAGCCTGGGGGCGCCACCAAAGGGGTGGGAAATGTGCCGAAAAGCGCAGTTCTGTCCTTAATAATATATATTACAGGGACCAAGGCTGACTCGGCCTCAGCGCGGCTCGGTCGCCCGCCTGGGGCTCCCTCGCTGCTCGCTCGACCATCGCCCGCCTACCCCAAAAAGAGCTGAGTGGGGTGGCGGGCGGGTTTAGGGGTCTAGGGGTTTAGGGGGGTTTAAGGGGTTTAGGGTTTAGGGGCTGCCCGCATGCTTCTGCTCACGCAAGGCTCTGGATCGCCACAATCGACGTATCAGACTTACACCGAGGTCAAGGAGTTCCTGCAATATGTCCATGCAACCGTCATTGACGCGGGTCTTCGTTGTGGTCCTTTCTACGGATGCTGATAGTTTGGGGGTTATAGGACCAGGGTTTCTTCATCAGGTTCGTACATTAGGGTTGGGAAGCTCTAAACCAGACCTTACAGCCCCTCCGGCCCCACGCCCGCCCAACTTTCTCTGCCAAAGAGGACTTTCCGAAACTAGGGGGCTCTAAATATAGTATCCTAAATAGTAGGATCCTTATAATAAGGACCCCAAAATAAGGTGCCCCCTAATTTTCGGAAACTCCCCAAACCCTAAACCCTTTATAGAACCCTTGAAGGAAGCCTCAAAGGATCCCTTTAAAGCTTTCTCTGCCAAAGTGCGAGATTCCTCTCACTGCGCAGCGCATGCACGTTGCAAAGACTGACCAAGTAGAGCCTCCAAGCTGGGATAACATAGACGTGTTAGAGTTTCGGTTTGCGGTTTAGGGTCCCTGGATCCCTGTTTTTGATCAGACCAGGTAACGCCTATCAGAGTTTGTAGATTTAGGGTTTTCAGGGGGCATCCCGATCTGAAGCTGGAAGGGTTTGGACCGAAATGCTCGGGATCCGGCCTACGAGAATGATAAAAGCAAGCATAGGAGTAAGAACAGCAAGACCGAGGACAATAACAATAACAGCTTTACAGTATCTATTCATTATAACCAGCCTGAATGCCTAAACGCCTAAACCCCAAACCCCAAGAGGTGAACCCCAAACCCTGAACCTCTAATCCCCGAACCTTGAGGCATACCTAAACCCTAATCCCGAAGCTCAAACCCCAAACCCTAGGTCGTAAACCCTAAGCTCTAAACCCGAAGCCCTAATCCCAAAGTCCTGAATCCTGAGCCCTCAGCCCTAAACTTCGACTCAAACCATAAGCCCCGGAAATAAGAAGAAAGATTCGGTGTATACTCTACTAGAAATCTGGTAAGGAACCCTAAGGAATAGTGTTGGTAGTTATTGCAACCCTAACCTCTTATACTTATAGTAACTCTCATACCACCCCTTGTCTAGTCACCCTTTACAGGAAGCCTTGTAGAACCCTAGACCCTAAGCCCTTGACCTCAAACCCTAAATCCTAAACCCTGAACCCTACACCTTAAACCCAAAAGCCCTAAGCCCTATAGATCCCTTAAAGGAACCCTTATGGTACCCTTTAAAGGGTCCCTTAAAGGAAGCCCTGTGGGACAGGGGCCCGGACCTCAGATGCTCAGCTCTCTGCGGCTCCCCGGCCTCTTGGAGGATGCCCAGGGCCTTTCCCAAGGCTCAGAGGATCCCTAAACCCTCAACTGTTCATGGGAAATACACCCAAAAGCTACATTCACCCTAACCCCCCAAACCCCAAACCCTGAAACCCATCATGGCTGTACCATACCTTCTCAATGAGAGCCTCCTACACCACAAGCATCCGGATAGGCTTGAGGGTGTAGGGTTTTGTACTGTTTCCTATATGCTTTTTTACCACATATTATATACTGTATAAGGGCTCAGAGGGTTTTGCGGGACTAGAATGTATTACATACGATATACCATATGTTGTAAGTTGTATGTACATGCCTACATGTAGTATATATATATACACATACATATGTATATACACATACACATACACATACATACATGCATACATGCATACATGCATATATACATTAATACATTACATTACATTACATTACATTACATTACATACATACATACATACATACATACATACACACACCTAAACACACAAACATCCGGATACCGGTACAAATGAATGTATATATGTATATGTATAACTATGTGTACATATTGTATTATATAGATACACATCATATGTATGTATTAATATGTATATGCAAAGACATACTACTGCTAACTACTACTACCCGCTATAAGACCATCTTCATTGATGTTGAATTGCTGCTTCTGGGCTCTCCGCGAACCTTTCGCCTGGCGGACTTCCCCTTGAGCCTCGACTTCTGGCGCTTGGGGTTTAGGAGTTTAAGGGTTCCTTTAAAGGATACTTTAAGGGTTCCTTTAAGGGATTTATAGGGTTTTGAAGCAGGAACTGGATTAGTGAGTGTCCAACCACACAAACGAGCGCACTTTTTGGTCTGAGCCCAAGACGTCTGTCGAATAGGGTGCGTTCAGAACTAGCACGAAAACTACGCTCGCATGAGGACATGTCAACACGGCACTTCAAGACAGGGAAATTTCACACCCGTCTTATCTGTAGTGTGACGTCCGAATCATGCTCGAATTATGGCCGCTTTGGGCCAAGCCTACTTCACCGGATTATACCGGGAGCTTGCGCAGTCAACCGAGCCGAGTGCGGCGACTCAAGACTCCAGGCTGAGTTCTTCAATCGCGAAGCGGAGTGCTTTCGGTACTCTCGGTATTCTGTGCGGCTTGCGCGGGCACATCGAGTACCTGAACGAGATTGCGATCAATGCTGTGATTGATCAAAAGCGGTTTCATACTCTTTGTGAGACAATCCGCAAGTTGTAAATGCGTCGGTATCCATCTCAACTCATCGCCAAAGGGATGGTACAGAGCGTGCGTTAGCTCGTCCTCTTCCCAAAGTCCTTGGCGGAGTCCGGACATCTCTATGGCAAGGCGTTTATCCTCGCAAGACTTTGGAATCGACGCTGTCAAGTGATCCGAAAGGGACCTGCAGTCCGTATACTGCAGGTGGAACATCGATCTCTTGGCGACTTCTTCCCAGTTCTGTGACCGGGGCAGTTTGCCGAGCAGTTCGAGTACTGCTGCTCGAATGCGGTCTCCATGCTCTATGGCGTGTTGCAACGAGTAAGCCTCACACTGCAGTGTGGCGCGACAAACCCGTTTCATGGTGGACGAGGAGAACGAAATGAGGTGCATCTCATGCGTTGGCGCGTTCTTGTCCACCGCCGACTGTGCGGAAGTGAGGTAGTGGAAACGGCCTCTCTGCGACTTATGGTTCGCCTCTCCTGCAAAGGAGGCGTCGCAAAACGTGACGACCGCCAGCTCCCCTGTATTCCAGGGTAACTTAGCGCTGTACGTGATCGGCCTATCCGCATCTCCTAACGCCAGTGCTACTACGCGGTTTGCTTCACGGAGCGTATCCACCGTGGCTGTCGTAACACGCTGCTGCAGGGCATTCACCCTATAGGCAAGATCAGGCCTCGTGGCGCGGGCCACCCAAGCCAGCGATCCTATGACGGATCTCAGCGCTGTGCGCTGGCCATTCGAGACTGGAGTCGTGCCCTTTTCAGACTTATGTATATCGATCGGGCGAATTGCACGCGTGTTATCCCTACAGTTTATACTGATGGTCCCATCGGCGCTTTGCACATACTCGCGTCCGCAGAAACGGAACTTCTCAGTCTCTATGCGACCGATCTTAAACTTATCCAGCAGATTCTGGATAGCCGGCTCGCCTTCGGCGGTAGCAGCCCACAGGAAATCATCCACGTGGGTGCACAAGCAAGCGCACAAACGACCACCTTCTCCTGTAATATAGTACAGGGCTGACAGAATTTGCGAGGCATTTAAGCCAAATTCTCGGGCACTCTCCTTTATACGGAGGTAGAGGTTCCGACCCGCGTCGGTCGTGCCATACACGGGTACTCGGGCAATCATATGCCCGGCTCGCTGAATCTCTGCATCGGGCACACCCTTAGGGTGTTTAGGAACCCGAAGAATGAGGAGGCGCTCAAGGGGTTTCCCTTGGAAGTATGCGTTCGTTATATCGGCTGCTTTGAGCCGCAGGGCCAACGAAACCGCCCATGAACACAGAAGGGCTATACCTTCCGGCTCGGCCGTGGGGCTGTCTGCCCTGATATCCTCCTCATTCGAGATATGCTCGAAGTTTCCACATGCGACCAAGCGTGCTTTCCACTTGGGAGTGTATGCTGGCGTCCCCTTTAGGTGTTCATTCTTATCGGTGAGGACCCATTTGGTGGGGATACACACGTGACCAGCCTTTGTAAGCTCCTTAAACTCCTTGTCTGTGCAAGGGACCACTGCATTGAATTCAGTGTACTTCTGCCATTCAGTTTTCATGGCAGCATCCAGCCCCAGCTGTACCTCTACAGGGGCTTTATGGTAATCCAGGAGCGAGGCCATGTAGCCAGCATCGACATTAGAGCCGAAGGCGTCTTCCCCATCTGGGGTGAGAGCAAAGGCCTTGGATTCCGCCGCTCGACTATCCGAGGGCTCAGCTGCTGGCACTGTCGTGCCAATCGCAGCTGTGTGCGATGCTGCTGCCAGTCCGTCGTCTTCCTCAGGAATGTAGTGACACGGATGGGCTTCTGGCAGTCCGTTAGCACGTATGTGCTCGGCAAGTTTCGAATGTTCGAGCCATATGTGCTGGGCGATATTTCGCCGATGGCATCGCCGCCAACTGGCCTCCGAACACAACAGAAGTATTCGGTGAAAGTCATCGTGGGCCTCGCTAACTATTCTAGCGATCGTACAGAGCCCTTGGTCTGTTTGCAGATTGGCTTCAATCCCGCCCCGATTCCTGTTGCCTAACTCGGGGGCGTGACTGTACACAACCCCTTTTGCAAAGCATGTGGCGGAAAGCTCATCACAATTGTATTGTGGATGCCGAACGCTGTACGGATGACTTCTGCAATCTACGATTTCCTTAATCCCGTACTCGTGGATGCGCTCTAGGAACGTCTCGATGGGAAGATCAGAGTGACCCATGGTGTATATCCCATCGCCTTTCCTGCCAAAGGTGTTGGGCGCATCCCTATATATGGGGTAGCCTAAGTCCGACAAAAGCTGTATGTCATCTTTAGACAACTTACCGAGATCACTCACCGTGTATGCGGAGAGACTGTATCTTTCTCCTACAAACGGTGCGACCATGTGCACGTCCTTCGGGCGAAACTTAAGAACCTTGTTCTTAGTATCATGGACGGTGCCATACATTGTCGTGTTTTGAACACGCACGGGGGTTGTACCCGTGGCTTCTTCCACCCATAGGCCGCCTCCACGATACTCGCCCACACCTATAGTGTAGTTATACGAGCCAGGAGTGTTCGCTAGGTCTCTATGGGCCTCTGCGCCTCTGTTGGTAAGCTGAACGCTACTCCACTGTGGGAGATGGTGACCGGCTTGCATACTGTGATGCAAGATGTAGTGGTTGAGGTACATGGCGAACGACGGTCTCTCGCGCGTTGGTCCAGAGACACCAACAAGACCACCGTGCCGATATACTCCCACCGCGAGGGCTATGCTCCCGGGATCTCCATCATCTAGGAGCGGGCGCGTGTACGCCTCGCGTCGGTCGCGGTCATAGGCACGAAGGAGGGCCAGACACTCATCTGGGGAAAAACCCTGAGTATCTATCAGGCCTTTTGCCATGATCTCTACTTGATCAATCTCTTCCGCAACTAGTGCATCATCACGGCCTCCTACTGGCGATCGCGACCGGGCGGTTTCGCCCGTCTTATCTTTGGCGCGAAACCTTGCAGGTGTGGATGGCGCTGGCATCGGTGTGCCGGGCATCATCGCTGGCGTCGATGGTGCTGGCATAGGCACATCGTGCGCGACTGCCGGTGTAAGCGGGGCAGCTGCAGCCACTGGACGTGGCGTCGCTGGTGCTGTGACCGGATCTGCTACGCGCTCATCCTGGAACCTTTGTTCCGGCCCATGGACAATGGCTTCCGGAAGCACTGGTTCTCCTGCCAAAACGCGATGCGCTGCAACTTCAATTTCATCAGCCGGGCGCATCTTCCTAGCGTTCACAAGTACAGGGATATTCTCGTGTAATACCCAGTACGCATTCTCTGCCTCACGTCCTATGACGCGGCTAACCGTGGACCACACGACACCTGGGCTGCCAGGGACGTTATCCCGACGGTAGATAACTAAATCACCAACCTTATAGTCAGTGTCTAGAGGGGCTGCATTACGCTGTAACGCTTTGGCCACCTTGCGGGAAGTCTCTAGATGAACAAAGGCCTTTTTGGCTTCCTGCCGTGCTCTGTGCCGAATGTAATATACACTCGTCTCATCATACTTGGTGAACAATGTACCAAGGCTTTCGGACTCATCTAGCACGGAACCCGGCGTTCGAGGCTGCTTTCCCAACACGTGTTGTGCTGGGCTAAACCCTTGGTGCCTACTAAGCTCGTTCTTAGTAGTAACACTCTCGGTAACGACCGCCTCCATCTCCTCGATATTCGAGGGCTGAGTCTCCTGCGCGACTTTTCTGATGATGGCCTTAGCAAGTCCACCATGGCGTTCGACCTTTCCAATAGTCTGCGGACTCTCAAGAGGGGCGTTCTTATGGGTTATACCATGCTGTGCCAAATACTCTGAAAATTCTCCCCTGAAGTGCGTCCCTCTGTCAGTGGTTATGACTTTGGGATGTCCAGCCCAGCTGATCCACCTGTCAATCAGGCATTTCACACACTGGCGGGCACTTGGGTTACCACCCCCAGATTTCACGAGCACAACTTGCTGGAAACTTGTTCCCATGTCAACTATATTGACAGCAGTATAGCGATTTCCGTAGAAGTCTTTGACCTCTAGCGCATCCATACCTATCGTATGGTTGAACTCCTTTGGGAACACGCTATCGCCTGCGACAGGGTGATGCCTGGGCACTGGAGCTGTGTCCAGGCAGACCTTACACTTGTAAAGTCCGGCAGCGGCGATGAAATCCTTGCTCGCCCGGGCCTGCTTCAGAACCTGAACCAAGACTGCGTTTGGCAGATGGCCAAACGACCGGTGCAGGCGCCTTATAGCTACCCGGACTCGTTGCGGTAACGATCTCCACGCCGCTCGGCGCTCTGCCTCTGTGTTCGGAGTTCCGGGGAACGGGAATTGTTCCAAAATGAGACGTTCTCTTTCCTCGGGCGTCAGTGCGCCACCGGCATCGTCCACCCCATCAGGGGCACCTCGCTGAGGCATCTCAGCGTCGGGCACCAGCTCTGCTTCGCTGATGTCCTCAGGATCTGTGTCCTGGGCGTCGCCGACAAAGCAAGTTCGGCTAAATGCGTTGATATAGTACTCCTCAGAAATGGTACGACAAAGGTTCCAAAAGTCAGTACTATCCGTATCAACATAGCTACGGGGTATATACCCGTAAGACTCTGACCATGCTTGGAAGAGGTCCAAAGCCTTTCCGATCTCTGGGCCTATGCCTGAGATATGCATGTCTCCCCTCAAGGTAACCGTGTCCTCAAGCATTGGATAGCCGTTCGGGGTAACCAATATGATCGGAATGTTGAGGGTGTCAGCTACACACTCAAGCTCCAAACACAACTCCTCTGTGGAAGTCTCAAACCTGGCAACCACGAGGCCCGGTGGCCCGTTCTGCCTCTCGTTGATCACGCTCGCGAGGACCTGTGCCGAGGGTTCATGCAATCTAATCAGGTGATCAGCTTCTCGCATGGCAGCGTTGTACACGATTGCCTTTAAGACTTCGTCTCCCGCTACCATTTCGGTAAGGCTTGAGGTGAGGTACTTGGACTGGGCCTTGCTAAGCTTCTTTAAGCTAGCGGCTGAGGGCCCATAGGCTGCGCTGCTACTGTGGGGCAGGTCTTCGGGAGGATCAGGGCTTGGAAAAGAAATCTGGCTGGCTTGTCCTACCCACTCCCCACTGCAGACGGCCATGTATGCTTCGCGCTCTGCTCCGTCCTCCTCCATGGGTGAAACGTCACCCTCCGGGGCTGTGCCCGGGCCGGCAGAGGTGGCAATGCGCGAAGCCCGCGGGTCTGTGCCCGGGATGTACACTGCACTCAAGGCATCTGTGTCCTCGATCTGGTGGGGCACTGTGGCCGCGTCGAACGCCAAGGGAAACACCCAAAGCGCGACGTATGCGCCGTCCTCCGACGGCTCTTGCGTCGGGCATGCTTGCTCGGCTCCACCGGTTTCGGTGGGCAGCTTCTCGGAGACTGACCCCGGCGGAAAGCATGCGCCTTCATACGTCCAACTGGTGCCGTCGGAGGGGTCCAGATGGGAAAACAAGTATCCTATGGGATCTATGTCCCGTAGCTTGCCCGTCGGCTTATACGAACGGCCTGTGTGGCGGGTGACCACAGTGCACTTTATGTTGTGCCGCTCGCTGAGTTCGTGGTGATTTTTATCACCAGCCCAGAAACGTCTCGGTGCATATGGACCGATCCAGCACGCTGGCGCCTCTCATATAGGGCGGTCAGCACACCATCAGGGAAGTCCTGAAACACGATGCGCCTGTTCCACCCGAAACCTGTGTCGGGGCTGAGTCCTATGGCACCAACGTCGATGGCCAGGATCCTCTCGTCGATTTCGACGAGCTTGCCTTGCCCTGGGGGCTTCGGAAACTGACGACGGAATTCTGCCCATTCCGCGTCGTTCCACTCGTCCGACGGCCTATCGCCGTGGAAATACCACCATGACTCTCTGGCCGTCATGGGGCGGTGCGGATTCTCCCGCTCTGGAAACCTATTGTAACCAGCACTGCCTCGGAAGCGCGGTGGCTCCGGCGGCTCAGGCGGGCGCCTGCTGCCAAGGTTGCTCCTGGGTCCCGGTGGATCCCAGTCTCCCGCACCTGTGCCGTCGTCGTACTCGACCTCGTCGTACACGCTGTGGGGTGCCGTCTTGCCTTTGCCCTTGCCTTTGTCGGGCTCATAATCCACCTCCGGCCGTGCAGAGGGGCGAGGATTCGTGCGCTCACGCTCGGGAGCTGTGTCCCGGCCTGCAGCACGAATGCGTTCGGGCTCGGGAGCTGTGTCCCGATCCGCACGGTCACCTGGGTCGCGGACGCGACCCCAACGGGAGGTGCGCTGGCGAGTCGGAGCCTCGGACCTATCCCGAGGTCTGGAGTCCATTCGCCGTCTCTCTCGGGTACGGTCACGGTGATGGCCCCTGCTCGAGGAGGAACTATCCTGCGACGCGATCTGGAGCGGCGCGTAAGCCTCTTGAGCTCCACCTCGGCCCTATCGGCCCGGCGTTCCGCGTCTTCTGCCCTCCCGCGCATGTCCTGCAGCCGATCATACGCATTATCGCGCTGCCGCTTCACGTTGTTGAGGGCCTCTCTCAAGTCACTTATAGTGCTTTCTTGGCAGCGATTCGCATCGGTGAGGTCGTGGACCTCGGCCTCGAGCCTGCGAATCCGAGCCGACGACCCTGTCGGCGTCGCTGCGCGGTCCTGTGCCCCACCGGACTTTGCCGGCGGCGGTGCTGGTGTATCCTTCGGCCTCTCTATGGGGGCCGCTCCGCCCTTGGCTGACGCACCTACGCTAGAACTAGCAGGGTTAGGACCCGAGCTAAAAGTAACCGAAGGCAGGCGTCCTCCAGGGGCTGTGCCCTGTGCACGGTTCATCGCCGCAGTGAGCGAGTTCGGGTCGAACTTAGCCACATACGATGTATGTGTCTTGCCGACCAGCCCCATGCGGGTTGCAGCCTGATACGCGGTTTCGCCTGCCAGGGGAGGCCTATCAAGGGGGCCTACCCCCGTCACCGGTGCCTGTATGCGGCCCTCTGCAAGCAGCTGTGCATGAAACCGCTCAGCATATGTAGGCTGATCATCGGGGCGTGCACACTGCGGCTCCACGACAAGGATGCACTCATTATCCTCTGGTCCGTCTGTGCGGACAGCGTCGACGAAGGACCTCGTAAGCTCCTCGACCTCCTGGACTATGCCAGGGGCGCGGTGCAAACACTTGGGACACTGTCCTTTGCACGCTTTGCTGCCCATGAACGGCCAACTGTTCGCTGCACTCATGTGAGTGAGGCTGACGGAGCAATCTGGCACGAGCTCCAAAAACGTCGCATGGGTAAGGATACCCGCCGCAACAGATCTATGTCTGTTGGCTTTGCAAACGACATGCACGGCAATGGACCGAATCCCAGCGTCCTTAGCGTCAAGGACGTTCGCCACGATGTGCCTGACGTGGGCGATCAAGTTGGGATGGTCTGCGTGCTCCCGAATTATATCGGGGTTTGACCCAACATGCTTTGTGCGGTCGCGCTGTTCGTCGTTGCGCTGTTGGGCTTCTGCAGGCGTCAGATCGTCTTTCCGATCGTCCTTTAGCCACACCATGTCCAACATCACTAGCATATAGCTAGTGGCAGATGCATACGTCGTGATCGCATGCGTTTCCATCTCTTCGTGCTGTGCGAAGAGCTCGGCTGCCGTCCACTTCCCTCTGACGCGTTGCAGCCAGGCATGGTGCTCATAGCCCCAGGTAAAAACATCAATAATGATGTCCGGGTTCGCTGTGTCCCCCGCATAGTACGGCAGCAAGGCCAAATCCGGATTATACACGGTTGCTGGGAGAGGAGTGTCGAGCTCCGGACCATGGGGTCCTCCACCTGCCATTATAACCAGGGGCCTGTTATGCGGGTCCTTCTTCACAACCGCATCGAACTCGGCCAGCTCGCGGTGCCCTCGTGCAATCTCCTTCGGATGCACTGTGGCACGGGCTGCTGGCGGTATCCCTGGGCTATCCCCAGGCCTAGCCTTCTCTATGGGAGGCGCTTTCTTTGGCAAGCCACTTCCAGGCGGCGCCTTAGGCGCAGGCGCGGCGAAAGCAGGAGTGATTGCCGGTGCGGCACTGTGGCCGACCGCAGGGGACTTCGCCATGGCACTGTGGCCAGGGTCCGGCGCTGCTGGAATCTTCGGTGCAGCCTTTGCCGTTGGGGGCGCCTTCTTAGGCAACTGCCCCTCTGCTGCGGCCATCGCGGCGGGCTCCGTGTCTCCTACGGACGTGCCTACCATGCAATGGTTCGGGAACGCTACGCTTATGCGTCGCTTAGTGTTGTTGCGATTCTCAGCTGTCGTTGTGAAGCTGTGACCGTGGCCTACGCCTACAGTGCTATGACCATGGCCTGCATCTACAGTACTGTGACTGCGACTTGTTGCCACTGCGTCATCTGCCGCTGTTGCATCTCGAGGTGAGCTCACAGATTCTGAGTGAGCTAAGGCGGCGGCGGCAGACCTAAATATAGGAACTGGCGGTGAGGGAATTTGGAAGCTCTTTATGAGACGGGGTTGTTTCACCTGGGTCAAACCTTCTGTTATGTTTATGCATAACAGCCCTGAGTCATGTGTCCGACACAGCTTGATCCTAATGATGCTATCCTCAGAAGGAAGTCGAACACCACACTCACCAAACCGAAGATCCTTGGTTATACCAAGTTGGGCCTGGGCGTAAAGGGACAAAAGGAGAGGGGCTGTACCCTTAATCTCATGTGAATCAAGGACGCCCGGAACTCTCAAGTCCTGCTCCAATCCCATTATAGAGAAAGGTATGGTCCTGCTACCCAGGGTTTCGGTAGCACCGCTAAGACCCTTGAAGGTACGATTGCCCTCAGGTTTAAACCTCGTGCTGTAACCGAAGTTCGCAAGTTTCCCCGCCGCGTTTGCTATCCAATCGCTACCGTGAACAGTCGAGTTACAGCCCTCATCCAACACGGCGTATACGTGCTTATCCTCGTAGATATTTACTACGGGCAAATCAACCAAAGCCGGATGGATATCTGTGACCCCCTCAGTGAAAGCCACGAAGGCGTGCCTCGTCGCGGAGGCCCTCGAGGAGCGCGATCTCGCCGACGCCACTTCCCAACTGTTGTTGGTCGATGGCGCAGAGTGATCATCTAAGGCCTCTTGCAGGTATGCGAGAAGGTCACCGCGGGATATCACGGGCTCGGTTACGAAGTGACCCTCTATGGTCTCTTGAAACTGGGCAATAGCCGGAACTACTACCTCTACGGGGAGGCTATCCCCCGTGCTGCCGACTATGCTGCGCAGAAGATCGAAGTCCAGGGTGTTGGACTCCCGCAGCACTGTGGCTGCGTCATCCCTAGCCTTTCGCTCGGTCTGCGGCTGCTCATCTAGAAGCATCCCACAAAGCTTGCACTTAATGCGGGAGGTCTTCCTACTGCTACCCGACCTCTCGGTGGAGGTGTGAGGGCATGTGGCCTGGTCTATGACAGGCTTCTCTTTCTTCGTCTTAGTGACGGTGCCGCATTTCTTACAGGTCCGCATGTCTATGTATGCGTTACTCCCCGACTTGTTGAACTCCTTGCAACCTCCCCGACATTTCCGGGGGCCTTCGCTGGACGAAGCAGCTGACGCGGCGAGGCGAACCTCGGGCTGAAAGGGTTCAGGCGGGGGTTCCTGGCTGAGAGGGACATCCCTTCTCGTGATGCTAATGGGGTTATCATCACGCACATCAAAGTACTCCGTGACCCAATCCAAGAAATCGGCCAAATTTATGGATGGGCACTTCTGCGTGCGTCCCCAAAGAACATACCCAGGAAACGTATACAAGACACGCTCATAAGTCAGACCCTTATGCTGACCAAAGGAGAAAACGCGATCGGAACCCTCAGGCGGGCTGTCACGCATGATCCTAGCGGCGGCTGTGCGCCGAAGCTGTGGTGAGAAGAGGGTTTCATTGCCGCGACCTTTGCCGGTATTGGTCTTTGAGGGAGTCAGCTCAAGGTTGGCTGGGTAACCCTCGAGCCTACCAGCGCTCGCATTCGACAGATGGACACACTCTGTGTCATCCTCCTCCACTGCGGCGAAATACGCCTGAGGCTTCGGCGTCGCCGACTTTGCGGCTGCGTTGGCAGTTCCCCCAGACTGTGCTGGGGTTGTGGTGCCCTTGAGGCCATTGCCCTTACCGCTAAACTTGCAGGCAGCATCTCCGGCCCAATGGCCGATCACACCGCACTTCAGGCACCTACTCTTTGCCTTAAGCTCTGCCAACTTGGCCTTACGATCAGCAATGGTCAAATTGCTACGCACGACTTTCCCTCCGGATTTTCCGGAGGACTTGCCCTTGTTCTTCCCTTTTCCTGTTCCTTTCGCCTGGGCAAAGGCGGTCTGTGCCGCGTACGCAAGCTGAACTGACTCGGCATAGGAATCATCCAAATCGTCAATCTCAGCTTCATATGCCACTGCCGTATAGGCGTTGAGTTGCAATGCTAGATCTTCATCATCAATCCATTCATCCGCATCATCTCCCCCAGACGCTGTGGCCTGGTATGCTTCTTCGCCGTAGCCGTCACCGTAGCCTTCCGCGGATTCCTGTTGTTCCTGGTGACCATACTCTGCGGCACTACCATCATACCCCATATAGCCAAACTTAGGGTATTGTGGCTTAGCGTCGAAACGTCTCCAGGTCTTACCTGGGCCACTAGGGTCCTTCTGGGTAAGAAGACGTTCCTTCATGTGCACCACTGAGTGATGCTGAACAAGGACGCGTGCGTACTCATCCACGGTGTGTACGCGGGCGGCGGTCTTGACCATTAGCTGTTCGTTCCTTTCCAACCCTGAAAGCTCAACAAGGAGATTAGCCCTCATTGCTTCAGAAAGGCGGATATCAGGATCTAGCTCACGCAAGGTCGACCACCACCGCTTTCGGCGGGCTATGTAAGACAACATAGGCTCGCCGGGTTGCTTTGCAAGTGGGCCCGTCAGGAGCTGTCCCTGACGGAAAAGTTCGGACGCCTCTTCAGATTGAAGAGGGAAGGCTTGCCTCCTGATTTCTTCTATCAGGTAGTCGACGCCATCATGGCGAAGCAGACGTTCCAGGCCGACGTCGCGAGCGATGCAAAAGGCGTCTCCTCGGAGACCCTCCAAGATCTTGCTAACGCATTCGCTCATATCAAGCGACTCGTCCTTAATGTCTTGCAAAGTGTACACCGCCGGATCTGTGTCCGGCTCTTGCTCATCGTCGCCCGCCACTTGGCTGGGGTGCGACGGCAATGACTCCGCATCCTCATCTTCTGCCTCGGACGCGGGCTTAGTCCGTTTTGCGCTGGACGGACTGGCGGGTATACCGCTGCTTCCATCACCATCTGTGGGCGATGCACTGGTCCCCTGACTTGCCCTGCCACGCCACTTCCTTGGTGACTCGCTCTTGGCCCTTGCCGACTCGGCAAAACGCAGGTCCTTAAGAGCCTCGCGCCGCTGCTTCTCCTTATGCTGCAGCACGCGGATCTGTGTCCGGAAGCACCAATCGTGGAAGCCAGCAGCCGTACCGTCGTATATGTACGACCCGCTTTTGGTTTCTGCAGGGCTCAGGTTCTGTGACCAGAGATTGGGCTGGTAACGCAAACCTGCCACGCTCATGGCTTCAGATAGAAGGGGCCTTTGCGCCGCGACTATCACTACTCTACCCAACGGACCCCGGACCACAGGCTCTACGGGGGTGAAACACTAGTGGTTGTCCTCACAGCTCCGCTACCAGTTTGAAGCAGGAACTGGATTAGTGAGTGTCCAACCACACAAACGAGCGCACTTTTTGGTCTGAGCCCAAGACGTCTGTCGAATAGGGTGCGTTCAGAACTAGCACGAAAACTACGCTCGCATGAGGACATGTCAACACGGCACTTCAAGACAGGGAAATTTCACAAGGGTTTAGGGTTTAGGGGTTTAAGGGTTTTCGGCTAGAGCTTAGGGTTTAGGGGTTTAGGGCTGATAGAAGTTAGGGGTTTAGAAGTTTAGGGGTTTAGGGCTTAGTTCTTTAAGCTTTGGGGTGTTTCGGGTTTCAAGCAACTGACACAAGCCCTCAATAGTGGCGATCCCTAGCGAAAGGACCCCCGGGAGTTCGAACTATGCTGCTGTAATACTCCCCCCCAAAGCGGAATCCTACCTTCCGACCGTACTAGACTCTGAGTCCTTGCTCCTCATTCCTGAAGCACTGAACACGAAGTCTTCTCAACCCGTATAAGAAGCCTATAACAGTCTCTTTCGAACCCAAACCAAAACCCCAAAACATTATACAACCTTCGTAACAACCTGTACTAGAAGCCTGGTAGAAACTGCAGTTAACTTGCTTGCCTGGCTCAGCTCATTGCACTGGGTCGCCGCCTCCACATACAGCGTCCTAGGTGGCCAAACCGAGCTTCTCATCACTAGACAGGCTTTAGGCCCGCATCGCCAGCAATACCAGCGGGAGCAGGAGCAGGAGCAGGAGGATTCGAGGGACAAAGCAGCAGCAGCAGCAAAACCACCGCCACCGCCACCACAACCAATCACACAGCATTACGAGCACCACCAGCTTTACCGTCACCACCAGCACCAACACCACCAGCTACACAACTAGTACCACTTCGCTTCGACGACGACGGCGACCACGACTGCTGCTGCTACAGCGCACTGCTAGCCGAATGACGATAATGTCGACAGCGCCTTCGCGTGCTTTTGTGGAAAGCACTTACTGAACCTGTGTTACTCGAAGCTCACAAAATTGTTTCCCAGAAAGACAAAGATGGGTTACAACCACTTGATCGTGACAGCACGACGATGACGGACTCTGCTGGGGGCCCAGCGCAAAAAGCAATCTGGATCGTTCGTCCTGGGACGGAGTTGCTGTCAGTGGCGAACAGCCGACATCCAAATTCGAACATCGGAAACGCGCTAGGATCCATATCGCTGGCAGTTTAAGCACTTAAGCCAGAACTGAGCTCTGTAGGTGGCCAAGGGCTGCTTTGAGCTTAGCCCTTGAAGTCACCAGGATACCACATCAAAAATGGGCAGGGGCTCTCATTCAAAACTAACCCCGCGTCTAGATGCACCCGAGCACGCACGCCTGTGGATCCTTGATGAAATATATCATGCGCATCGGACTCTGAACCAGTACAACCCGCAAATCTCGAAACGCCGGGAACACTGTCCTGCATCTCACCCAGTCGATTGCGACCACGGCAGGCCACCTCATGGTGTTTGGTTTCAGGATTTCACCCCGACCCGAAAACCACGAACCGTCACTCCCGCTAGCTGTTCTGTAGTATCGGGGCCTGTCAAGATTTGCCGTCCCACAGAGTGAAGTCCCAGTACGAGCCCGGTAAAACGTACATGTAGATGAGGATGTCTTGGAAGTGGTGATGTCCGCTATGGATAGAACGGCTGCAATTACTGGGATTCTGCGAGCACGGTTGCAACCGGGTACTGAGCAAGGTATCCTTCAGGTGAAATGAATTTTCGGGGTTTAGGTTTAAGGCTTAGGATCTGGGGTGTTCAGGATTTAGGGGGAAGCGGGGCAGTGCAAACCATCCCCGACAGATCTTACCACAACCCGTCAGCCTCTTGGGTCTGAGCACCCATCACTCATCTCCTTAACCCTACATACTAAGCCGTAAACCCTTAAAACCCTGCACCCTCACCCCCCCGAAGTCCCTGAATCGACACTGCTCTTTAATACTGATAGGGCGAGAATAAATATATCTGTTGAAACAGTCCCTTGGCGTTTTATGATAATAACACGAAACACATACTATGGGGCCTTAATAATTAGAATGGGGTTTTGGGGTAGATTCTACCATAATCATAGCAAGGAGCCACCAAAACCCTATTCTAATTCTTAAGGACCCTATACTACTTATTAAGGCCCCTACATTACAGGAGCCCTTGAAGAAAGCCGAGCCCTCGGGCGTTGAAGCATTGCTTCCACTGGAGATCCTTGTGGATTTCGGAGCGTATGGGGTTGAGGACTAGGAAGGTTTCGGGTTCAGGGTTCAATTAAAGGTTGCGGGTTTAAGGTTCAGGATTTCAGGGGTTTGGCAAAGGGTTTCGGGTTTGATGAGTACTTGGAGGTTCATGGGTAGTGTTAAGTGGGGTTATAAGTAAGGAGATGCTTATAACTACCCATGAACCTCCAAGTAGAGGGTTTAGGGGTTCAGGGTGTGGGAGTATTTCAGGCTTGCGGCTCAGGAGCCAGCTCACACACGGTTTCCGACAGTTATTTGGTTAGAAATACAAGGAGCACGAGGGCCTTGTAGCAGGATTGGATCTGCAGGCTTGAGCCCTTCTTCGCGATAGCCAATCAAAGCTCAAGCCTTACCTTAAAATCGTTGCGCCCCAAAACTTGGACTAACTTTATGAAGTCTTCTTGCCCTTGACACTGACTGAACTCTAACGAACATGCCTTCAGTACCCCATTTCGAGGCATAGGTTTCTCTGAATCTACAGGTCCAAGAGCAAGCAGCCGTGCAAAGGGTGTTTCAAAGACTGTTTGCCGGCTCGACATTTTCGAAGGTGCGCCAAATGGGAGTTTCCGAAAACTAGGGGTACCTTATTCTGGGTCCTTATAGTAAGGATCCTACTACTTAGGATATTTCATTAGGGTCCCCTTTTTTCGGAAACTCCCAAATAACCAGACCCCAACCCCCGAGGTCGAAGCCTTAAACTCATCTCAAAGCGCCGAAAAGCTCTGAACCCAAAGAATCCACAGGCCGGCAACAACCTGACCTGAACCCTAAGGTTTAGAACCCTAAACTCTGAACCCTACAAATTGAAACCTAAACCCCCACGTGGAGGTTCATGGGTGGTGAAAAGTGGGGTTATAAGTCCCCTAATATGGGTTATGATTATAGTATAGTTACCCTACTGTACACCCCACTTATAACTACCCATGAACCTCCAAGTGACTCTAAACCCTAAACCCTTAAACCCTAAACCCTTAGACCCTCAACCCTTAAACCCTAAACCCTTAAACCCTAGACCCTTGACCGTTAAGCCCTAAACCTATAAACCCCTTAAACCCTAAACCCTTAAACCCCTAAGCCCCTTAAATCCTGAAGCTTGAACCCCTTAATCCTTAGCCCCTAGGCTTTAAGCCCTCCTTGGCATAGGAGTTGGCAAGCTCAAAGACCAGCTGCAGGTTGCTGGGGTCCCGGTTGAGCTTCTCCTTCTTCGACATTTCCGCTTCGCGGAGGCTTAGGGTTTAGGGGTTTAGGGTTTAGGGGTTTATGGGGTTTGGGGTGTAGGGTTGGGGGTTTAGGGGTTAAGGGTTTAGGGCTTGTGAAGGGCGCCGCTTCTTTGAAAGACTGCGGGTCCTTATCATCGGGCTTTGTTTGTTGGCTTTTGCTCATCCTCAGCACCGCCCTACCCAGATCCTACAAAACCTAACTTCTTAGGGGCTCTTTTCATTACTTCCTTGTACAAGTCCTCAAAACGGCAGGCTCTTTAGGATCCAAGTAGAGACCTAAGTCTCTGTCGGTGGCTCAGGCTTTAGGGTGGAGGGGCCAAGCTTCGTGGAGCACGAGGTGCTGCTAGGTTTCTATAAGGGCACTACAAGGGTTTAGGGAATACTTGGAGGATCATGGGACTTAGTAAGTCAGGTTATAAGTACCTTCATGGGGGTTATAAGTATAGTTACCCTAATTATAACCATAGTTACTAAGTCCCTGATCCTTTAAGTAGGGGATTACCTTTAAAGATTCCTCCAAGGAACCCTTGAAGGAGAGCTCTAAAACCCCAAACCCGAAACCCTTGACGGAGACCCCTAAACCCCCCCTGCTTTGGAGCTCTCCTTGGCTTCTCGCGTGCTATTGGAGAAGCCCTGGTCCTGCAAAAGACTGGGCGCTTCGGTTTAAGGCCAAAGGTGTAGGGTTAAGGTTTAGGGGTTTAGGGTTTAGGGTTTAGGGGTAGGGACTTGAGGGTTTAGGGGTGTCTATTCAGGGTTTCGGGTGTCGGGGTGTTTGGGTTTAGTTTTTTCTGCTGAGCTGCTGTTGGCTCCTGCTGCAGCTTCTACTCCAAAGCACAAGCAAGGCCCGTGAGCACCGAGATGGTGTTTAGGGGGGCTAGGCCTTAGGAACTTTAGGGGTTCAGGGTTAAGGGTTTATGGGGTTTAGGGTTTAGAGGTTTAGGTCTTAGAAACTTTAGGGGTTTAGGGTTATAGGTCCTTTATTTGTTGAATAGGGTGGTTACGGGGCTTTGTAAAGGATTTTCATGTAACACTTTGAAGGGCTAGAGGTTGGAAGGTTTCGGCAACAAGGTAAAGGGCTCAATGTACGTAGGTGCTACAAGTCTGAGGCTTGCGGGTGTGGAGTAGCAAGATGTTAAGGTTTAGGGCTCAAGCGCCGCGTAATTGTGGAAATCTATGGGGGCGCGCGCGCGTGAATTGTAAAGATGCCGGGCTAGAATCCAGTAAGGTCGGCCAGGATCATATCTTCGGTATAGCACGTAATATGGGAGTTTCCGGAAATTAGGGGTACCTTACTTTGGGGTCCCTATATTAAGGATCCTATTATTTAGGCTACTATATTAGGGTCCCCTATTTTCGGAAACTCCCTTTAGAAGTCCGAACAGTTGCTAATACTAGTAGCTCCCCAGCAGTAACCCTTCCAGTCAGCCTTCCAGACCCAATTGAAAAAGAACCCCTGAAAGAACACTAGTCCAGTTCTCAACGCCCACTAGGGTAGGCCTGAATATTTCGTTCGACCCAATATCAACCACCTGGATCCCAAGAGCTTTGGGATTTAGGTTTAGGGGTTTAGGGTGTAGCGTCTAGGAGCTTAGGTTTAGTGGATTACGGGTTTAGGGGCTTAGTGTTCATTTTGTGGTCAGGATCTTCCATGACTCACGATGCAAAACCCCTTTGCACGGAGGTTAATTAGTATGGTTAGCCTCTGAACCGAAGGAATTAGGCTGTAGGGTTTGGGATTCACGTCACGAAGCCCAAAATGAGACGAGTTAGCTCCTTCCACAACGGCGCGTCGTGGAGGCTGCTGCGCGGAAGAAGCGCCTTAAGTGCCTCAGTAAGCATTAGCTAGGAGTCGACGCATAATGCAGGGGCCCTAATAATTTCATTAGGGTTTGGGAATATGATCGATAACAATACAGTAGAAGCCCGAAAGTTGGAGACCCAATAGCCTCAATCCTTAAGAATATGGTGTAGGGAATCCCAGCACTATTTGGCCTTAACCAAGTTTCCAACTTTATGGGGTTTACCATATACCTGAGGCATAGTATTAGTAACTACTCTGGCCACCATGGTCCTCTAGGCCTGACAGGCTGGTTCAGTGAAGCGAAAATGCTTAAACTTCGGCCGCTAAATCCTGTAGACTCTGCATTCCTGAACCCTACAAGCCTGAACCCTGAAACCATAAACCCTAAAACCCTAAAACCCCGAACCCCAAATCCCTAAAACTCTGAATATCAAAAGGCTCATCCGGTCTCGAGCTCTGACTTGCGCCTTGCAGTTACTCGGCTTTGAAGTAACAAGGGAGAAAAAGTATAGACGTTGATTTCACCGGTTTAGGATTTAGGGCTTAGGGTTTAGAGTTTAGGGTTATAATGTCTCCTTTGAGGCAACAAAAAGTACTAAAGTATGGTACTCCGGAACCGTTGTAGAACCCTCCATAGAACCCATATAGTATCCACAAGTAATGGGGACCGAGGAATCGCTGCCTCAAAATGCCAAAGGATCCAGAGGATGGCCAAAGGTGCAGGGCTTTTAGGGCTCAGGGGGTTTAGGGTCTCCGAGGGCAGCCAGAAGATGAAGAACAAGCCAGATGAGCAGTGTTAGGTACGAGGGGTGTTCAGACTCTTTGCTGCTGAGTTGCGATGCCTGTCAGGAATGACCAGGACCCTACTGTTGCGCGTTTCCAAGTAGGATCTTCTGTTTTTGTCTCCTGAAAGTTGCGTACATAAGCTCTCAGAACCGTAGCTCGTAACAGTCAAAGACTCTGTCAAACATGGAGGGTGCCTGCCAAGTCCTGTACTGTAGACTCTTCATGGTGCTAACTGGTACGGGTAGTCTCCTCACCGAAGGATTTGCGGTTCAGGGTTTCGGAACCTGCATCATAAACTCCTGAACGAGTTTTTGGTAACCATTAGAGCAAGCAACCCTCAAGGCAACCGTTGGAGGACCGGCTGTTCAACGTGCAGCGTAAGACCAAGGCGGAACGCTCTAGAACTCTTCTAGAACCTCAAAGTGGGACATCCGTGCCGGTGCCTCGACATCTGCGCTGCGCACGGAGGCACAACCCAGCTCGGCGTCCTCTGCCGCACCCTGGCGGCCTCAGATGCAGAGCAGAAGGTTCCGTTTGAAGAAGGAGGGATCCTTCAAGGGTTCTTTAAAGGGATCTATACGGGCCTTTTAAAAGGGATCTATAAGGGTTCTTGAAAGGGTTTAGGGTTTGGGAGTTTCCGAAAATTCTGGGTACCTTATTTTGGGGTCCGTGTAATAAGGAAGGGTCCTACTATTTAGGTAGGGTGCTATATTAGGGTCCCCGATTTTCGGAAACTGCCATATCGAATTTTCTGAGGGTTCCTTTAACACTTCCTTTAAGGGCTCTATGAGGTTTGAGTCACAGAATCTAGCACCGACATCAAACAGATGGAGCTCCTGAAGTGAAAGGAATATCTCTCGTTTCGATCATGCCAAGGAAGTGAAAGGGAACTACACATATGTGTATACAGCTAGATGGTACAGCTATATAAACATATATGATAGTATATGTGTATACACACATAAACTTTATCTTAGTCGTTCATTTTCAATCATCCTCTGGGTGAAAGACTGAATCCGGATGTTAGGTTCCCAATACGGCTTCCCAAGCTTGATGGGTGGAACCCTAGTCTAGTCATCAAAAAAGGAGCTTCGTGACAGGCCTTGACAGAGGCACTCGCGACTTGACTGCGCCCCTAGCAATTGCTAAATGGAAACTGCAACTTCTATGCAGCTTTCCACAGATGAAGAACAAACCCGGATCGGCTCTCATGACCTAGACTGCATGTACACACAGCCGGTGCACAAGCGTACTCTGTGCGTTCCTGGGTTCCCCGCCCTGCACCCCCTCTCCTCCCCCAAAGATGCTTCATAGACTTGTTTCAAGAGGCAAGCACCCAGAGGAACTGCATTGCCAGTGGAAGGTCAAGACGAGCAGATCGGGGGGGGGGGGGGGGGGGGGAGGGAGCAAAGGTGGGGTGGTGACACGTGCGCGCACACACACACACATGTTATGTATGTATGTATGTATGCATGTCTGTAGGTATGTATGTATGCCATGTATGCATGCATGCATGCATGTATGTATGTATTTACTTATGTGTATATACATATATATATATATATACATATATATATATATACATTCATGTACACACACACACACACATGCATGCATCTACATGTCATACTTTTCTACCTACCTACCTGCCTGCGCCTGCCTGCCTACCTGCACTCATTCATCCATCCCCTATTCCTGACATCGAACCTACTGTAAGGGAGAGCGCAAAATCTCTACTGGGACTCCCGCGCATGGGCGAGCACGCGGACGGCCAGGCACCATCAAGGTTCAGGGTCTAGTTTGGGGGGTAGCCAGGCCTGAGGGTCAAAGCTCAGGGTTCATTACGGTTCATTACTGTTTCTCTATTTCGGGGTGGGCGGTTTGTAATATGTCCACAGGTTTCAGGTTGGGGGTCATAGCGTTTGGGGCGCAGTACTCGGGCTTTGGGGCTTTGAAGTCCTGCGGGAATGTGAGACTTTTTTGAGGTTTAGAGTGGGTTAGATTGCTCATCAGCTTTGTGATCGAACCGTGAAGGAGGGTGGGTCTTGGGGCGAGGCTGAAGAGCGACTGCTGCCGGATTCACGTGTACCACTACCACTACAACCACTGGCACCACTTCACTACTATTACCGCGACCAAGACTAATGCTACTACTCCGGCTACTGCTTCTGCTCCTTCTCCCGCTACTGCTACTGTGGCTGCTACTACTACTACTACTGCTGCTACTACTACTACGGCTGCTACTACTACTACTACTACGACTACTACTACTACTGCTGCTACTACTACTACTACTCCTGCTGCTACTACTACTACTACGACGACGACTACGACGACGACTACGACGACGGAAGCGCAATAATTATATTCATAACTACTACTGCTACAAGCGTCTCGGCTGGAGGCCTCAGGCCTTAGCCCCCAGATAGGAGGACTGCCATGCTGTACGCCTCTGACTAGCCGTGCTCACGAACAGACACGAATTTCCGGCACTGGTCGGCGGCAACACGCATGCTTTATATGTTTTTACTTTTGCTGCAGATATGGTGGACACACTCGAGTATATGCAACATGGAGCCCTTTGCACTCCAGACAACGTATGGATACACAACCATAACAAAGTCGGACTGGATTATTCGGCGGAGTATGCTCGGGAGCTCTTCGGGCGCAGACTGCAGCGATTGCAGTTCAACCTGGCCCTCAGCGAGGCCATGCTTCTCACTGCACGGCGGTATGGAGGCTACATCGACCATGTCAGTTTCTTTACAAAGTGGAGCCTGGAATGGACGGAACAGGACCACCCGGGTCGTACCTTGCAAGCTGCTCGCTGCTCCAGGTTCCCACCCAACGAAGAACAGCTATATAAATGGTGTAGATTACACTACCCCGATTGGGTTCAACACTTCTGGACTGCAGGGCCACCCCAATCGATTGATCTCCACAGTATGGACTAGAACAGCAAAGCCTTGGACCACCTCTCCCGGCCAATGTGTGGGTCGCAGAGGGAGGAGATGGAGATTTCGATTCTCTCCGGCTCGCTCCAGGCGCAGACGTAGGCGACGTAAACGGCAGACTGTCAGGAAGCGATGTTGCTACAGGACCTATCGAACTCTGCATTGGGGCTTTACACACATCCTGAAGTGCCCTTGGCATTTCCTGCTTTGCTCGGTAGTGAGGCAGTTTCAGATTCGACACGTTTGCTTCATACGGCTCATGCTCTCCTGTGGTCACAAAGCACTGACGTTGCCTGTGATTGCATCTCTGGCTCTCAGCGGTGCCGGCCACACGAGTGTCGACAGGAGCCACTGTGGCAGTGTTCTTGTGAGAAGGAACATGGCGGCAGCATCCTCTACGGCAACCTCGGCAAATGTGGAGGCAGAGGTGCACCCCTCCGACAGCGAGGAAATCATGAAGAACTACACGGAGGAGGAGATCCGAGCCTATGATGAGGCAGCTCCGCGCACCCCGAATGGCACACCACTGCCGAGAGGACCACCCCCTCCTACCGACCTTCGTCTGCTTCAGCCTGTGGCCTTCCGTGTGGCGAATGCAGTGTCGCAGGCCATGGCCGAGGAGGGCGTCGAGATCAAACAAGTGCTGGCGCTGATCCCGGAAAGCTACCGGACGATGGACAGTCTGGTGATTAAGTTCCAGCCCCTCACAGCAAACTGGGCGGACCACCCGAACATCCTGATCACCAACCCCAGCGAGGATGAGGTCGAGGCGGATGTTGAGGAGGCCACAGGGACCGTGGAGACCGTGAACCCCGCAGGTGACGAGGAGGAGGCCTTGGAGGGCGAAACGAACATGGAGAAGCTCCATAGGCTGGCCGGGGCAGGTGCTGAGGGTGAGGTGGCACGCATGATCATAGCTGCCATGGACAGGGAGGGAAGATCCCTCATGAGCAACGAAGAGACTACGCTCCTGGGTTCGGTTATCCCACAGAGCCACATGTCCGCGGCGGCAGATGAAGATGACGAAGAAGCAGGCACCAGAGACTCAGGAGAGGCTGGCTCGGCTTCCACATCGGTGTCGGGCCTTTCAGCAACGGCGGCGCACGCAGTGGCCACGGCACCATGGAGGGGCAACACGCGTGTGGCCTCTACCCCGTCTGGCTCCAACAGGAAGCTCGGGACTCAATCGGCAATGCTGTTTTGCAAATTGCAGTTGCTGAACAATAAACATCCCTACCTCCGCTTAGGCGTCGCCGAACCTCATAGCCTGAGTAGCTCCCACCCAAAGGGTAGAATTGTGCTCTGGGCATCCATGCCTTATGGTTGTGGCTGTACATTGGCTCTTCGAGCCCTTCGAATCTACTCGACCTGTGGGCACACGCCGGGGAAAACAATTGCGTCACTCGAGATTGAGATTTTGTACGGTGAATGCACTCCTTGCAATATGCAATCAGACTATTCTGGGCTGGCCAGGTACGTGACCGACCTCTTCTCTGAGAATATGGCGGGTGACTTACAGTGTTACAGTGAAACAGCGAAACACATGCATCGAACTCACACAAACACTGTGGTCTCCAGGATTCTAACGAACCACCTGCTGCTCTTCCTGGCGGTCACACAAATGGTCTCGACCTTGACTACCATCTGTCTGTTGCTCTACCTTGCAAAGATCTCTGCAATGAATCACACTGGCAGCTCAGGTAAAGATTCTCCTCCTTCCAAAAGGGCTCGCAGCCGCGCCGGTCCCAAGTCCGGCGGTGTCTGTGGCAGGCTAGCAACCAGATTTCTACTTCGTACATTGATGTTGTGCATGCTAGCTCAGACAGTCAGATCCACAGGCACAGACGCGAGGGTTGATGCTGTGTCCACGACGGCATCTGGAACTGACAGGTATGACCTGCCGGTGAAGCACAGTGGAGCACAGAGGACCATCGGGTCCGAAACTCAGCCACGACCCTTGAAAATAGGCAAGCGCACCTACAACAGGGCATATGCGCGGGCAGTACGCATGGGAGGAACGCCCTTTCGGGGCAAATGGCGACCACTGGAGTGGTTTACTCCCAGGCACATTTTTCCGCAGTATGTTGGCAAAACCAAGTCGGAGACCACTACGGCACATTCGATGAGGGTACTGTCGTGGAACTCAGGAGGCCTCACCATGGAAGTCTTCCAGGAGTTGCAAACATTTGCGACCGCAGGAGACTACGACCTGATCCTTGTTCAGGAGACAAAATGGCGACATGATTCAACATGGTCCACGGACGCTTTTCACTTCATACACAGCCAGGGCCACAACAAAGAGGACAAGGTGGCTGGACTGTTAGTCATGGTGGCGGTTAAACACACCAAGGCCGGGGACATCCAACACAGTGCACTGCATCATGGCCGTCTTCTACACGTGAGGTTCCCGAAAGGCCAGACTCACATTGACATTCTCAACTATTATCATATTGACAATGAAGGTGTGTACGAAAACAGGCACAAATTGTTGACCAAGCTGCAGAGGACTGTGGCCGGACTGCCGGCACGCAACACGTTGCTCCTGGCAGGAGATTTTAACTGCCCCTTCGAGCCAAATGCGGCACATTGTGGTCGCTGTGTTTTGCCTCATAACACCTTGCATTACAAGGACTTCCGTGACCACCAACATGTCGTCGAGGCCCTTCACCTTTGTGTGTTGAACTCATGGAGCAACCCACGACATGGGCAACTGGCCACGTTCACCTTTGGCAAACTTGCTTCGCAGATTGACTATGTGATGATGCGGAAAACGCAGGCGACCCCACTGGCGCGCAGAGCTCAGGTTTTAGCCAATTTTCCTGTGGCGGCGTGGAGGGAGGGTGCAAATCACCACCCGGTCGAAGCATACCTTCAGGTTCCACGGAATGTTCGACATCTACATACCAAGTCGGTACCTCAACCTGCGCGATTTGATAAAGAACAGCTACAGCAAGACCTGCAGATGGAACCAACTCCAGCCTTGCTAGCTCTACGAGAAGAGGCGGCTGCTCGTATTCAGGGTGCAGAGGATGCAAACAAAGTACTACTTGAGGCGGCGATCAAGCACTACCCGACCCCTCCACGACCCCAAACACCACCATCTCAGCCGGCAGCCTTAGCTAACTGCGCGAAGCATACGTGGGCCATCTTCAGACAGATGAAAGCTCAAAAACGCACAGCCAAGGGAGTACTGACTGCCTGGCATCTGTGGACCAGATTTCAGCAGGCTCATAAAGTGCACAAACAACGCTCCAGGCGTCGTACGCGAGACAAAAGAGATGAACTTCTTGCGCAGGCGCAACAAGCAGCCGAGAAGGGCAACACTTTCGGCCTGTGGAAAGTGGTGAAGCAGCTGGCTCCCAAGGCTCCACGCAGGCGCTTACAACTACATAGGGACGGATGTATCTTGAACACAGCCGACGAACTTGCATGGATCGTACAGGCCTTCGGAGATCGCTACGGAATGGGCACGAATGACAAAGGATGGGAGCCTCAAGGACATGCTGCTCCGTACCCCCTGGTACAAGCCTCGGAACTTGCACACCTTCTAAGTCACCTCAATGTGCGGAAGGCGGTTCCTCGTGACTCGGCACCGGCTCTCCTCTGGAAGGCCTGTGGTGCCCATGTTGCAAACATCATAGCAGACGATGTTAGCTCGCAATGGCTGCAAACACCCACCAAAGTGGATAACAGATGGTCAGATGCTGAAGTAGCACTCTTGGTTAAAGCTCATGGTCGCATGAATACTCCACTTGATCTTCGACCTATTGGTCTTCAGGATCCACTGGGGAAAGGCATCATGTCCATTCTCATCCAGCAGGCCAGAGAGGAAATCTCACATCTCATCCGGAGGTTCCCGCAAACAGCATATATTGCTGGAAGGAGCACCAGCACGGCTCTACGACAAGTCTTCAGTCACTGTCGTGATGTACGACAAATGACCCAAGGCGAACGACTGACTATTCACCAACGTAAGGACGGTAGAGCTCAAGCACAGTGCTGTGGAGGACTACAGATAAGCCTCGATCTGTCGGCAGCTTTCGATTTGTTGAGGTGGCAGCACATCAAGGAAGCACTTGATTTAGCAGGCACTCCTCTTTTCTTACAGGAGATTCTCCTCACATGGCTTGTTCAGGTGCGCTACATCTTCTGGCACCGTGATCAGTCCGATGTGGTCACCCCTAAATGGGGTTTGCGCCAAGGCTGTACCGCGTCTCCACTGTTGTGGTCAGCTTTTACATCTCTGCTGTGTATCACTCTAGAGGCCAAGCTGGGCGATGGATGGACGAGCAAACATGCTACTTTGTACGCAGACGACAGCCACCTTCGCTGGAGATTCTTCAGCTTTCCCAGTTTCGAGCACACCATGCGGGAAGTTCGAATTGCTCTCAATGTCTTCAGGTCCTTCAATCTCCAGATCAACATCGAGAAAACCAAAGCCATCCTCAAGGTCGTTGGTACCATGCGCACTCGGGTTTATAAGGAGTACATCCGCAAGACTGGCAAGGACACACCCGATCGGCTACTACTTTCACCTCGGGATCCCGAACAATGGCTACCGCTGGTCCCCCAGACCGAGTACCTAGGACTCATCATATCCTATGGTGCGTTCGAGCTTCAATCCCTCCGTCACAGAGTCTCCAAGGCTAACGGCCGGAGGTGGGCCATGGCATCAATACTTCACTCCAAGAAGATGGGAGTAGGCTACAAGCTTCAATTCTGGCGCAGTTGCGTCTTGAGCATCATGACGTACGGGCTTCATTGCTGTGGACTCACAGGTGATCAAGCTCAAGAAGCACAACGAGCACAAATGAAGCATGTCAGAGCCATTGTGAATAGCCAGGCTCACTTAACGGGTGACACCCACGAACAGATCATGCAACGTTTCAACATACCACACTTCGCTGAACTACTGCGACATGCACAGGAACGCGAAGCCAGAGCAGCCGATTTGCATCAGGACTGGATGTGGAGTGCAGACTGGCAACAATATCTACTACAACAACTGCTCACCAGGACATCCGACCACACGCCGGACGAGGAAGACAACATCTGGTCGTGCCCCATTTGTGAGGCTTCATTCACGAGTGCAGCTGCCTTGAAGACACATGCCAGACGCACACACTCTATTGTTGAAGAACATCCCATCGTCTTCAATAAAGCTTTGCATTCTGAAGGTGGATTGCCTACATGTAGTGGTTGCCACAAGAAATTCTCCAAATGGCAATTCCTGGCACATCACATCAACCAGAACAGCTGTCCCAACATGATCCGACAGCCGGTGCCGGTCGACAAAACAGGTGAACTTCGAAACATGCCTGTTGCAGCTGCAGATGACAGCATTTCCGCCACCATATGCCAACAGCCAGACGTGGTCCAAGCTTCTGAGAAGGGCATCAACGCTTTCATTCCTCTTAAACATATCACTACGGTCCTACGACAAACATGTGGACTGTGTGGACAATGGTGCTCATCTCACCGCACCGTGAAAATACACTATCAGTATTCACATGCTGACCTGCTACAACAGCTCGGGGCGAACCACATTAGCCAACTTGTGACTCGCACAGCTACGGCTAGTTCCACCTGTCACTACTGCGGAGCTACTTGTCGAGATTGGCGTCAGCACCTCAGCAGATGCACGGTGGCGTGGCAATGTTCAGTGTTGGTCCTACGGGCCCGGGGACAAAAGCCGTTGACAGGCGATGTTCGAGGATCCGGACATGAACGAGTTCTTCGGGGAAGTGAAGCAGGAGCCCACGGCCAAGCGCAGACGCCCCGAGGAGACTTCTGGCAAGTCACAGCTTCAGGCAGCGGGGGGGCGCAAGGACGAATTGGTCATTACTTTGGCAAGGCTGGCAATCAAACAGGAGGAGGAATTGCAGGTCCTGAAGCAGGACCACTCCTTCATGCTGTTCATGAGACCAGGCAAGGACTCGATCTTGCATTACCTCTTCCAAACAGCCGGAGTCTCCCACTTGGGGAGCTACCTTCCAACCTCTCCGAGTGGTCTTATCACTTGCACTCTTCCGCGAACTGGCCACAAGGATCGAGATGGTGGAGAAGGACGAGGCCAAACGGAAGGAGGCAGTGGACATGGGATGGGTAACCACGGAAATGAAATGGAAATTTCAGGTTTGGAACCCTCAGCTAAAATGTCTTCAAGAAGACCGGGAGAGGCCGCCGATGAGCACCCAGGACATAAAGGCCCTGTTGGAACGTCTATATGCAGCGATCAAATGCGACATCGTCACCAGGTTCAGTTGCACGAGAAGGTTAACCGAAACGATGGAGTCTCAGGCCTCCTTCTACTTCGACCTCTCGAGCCGGGGCAAGGGGCAGGAAGCTTGGGAGATCATGCACACCTTGCAGGGCAGTTGCGTCCTGCAATTGATCGGCCTGGGCCGTCACAACGAATGCGGAGACCTCCTCGCATTCACTATCTTCGATGGGGAGCAGCGCTCAATATTTCAGACAGCTCCTTCAACAAGTCCCCAAGATCAAGCATCTCACTAAGGACTTCATGTGGCGATCTCTGATTACAGGGTGGCAGGACTGGCAACAGCAACATGATGTAGCTGAATTTGCATCATTCTTCTGTGGGCGACATCGAGTTCAAGCGGTGACAGGAGAGTGTGAGGCTCGAACCTACGTCGATGGGGTGGGGCAACCAGGAGATGCGGGGCTCAGTACTCAGCCCATTCTCCTTGCAATGCCTAGCAGACCACCGGGTCTTGCACCCGGAGCTGCAGGTTCAATCACTGGTTGATTCATGGTATGCTCAAGAAGCTACACATGCCTTTACAGTTGCTCCCTCAGTTCTGCTTCTACAACTTGGACGCTTTAAGGTTGTAGCCGGCAAAGTGCACAAAGTTCACACATCCGTGACCATAGATGAGGTTGTTTGGATTCCGGTTTATGAGAATGCCAACTTTCAGGTGGGCTCTGTGAAATACCGACTTGCATCAATCATCTGTCATCACGGGCAGCATCCTCGAGCAGGACACTACCAAGCTCTGCTACATTCGGCCAGTGGACTCTGGAGCTGCGATGACAATAGGGGCTCTCGCCGCTGTGATTCCTCTCCTGAATGGAGCAAACATAGCTGTTACGTGCTGATGTACACAAGGCACACACCTGACGAGAGAGAACAACCACATTCTAACAGTGATGCCATGCACTATTTTCCTACTCGGTATGCTTAGGTCTCTCGAGACGGTGCCGAGTAGTATGGGTCAAGAGACAACCACTGTGTTGTGCAGCCAATTGAGCTGCCGGGCCTTGCGGCTTGCTCGCTACTTTGTCTGTCGCTTGGTGGATCGGATCCGCTGCGCTTGAAGCTTGAAGCTGCTACTGCTACTGCTACTGCTACTACTACTACTACTACTACTACTACTACTGCTACTACTACTACTACTACTACTACTACTACTGGTGCTGGTGCTGGTGCTGGTGCTGGTGCTGGAGGGGGCACGGGTGCTACTGCTCCTATGCTGCTGCTACTACTACGATGACGACGACGACTACTGCTACGCCTATTACGACTTTACGACGACGACTATACTATTAGCAGTAGTAGTAGTACTAGTACTAGTACTACTAGTAGTGCTACTGCTACTACTAATGCTGCTACTACTACTACTACTACTACGACCACTACTACGACCACTACTACGACGACTGCCACTACTACTGCTGCGAAGACGACGACGGCGAAGACTACTGTGCAAACCCTTGTGTCGAAATTGGAAGCTTACTTGATTCCACCTCTCTAATCCACCAGGCACCTTGCGTGCTGCACCCACTGACGTCAAAATGTTGGAGTTGTTGTACCAAACATCCCTATCCAAAAGCACCGCAGAAGGCTGCAACTTTTGGCTGATCTCGTTCTTGGCTTTCCGCTGAGCCTCTCTGTACAGCAGTGGCGGCAACTTCTTGCGGCATTTGGCCTCAAGCTGCCGAAGACTTGGACCCTAAAGTCGCTGTAGACTTGGGCTTTCGGGGGGTGTTGCGGGGTGTGGGCACCTCCGAACAGATGTCCATGGTCACGGTCGCGTCCTGGACGTCTTCCGGAGAGCTTTTCGCCTGCAAACGGCTTTGCCGTCCAGGACAAAGATGACGATGCTTTTGACCGAGGAAAAACCGCACCAGTGGAACTCCCAGGGTGGGAATTCGAGCAATGCGGGACGGCCCGGCAATCGACAGGGACAGGCAGAAAGGGCTCACGATGAGAGCGCCTGGAATTAGGTACCAGTCGACATGAGCAGAGCCTTCGATCAGGAAGACCACGAGGATACAGGCACCGAGCAGTTCCCAAAAGTTCAGGGTGACGGAGGCAAAAGTCTTCCGTTCAGCACTCAGGCGTGGGAAGAACGCTAGCCAGAGGCATCCCTGAACCTTCGTTGCTGAGTTCATAGGCCCCCAAAAGTGTACACTTTTGGTTTCATAGTGGGTAATACTATCCCAAAAAGTGTAAAGTGTATCCACTCAGTTACTAAGGAACAAGCATCGCGGCAGCAGGAACTTGCTGCAGCGGGGTCAGGCCAGGAGTCGTCAACGTCTGGATGGGGAGTGCCACCCAGAGCCTAGGTTGGCCTCTTCAAGCCTCCGAACAAAATCTCAATCAGATCCTCTTGGAAAAAAGGGAACACCTATACAAAATCTCCCAAAGGCCTACCTGGGAGCATGACGCCCACGGCAACCCAAGAGCTTTTGAAGAGGGAGACATCTCCCAGCTCGCCTGTTAGTGCTGTGGTGCGCTGCAGCTCAGGCGTCATGAGGTTCATTTGCAGGAGGAACTTTACCTTGATTCGAAGTAATATAGGGGCCGTAATAATTAGAATAGGGTTTTGGGGGTAGACTATACTATAACGATAATAAGGAACCCCCCAAAATAGTATAGGTAATTATCACGTCCCCTATAATCACCCTAAAGCCCGACAAGCCAACCCTGTAGAACATCAGGCGCTGTAGAACCTTTAAAATACCGCAATGCCCCTAGAAGGGAGTTTCCGAAAAGAAGGGACCCTAATATGGTACCCCCAAATAGTAGGATCCTTACCACAAGGACACCAACATAAGGTGCCCCTAAATTTCGGAAACTCCCAAACCCTAAACCCTTGATAGAACCTTTGTAGAGCCCTTTAAGGAACCCGTATAGATAGTAACTAGGGTTCTAATTAAGGTAGCTGCATGTATAACCCCAGTTAAGGTACTTATAACCCCACATACTAAGTCCCACGATCCTCCAAGCTTTTATAGGTCCCTTTCAAAAGCCTTACAGATCCTTATAGATCCCTCTAAGTTGCCCATAACTTTCGGAAACTCCCCATAAGTCCCCCAATTCTCCAGCCAGTTGCAGCCTGCTCCACTTCCCTCGCCTTACCGCTTTGCGACAGTTCCTCGAGGATACCTTAGAAGGGGCCCCCACCCTGTAATAGTGACCATAAGGATTATATAGTATTATATTAGGGCCCTATTATATTCCTATTATACCACTATTACAGGGTGGGGGCAGCTTCTAAAGGATACCTAGTTCATTGTTGGGATAGGATTAAAAATGCACATCTTTATTCCTTATTGGGTTCAAGTACCCATAAAAATGTAAGGTGTTATGCAACTGTGACCAAGATACTCTCTCTGTCGGAGTCCGATGAGCACCTGATTAAGGGCTTTTGGGTTTTAGGGCTTTAAGGTTTTAGGGTCTAGGGATTTAGGGTTTAGGGTGTCAGGGATTCAGGGTTCAGTGCTTCGGGTTTAGAGCTCAACGCTGTAGGGTTCAGGGCTCAGTAGGTTTAGGATTTTGGGGCTTCGGTTTCGCTCAAATCAGCCTCGCCTGAAACTACCCCCTCGAATCAGATAGACCCTCGTAGTAGCCCCTTTATACTAAGAAGGATCATGGGACTTAGCAACTATACTTATGACCCCAATTAAGGCACTTATAACCTCACTTCCTAAGTCCCATGATCCTCCAAGTAGAACTCCTTATGAACAAGAACCCTCAAAGGAGCCCTTAAATGGATCCCACCTTGCATCCAGTAGTCTGCCGGAGAAGTCTTTTCGCAGGAGCTTGCTGCGAAGCGACGCATCCGAGGCCATGATTCGGTCAAACTCCAGGCAGTAGGTGATGACCTAGAGTGTGTACGGCTTTTAAATAAGCAGACCCTACATCATAATTACGAATCATATCATCAAGCTGGATAGCGGCTTTTTCAAGGATATGTGTATCCGTTTTTGAAGTGTTTGCAGGTGTTTATGAGGTCACTCAACAATAAGGGCCCCCCCTTTTCTTATTCTTCAGTATTAATCCGGAGACTCATCTGAAAGAATAAGAACAAGTTAATTGAACAAACCCACGCCTGCACACACGCACGCAAAACATATGGATACGACTTCGGGACCTAGTCACAAGGCCACAGAGCCAGGTCAGAAGGCGCCCCAGATCTTGCCCAGAGTAGAACATCTCACGCTGCAGACCCACGGCAGCAATGTATCCGCCCAGCAGGCCAATACTTAAACAGATGGAGGTGATTGCGTTCATCACCAAGGCAAGTGACCCAAAGATCCCTTTTTGCACAAATGCAGCTGCCAGAACATAGAAGATGCCTTGGGGTTTAGGGTTTGCTGGTTCAGGGTTGGGCTGCCAATCGACAATGATAGACATGTCACGCCTTTCCCAGCAACTTCCAGAACAAAAAATGCAGTGCCGGTACTAACTTAAGCGAGCTTCCTGCAACAACCGAAAGAATCGTGTTCAGCTGTCCGATGACGGCCATACCGACCCACATGGGCAACAAGCACATCGCCCCGGCGGCTGCAACGTACCTGATGCTGGACTTGCAGCACGCAAACCACGCAGTGAAATTGAATACTCACATCGTAAATTCCACTATACTATACTATGCTATCCTTTACGATACTTTACTATACTGTACTCCACTCTACTTGACTTGGATATACTATACTCCTATAGTATACCGTACCATAGCAGAATAGCTGTGATGCAGCCGTAATGCAAGCCGCCAAGGCGGAGCATGCACCACCAAAGTCCGTCATGATGCCGCTTTGCAACCTGTGCTCCCCAGTAGCCCCTTAAAGGGTTCCTGGAAGGGCTCCTATAAGGGTTCAGGGTTCCCTAGTAGCGCCTTAATAAAAAGGGTACATTTGGTTTTAGGAAGGAGACCCCCAAATGAAAAGTGCAAAAGGGTACTACCTAAACCCTAGACCTTAAACCCCTAAACCCTACCACTTGTGAACCTGGCAACCCGGATGGTCTTTCGCCAGGAATACGCGAGGAAAGCCTCGTCAGGCTTGGGATAGGAGGGCCCAGAGACTGCAACATCCCTTGATTAAGGAATACTTAGGGGTTCCTTTCAGAGATCTGTAGGGCTTTGGATATTGGGGGGCTCCAATATCCCTTGATTAAGGAATATACCTTAAATCATATTTGGGATCCTGCTATCATTCAAGGTATACTCCTTAACTACGCGAAAATTGGAGTCTCTGTCGGGGGGGGTGGGGGCGAGGGAGTTTAAGGGCTTCTGGTGCTGGTTCTGGTAGAAAGGGTTCGGCTTGGGGTTTACTTGCCAGAGGATCATGGAACTTAGTAAGTAAGGTTATAAGTACCTTCGTTGAGATTATAAAAAAAGTTACCCTAATTATAACCCTGGTTACTAAGTCCCATGATCCTCTCACTAGACCCTATAAACCCCATCTTATAATAGAACCCCTGTAGATCCCCGTTAACGGAGCCCTTTAAGGAACCCAAGTTACTAGGTCCCATGATCCTTTAAGTAGGGTTCAGGGGTTTAGGGTTGTGAAGGCTTGGCTCTCAAACGTTTTAAACCACACTCATTAGAACCATCATCCTTCTAAAGCTATATGTAACACCCACATCAGCAAGAGCGTTTTCAGCTTGCCTTTTGCGATGTTGTTTTTTTTGTTTTCTTCTTTTGGTCTTTCTGGTTTTCTGGGTTTTGAGAGGTTTAGGGTTAGACTCAAAACTGCATGTCTGTGCGCGTCGGTCCTTTGAGGGTTTGAGTGGAGCTCTAGAGGGAACCCCTGACTGTCTGCGGCCACGAGAAGGCTTGGGGCTTGATGTTTACTTGGAGGTTCCCATGGGTAGTTATAAGTGGGGTTTAGGGTTCCTTTAAGGGTTCTGTAGGGGTCAGGGTTTAAGGATCGTTGAAGGGTTCTATAGGGTTTGGGGTTTTAGGGTATGTATAAGTGGCATTATAAGTCCCGTAATATGGGTGATAATAATGGTTACCCCACTAAAAACCCACTTCTAACTACCCATTAAAATTGAAGCAAGGGTCGAGGGCAGTGCATGGGTTCACGGTTTAGAGCAATTTAGCTTTCGGGGCTTATCATTTAACACAATCAACCTACCGCCCATTCAATCGAGTGCTCCCCAGTAAATGCCGGGCGGCACCGGGGCGTTTTGAAGTGAAGACAACATTTATTGATTTAGTATAAGCTCAGCTCTTCAACCGCCGTGCCTCCAAAGATGCTTAAAATTGCTGATGCTTACGCACAGTAAAACCCGAAACCCCTAAATCCTAGAATTGATCGTAGGCTCTTACGCACAGTAGAACCCGACACCCCTAAACCCTAGAACTAATCCGTAGGCTCTTAACATGTTCGGCTGACCCGGCGCCTCGTAGCAGCACCAGAGCCGGGTGTAGATGCTAAGGCTGTGGTTCGGCAGAACCAACATGATGGGAGCCTCAGCCGTTGCTTCAAAGCCTTGAAAGAACTGTTCGTTAGGTAGGAAGTATAGGGCTTGGAGGCATTGGGTTTAGGGCTTATAGGGTTTGTAGGGCTTATAGGGTTTAGGGTCTTTAAGGTTTACGGTTTAGGGCTTACAGTGCTTCGGGGGTTTAGGGCTTATGGTTGAAAAGGTATGGGGTTTAAGGCTTAGGATTAAGAGGGGTGTGGGTTAGGTACTGCCCCCCATACAGCAAGAGTCTATAGTAGGGCTACTATTAAGGTCCTCATATATCTATATTATGAATGTTATTCAACTATTACTGAGTGGGGGCCGTACCAAAACTGTTCGTGAATAAGATCCTCTTAAGCTCAATAAGGGCAAATAGCACATATCTCAAAGGCCTACCTATAGTATCCCTTAAGAATCATGTAGGAACCTGATTTTTAGAAACCTTGGGCCTTTATTCGGGCTCCTTATATGAATCCTACTATTTTGGGGTTATGGGCCCAGGGTTTCTTAATCAGGTTCCGTCTTAAGCCCAAGAAGGGAAAATAGCACATATCCCAAAGGCGTACCTAGGAGCTGCCTGCAAAGCCAGTGCAAAAGGTGATTCACGAGGACTTGCAATCAGGCCGGCAATGTCCAGGTTTTGCGGGTTCGACAAGAAGCAGACATATGCGGCACGTGCACCTCGAGGCCAAGAGTGCTCTACCCTGTCGATGAATTCATAAATTCCCTCTGCCCAGCAGTGTGTCACGAAGACGTCGCAGCTCACACCAGCGGGGTTCTTGAGAAGAGCCCAGCTCATGTTGCCAGCACGAGCTGTCACGGGCTTAATGAACTGATCGTTGACTGTGTACACAGAGGGTCCTATGGACAAGTCCGAGGTGTCAAACATATCACGATCATGCGGCTGAATCTTTCCCGTCTCAACTGCATGCATCACGAGGCGGCGAAACTGGCAAAGGTCTTCCAGCGTCACACACCAGGCGCTTTGCGGCACGGATCGGTGCCAATCGCTACCACTTCCACGTCGCCGAGGCGATAGCACTTCTGCGTCCCCGGGCTGCAGCGGTAATCTGCGCTTTCGCTTTTGAAGGCGCCCACAGGCAAGCAGGGTTTGTAGCGTGCCGACAGCCAGGAGGGCTGCACCGGAAATGAGATGTGCGGTGACAAGCAGATCATCTCCGTCCTCGACGCCTTCATCTTCGTGCCCTCGCGTCTCTCCCCCCTCCGCGAAGTTGTGTTCGTCCTCCTGGGCATGAGTTTCGAAGTCCCGTGGGATCTCCACTTCGTAGTAGCACTGCTCGTCGGAACACTCGCTTGAGTACCTTAAGGGCTGAGGATCCTAGGCCCAAAAGAGGTTTAACCTTTTCAATCATAGTAGCTTTATATAAACCCTTTAGGAACTCTAGGGTTTAGGGTTTTTTTAGGGAGTTATGGTAGGATTATATAGACCCCAAAGGGTGAAAGCTTACCTTCTCAGCTACGAAGGTACCAGTATCGACCTGTGATCGCGGCACCCTCGGTTCGGAACACTCGGTTCACAAGCCTCATGCCACCGTCAGTATCACAAAGTCCGGACACCTGGGTGCTTGTCAAAATTAGGGTCCATTTTTGGGTACCCTAAATATTAGGTGCCGTATTATATTAAAGACCCAAAAGGGGACCCTAATTTTGACAACTACACCTGAATGCTGTCGTTCTCGAAGCTCACTATCCTTGCCTGGAACTGCGTACCTGCCCGAGACGTGCAGCAAGGATCAAAGCTCGTCCAGCTGTGGACACCAGCAACGGCTTCTTGCTCCGTCGCCCAAGTGGCCCAAGCCTGGGTTCTTGCCAAAAGGATTTAATTGAAGTTGCCGTATTAAGGAAACCATGTTACTATATACTATAGATCCCTATTCTGGTAACTTACATTCAATCCCTTAACAAGAACCCAGAAGCATGGCATCCTTCCTCCTCTTCGATAAGGTTCCGTAGCCTTGTCGGATCGGGCCTCTCTGGAGAAAGGATCCACATGGGAGGGGTGCCATCCTCCTGCCCACAGCGTCGGTCCCAGAAGATGTACCTAGTTCACGGTTGGGATAGGTTTTCAAATCTAAGTTTCTATTTCTTATTGGGTTTAAGTACCCATAAAAATCTAAAATGTTACCCAACTATGACAAAGAAGTTACCATAATAGAGATCTGTACTAAATAATCATCTAGTTACCATAATACCATAAACAGGTCTCTACAGTAAGTAAAGTGGACAAAGGTACAACGATCCACCGCACCGCTCCGCACCGGAGACCAAAGCCAGCAGTTGCAGCCCGAGCAGTGCCAGGCATGCCATTTTTTAAAACGACTGGGCGAGAGACAAAGCCACAAGCGACAAGCCCCAAACCCTAAACCCTAAACCTGAAAGACCTCAATGCAAAACTTCCTCAGCTTGCACTGAAATTCTGAGAGTTCGAATGCAACTCAGATTTTCAACAAGCTCCCATGACATGGCCATGATGTTAAAAGGGCTTGGGGCTCGAAAGCCGATCCGCAGGAGTTCAAACAAGTGTGTGGGTAGTTCTCTAAATCAAGGTCCCTTTTTAGGTCCCCCAAAAAAGTATGGCACCCTTGTAAAAAGGGAAGGCAAGGAAAGCAGCAACCTCGACAGGCACTTGATGTCCTACACCACATCCAAGGCACGTGAACGAACAGCTGTCTTCTTACACTCACCTGTACCCTCCACAGAATCCAAGTTAACAACTACCCATGCAAACACGTCAAGAGCAGCTCATGAGTGCAACATTCCGAGCACTAGAAAATCTAAACAAATCTGACATTCATAGGAGGCCTTATTAAGTCCTTATTATAGGTATTCAGGCCCCGTAAGCCCCCCCCCCCCCCCACCCCCTAAAAGTCCCTATGAGACATTCATCCTCAGCCCACGTTTTTTTCCATCTGTCTCTCAGGCTACACCGGCGCGGCAAAGCACTCCTATCATGACTGGAGCCAAGGGGCATGAACTTGACCGCCAGCCCGGATATGTTCATCCCCAAGCTGTCTTAACTTGCACTTAGATCAGGATATTGGAGTACATGATATGAGCGGTTGTCAAAATTAGGGTCCCTTTTTGGGTACCCTAAATATTATATAGGTGCCGTATCATAATAAGGATCCAAAAAGGGACCCTAATTTTGACAACCACCCATACAGTATCGATCATGTGGAGAAAACTTCAGCATTGTTTTTGCTAGTTCTTCAGACCTCTGCATCGAGCTTACAAGAAAGCCTCTCGAACCGACTTACAAAGCTCTGGTTTCCGAAAGTCCGAACCCCTACAACGTGTGTATTCTAAAACCTATCCTAATCGCTACGCTAAACCCAATTATCAACCCTAGTAGACCCTTTAAGACGCTGCTACAAGCCTCTCAGTGGATCCTTTTTGAAGTGTTTGCTTCTAGACCGCGCGACTTCGAACAGAAAAAAGGGCCCCAGCAGAATACCCGTAAGGAGCATTCCTTTGCATTCCACTTCTTCTAGGACTTGTGGTCGTAGCGTTTAGGGTTAGGAGGTTTAGGAGTTCAGGGTGTCAGGGTTTGGGGTCCGTTTCAAGCCGGTTCTGCATCCTCTTCGATAAGTATGGCTTACGGCTTGAGGCTACAGAGTTTCAAGGGCCGCCTTGGCCATCAAATCTCGAGTTTCAGGGGCCCGATGCTCCTAAACCCCACTTGGAGGATCATGGGACTTAGTAAGTGTTCTTAAGGGGCTCCTTAAAGGGATCTATAGGGTTCCTTAAAGGGATCTATAGGGTTTAGGGTTTAGGGTACTACTTGGAGGATCATGGGACTTAGTAAGTAAGGTTATAAGTACCTTAATTGGGGTTATAAGTATAGTTACCCTAATTATAACCCGAGTTACTAAGTTTCATGATCCTTTAAGCAAGCTGAAGCTTGCTGGGTGTTGAAGTTTCGGCACAGCGCTTCGCAGAGTTCCTGCTCTCTTAGGCTCGACAGCACGTAGGTCAGCATCTCACCCGAAGCTGAGCGGAAAATGCAAGCAAAGGGCAGTTTCTGCATCTTCACAACTCCTTGGGACTGTAGCTTATGAGCCCGGAGAGCCCGCTGGTACATCGAACTATTGCTGAAATTCAGCTAAAGCTCGCGACAAGGATGCTTCCCCGGTGCCGTCATGGCACACTAATTTGCAGCCCCGATACCTTAAGGTTTGCGGGCCCGAAATCCACCTTCTAGGTCTCGAAGGTTTAAACCTTTCAGCCCTTAAGCCCTTGAAGGTTTAAACCTTCCCGACTGTGGAAATCGGAAGCCGTGAATGCTAGCTGATGATCTTAAAGGCCTACTTGGAGGATCATGGGACTTAGTAAGTAAGGTTATAAGTACCTTAATTGGGGCTATAAGTATAGTTACCCTAATTATAACCGGAGTTACTAAGTCCCATGATCCTTTAAGTAGCTATGAAAACCTCAAGCTTCAATCGCGACATCTACTGGGGTTTCTATACTGAACTTAGAATCCTAGCAACAATTATAATTTTAGCTGTTTCTTAGGGATTGTAATAACCAAAAAATAAAAATATTTCTAAGTACCCCTACGGTTTACGGCTTAGGGTGACATCTAACAGAAGCTGCTGCTTTGCCAGACGGGTGGAATTTCACGTGCCCACTGCGCGCAAGTGTGAAACATAGATGGGGGGTCTTCCCACACTTCCCAATTAGGCATCCCGTCACCAGTTTGTGTGAATAACGAACAGCCGAGTGCTAGGCCTAGAGGCCACAAGTCTTGAGGCATCCACAACCGAACAGCCCAAACCATGATATAGGCGGGTTAGAATTGGGATAGGGTTTTGGGGCCCATCATACTATACTTATAATAAGGAACCCCCAACATAGTATAGGCAATAATTAAGGCCTCTATAGTACCTGAGAACAATGGTGACTTGTACGGACAGCACAGCACGGAGGATGCCATGGGCCCGGACCGGCTCTATTTTCACAGGTCCAGGCTCACTGAGTCGCGCTCCTGTACTTGGCGGTTCATTGGTACTTAAAGGATCATGGGACTCAGCAACTAGGGTTACAACCAGGGTGACTATACTTATAACCCATATTAGTGGACACATAACCCTGCTTATAACTACCCATGAACCTCCGAGTAGGTATAAGTAGCGGAATAATCAGGGCAACCATGATCATAACCCATAATAGGGGACTTATAACCCCACGTGTAACTGCCCATGAGCCTCCAAGTAGGTTTTTCATTTAGGGGCGGATGGTTATGAGTTTCACTGTCATGCCAAAGAAGCAAGAATAACTGGGAGTAATTAGCAGCTATGAATATGACGAGACTGCAGCTAGACCTAAGAGTAACCTAGGAATAAAAAGGGTGCCCTTTTTGGGTTAAAGGAGGTTATAGGGGAACCTTAACCCTAAAAAAAAGGAATAAGGGCCTACTCTGGGTCCTAGGCAGAGAGCAGAAACATAAGAGAAACCTGACAGTTAATAATCATCCGGATGGGCATGTGGTCTCTGTCGCGACCACTGGCACTATCATTGTAGTCACCATCGCCACCACTTCCATGGTCGCCGGCATAGCGATGTTCACTGCGAGCGCCGGCGCCGGTCATCCAACGTCACGGCTGATGCAGCTGATCGGGATCTTTGCGGCCCGCAAATTTTGCCTGTCTAGGTTTTGAACGGAAAAGTTACCAACCCCGAAGATCAGGTTTAGCCGAAAACCCAAACCAAAACCGCGGATCACCGAACTTCATACCTGGGGGTTGTTGAGCTTTTGTCATCCCTCTCTTACGTGGCCGTCCTGACCAACATACGTTTTTTCTTCGGGAGAAGAACGACTGCACGGCATCTTGAGTTTGAGCAGCCTGTGCCGGAATTCAGGCCGGAGGCTTCGGAGAAATGGAGCTGACGTCCTGGGGCAAGGATGGAAACCCTATACCTAAATCCTATAAACTCTAAATGCTAAACCCTAAACACTAAACCCTAATAACACAACCCCAATTCTCCAACCCTAAACCCTAAACAAGGCTTCGGCCCCCAACCGAGCATGCCCGGGTCTCTCCTCGCCACCCCCGGCTTTGCTGAGGGATTCCACAGCGCCGCCACCCCTGAGAGTGCACAGCTACAGGCCATACCATACGAGGTCTAGGATTCAGGGCTTAGGGTTTTAGGTGCTTAGGGTTTAGGATTTAAGGTTTAGGGTTTTGGGGTTTAGGGTTTTAGGGTTTTAGGGGTTCAGGGTTTAGGGGTTTAGGGTTTAGGGGTGATATCATTATACTATAAGGGTACGATGATATCAGCTTGTTATGAGGTTGCTATACGGTGACTATAAGGGTACTACAAGAGGCTGCTGTAAGGTCACTATAAGGGTACTATAGGTTTTCTGCCAGGGTAGAAAACGCATACTTTTCAGGGTGCGACAAGGGTTCTTTCCTGTCAGAAATCTGAAATGCCACGGCTTTGGATGTAATGCAAAACACAGCTTCGAACAATACCGTTTAAAACCCCAAACACTATACACTTCTAAACCCTAAACCTGAAAAACCCTAAACTCTACACCTTCAGTTATCAGGGTTTGGTGCGAAAATGTTCACGAAAGGCCAAGCAGAGCCGACTCAAGCCCCTGAGTTCCGAGCTGTTGCGGTTTTTGACGGGGAATATGGGGTTTAGGGTTTGGGGTTTAAATGGGGTTTAGGGTTTAGTCTAGGGGTTTGGGTTTACGGCCTTAACAGTTGGACTTGGGTTTGTGGTATGTTGTAGTATACTGCTTCAGTCGAGTTTCGGCTACTCCCCGCTGCATTGCACAACAAGCTTCATGGATCTTTTCAGCTCAGCGATCGTGACTCCTGAACCTGAAACCTCGAAACCTCAAAGCCCTGAGCCCAGGCCTCTTTCCCATTGCAAAAGAAACTAGGCTGTTCAGTAACACACTGGGAAAAAGTATATACTTTTTAAATATTCTTATTTTATACTAGGAACCTTGAAACCTGAAAGCAAAAAAGTGTACCACTGAACAGCCTAGGAAACCTTGAACATGAAATCTGTGCCTTGGGTTCCGGGCTTCGAGTTGTTAGGGGCTTTGAGCGGTTTAGGACTCAGGGGTTTAGGCTTCAGCGAAGGCTACCGGCTTAGGAGGTCCTCATTCTTGGGTGCCTTTGAGCAATGTTTGACGAAGGCTTTGTTCAGCTGAGCTGCTTTTGATCATACCTTGCGGCAGGTTGATCGAATTGCTGCACCATACTTCCGAACGCCCAAGCCCTCAATTGAAAAAGCTCTACCTGCCGAGCTATATGACTGCAGTTGCTGCTGTTCCTTCTGCTACTTACTGTACTACTTGCCACGGCGACGACGACTACGACTACATCTGCTACGGCTCCTGCCCCTGCTACTGCCCCTGCTACTGCCGCTGCTACTGCTACTGCTACTGACTGCTACTACTGCTACCGCTGCTACTACCACGACTCCTACTCCTACTCCGACTCCTACTTATGCTACTATGTACACTACCACTACGACGACGACTTCTGCGAATACCACTGCTACCACCGTTACTCGTACTAAGAGTACTAGCAGTGCCAGTAGCACAAGTAGTACAGATCGTGCCAGTAGCAAAGCTACTGGTGCTCGTAGTACTAGCAGTGCTCGTAGCACTTGTAATGCTGGTACTGCTAGTCGTACTCGGAGTACTGGTATTACTAGTACCCCTGCTCGTACGACTGCGACGACGGCAACAGCGGTGACGACAGTGACATATAACACCGTTGTTACTCTTACACCCAGACGTCAGCCGTGATTCGGACATCTCGCACGTCTATCTGCATGTATCATCAAGTCATCAAGCGAAACACTGCAGAGCCCTATTTGGTTCTTTGTCTGACACGCTCGACTCCGAAAATTCAAAATTATTTCGGGCTCAAGGTACATAAGTCGGAGCTGCAGGTCTCAGCAGACGCTGAGATGGGGCCACACGCGCATCTCTTCGAAAACTAGTGGGAGGGCCCTGAACAATCAAACTGGGTCGGTCCGAAAAACCTATAGTCTGCGTGGCTTTGAGATTGTGATCATTATCTCCCATCTCTCAAATCTCCAAAATCAAACCCTGCACCGTAAATCACCAAATCCCCAAGGTCTGGTCTGGAGCCCTGAACCCTTCTCCTGCCCTTGGTACTCCCAGGCCAGGGAGCTCCACCAGCAGCGCGCAAACGCGATCCACATCGCTGATGTCGAGTCCATGGTGGGCCCCGATGAGAAACCCTTCCTTTGGGCTTAAAGGTTTCGCACAGGCCTGCTAGGTTTCTACTAGAGTTGTATAGGTAATTGTAATGCGGTAGAAGGTTTGTTGAGGGGTCCTTATGACAGGGATCTTACTCTCGAAAGAGGAGCTTTTCAGTGGACGGCAGTCTTACGGTATCATCATGCTTCCATGCGCGTTCCTAAACATGTGTCGGAGGCTTCTTTGTCAGCCAGCATTGTCATTTATTATCCATGTTATTTTTAGTGTCATGATTAGAAGTAGAGGTAGAAGTGGAACCATTAGAAGTAGTAGAAGTAGTAGAACTAGTGGAAGAAGTAGAAGTAGCAGTAGTCGTCGTAGTAGTAGTAGCAGCAGCAGCACCAGCAGCAGCGGCAGCAGTCGTCCCGTCGTCGTCGTTGTAGGCTGTAGTCGTGGTGTGTCGGTGATGGTGGTGGTTGCTGTCGTCATGTTTCCTAAAGCCCCGAACCCTCTATCCTTGCCAAAAAATCCACAGGAACAGGGCGCAGCTGTAGGCTGTAGGGCTCGGCTAATTTTTCAATACTGCCTGGGGTTAATATAGGGGCCTGAATAATCAGAATAGGGTTTTGGGGCCCACTATACTCTACTTATAATAAGGAACCCCCCCAAAATGGCATAGGTAATTATTTAGGCCCCTGTATTAGACAACATTTAAGGCTCAGGTGGGCTCATGGCTTAGGGATGCTTAAGGCCGGAGATCCAAAATATGTGGGGATGCACTGGATTTTGGGGTTCGGGGTAATGTTGGCTCTTTCTTAGGGTTCTATAAGGGTTCCTTTAAAGTGTACCATAAGGGCACTATAAGATTTTTTTTTTTTTTTTTTGGCGGGGGGGTTTGGTGTATGAACCTGAATAAGAAACCCTGGGTCCCTATTAGGGTTCCTTTTTTGATTTTTGAATCCTACTAATTTTGGGGGTTATAGGCGCAGGGTTTCTTAACCATGGTCATGTGGGTTTGGAGGGCTTTGGGTTCGGACCGATGGGCCTTCATCACCTGATCTGCCCCAGGAAAGGCTTGAAGATAGTGCCGGTAGGCAGGATGCCGCGTGATGTTTCCTGTCAGGTCAGGCGGTTGCGTGTCTACAGTCTATGGGTTTGCGGACAAGGGCTTCAGAGTTTACCTGTAGACAAGACATACCGCTTCAGAGTTCCTTATCATGGTTTCTACACACAGTTCCTTACAACACCTAGGTCTTTTGGGCCACAGGTAGGGCTTTTAGCAGACGTACCATGCCTTTTCAAAGAGATTTTATGCTTCAGCCCTTCCAGTCCCCGCCTTACCAGCCACAAAATCTCCGTTTAGGCTTTAGGGGCTTGGGGCTTAGGACCACCTAGGGCTTTCGTTTAGGCTTTAGGAGCTTGGGGCTTGGGGCTTAGGGGACAGAACCTGCACAAAATGCAGGCCTGAACAACCCACACCCTCTTCAGACGCAACAAATAGAAAATTCATATCATATCTCCTTACACTAGCTCGCTAGCTAACTGACAGGGTGCAGAGTGCAGGTTCATACAGCCATAAATCTTGAATCCGAATGGCACCCGAGAGCTATTTTGGGACTAGGATTATTTGGAGGATCATGCGACTTAGTAAGTAAGGTTACAAGTACCTTAGTTAGGGTTATAGGTATAGTTACCCTAATTATAACCCTAGTGGCTAAGTCCCATGATCCTTTAAGTAGGGCCTAGAGAGAATGGAGGAATCTCGGGCTCGGGGGGAGAAACTTAAACCTCAAACCCTTTTCAGACAAAAGCCCCCAAACCCGAAGCCTAAACACCGAACCCTCGAATCCTGCCTAAAACCCTGATGCCCTAACCTCTAAGCCCTGCACCCTGAAACACAGCGTGCAACCACCGGCCTGCAAAGAAAACGCGGATCTGGACTTCATTGCCTCGGATCGACATCCATACAAAGCTTTTGGTTCCAAGACTTTGCAAAAAGTTGGTAGGGACCTCCTGCTGCTTCAGCTGCTGGTTCCTCTTACAGTTCAGAACTGTAAGAGGAACCAGCAGCTGAAGGGGCAAGGCAAAGCTGTAAGCAAGGCAACTTTAGTGCTGATTGCTGCAAGCCGAGCAATTTCACAAGTTGATTGCCCCGTATCTTACGAAGTACTGGGATGCCCAGTAACCTCGGAAAAAAAAGGGCTCCCTGTTTGGTATTGGGTATACTGTTACCTTGTCTGGGCAACTCGAGGCTGCTGCGTACTGGGCTGAGGGCGCTGGCGCACTTAGGCGAAAGCCTTCTAAAATTTAGGGTTTAGGGGTTTAGGGTTTTGGGTTTAGGGCTCAGGGTGAGTTTAGGGCTCCATGAGGTGTGTAAGGGTTTTGTACGGGCATAGACTATAGGGTTCTATGGCTTTCTTAACTCGGAACGGTAGTGGAGGAGTCTTCATGTTAATGTAGGAACCTGATTAAGAAACCCTGGGCCTATAACCCCAAGATAGTAGGATTCATAAAAGGAAATTTAATAAGGGCTCAAGGTTTCTTCATCAGGTTCCTACATTAGACTATCCATCCTGTCCCTAGCGACTTTGCCTCGTTCCGCCCCGCACGGCCCCTGGCCCCCTCTCAGAGGCCTCAAAAGGTGGGATGAAGGTAGGTAGGATAAAGGATCCTTTAGGGAATATCCCGCCTACCTTGATTCCACCTTGGGAGCTCTTTGACCCTCACCGACAGCAGGCGAACAAGCTTTGGAAGGCCTTTTTCCAAACTCACGCCCTTAGTATCTTATCTGTTTCAGTAGAAGCCTCGTGGCACCCTCGAAACACTGCGAAGAGCATCACTAATCTCATAAATCCTAAAACCTACAACCCTAATCAAACCCGGAAACACCCAAAACCCTATAGGCCCTTAAAGCCTTAAACCCAGATCCCAGAAAATCCCTCTGACGAGGCTGCTCTCTAGGAATCGCAGCACGCCCTTGCGGTCGTGGTAGAGGAGCGGCATGGCGAGCCAGTCCTCAGGCTGGCTTTAGGGCTTAAGGCCTGGAGTCCAAATGTTTGGGGTTTAGGGGTTTGGTGCCTTAAGGTCTAGGGTTTAGGGCTTAGGGCCGTAAGTTTTGGGAATCTGGGTTTTGGGGAGGTTTGATTTAGGGTTTAGGGCCGTAAGTGTTGGGAATTTGGGCTTCGGGAGGTTTGAGGGTTTCGTTCGGGGCTTCCGGGTTTATAGCAAGCCATAAGTATCAACCATTTTTGCACCGGGATACATCAGGACCTGATGCTTGGTTGCTTGTATGTGCTCATGGGATGTTTAACTTTTCAGGCCTTTAGCTCAGGATGCAGGCGCACGCACCGCGGTCGACCACTTCATGCTTGTTCTAGGTAGAGGTACTAAGGCTAATGACGTGTCCTGCAGGCTACTGGGTAATTCTAGTGTAGATTCTAGTGTTCCTGGCACGAATAGCACATATTCATAGGGGCTGAGTATCTTAGCCCAACAAAGGTTAACCGGTTCAGTTATGGTAGTATTGTATATAATTAAGCCCCGAATGGTTAAAGGTTACCTACTCGGCTACTGAGTACTGCAGGCTTCCAGGCTTAAGATGCGGCGATGCATGAAAGGGCGCAGGTGAATCGCTCGCTCAAGCATGTTCGAAGCCCTGGAGCCTTGACCCCGAAACCACAGCCCCTACCCCTAACCCCTAAATCCCTAAACCCCCAAGCCCAAACCTTCAGTCCTAAACCCCTAAACCCTAAACCTCAAAATCCGAAACAAGATATCCTAAATCCTCAACCCCGAAGCCCCGTAACCCCTAAATCCCTTTAAACCCTGAACCCGAAATCATAAATCCTAAACCCAAAGCCCTCACCATGGCTCGTAGTCATCAGCTCGGTCTGGAAGTACAAAGCCTGAGAGAAGCCGCGTCCCAGCTTCAGGCAGGAGGCTTTAGGATTTAGGGGTTTAGGGTTCGCGGCTTCTGGGTTTTGGGTTCAGGGTTTAGTAGGGTTCGGGTTTTACAGTAGAAGCCGAAAAGTTGGAAACCCCATAGCCTCAGTCCGTAAGAGTACTCTATAGGGAATCCCAGCACTATTCGGCCTTAATCCGGTTTCCAACTTTCTGGGGTTTACTGTAGGGTTTAGGTTCGCAGCTTGGGATTTAGAGGTTGACCGACAATACCAGGCTTCCAGCGGTTAAACAGAAGCAGCCCACAAGAAATATCGACTGAACCCCCAGGTTCCCCCAGTGGCGCCTTATTGATGAGGGGCACCCCTTTTTCTCAGTATTGGGGTTGAAGAAGGAAACCACCAAACAAAACAACACCCTAAACCCTGAAACAGAACAGGGTAAACGGGTACTACTAGGGAACCCAGGCTCTGATAGCCCAGAGGAATCCTATACCCCTCTGTGCTTGAAGCTGCGGGCTGCTTTTCGGGCATGGACTGGGGCATAAGGCTTTTCTTTTCGGGGTTACATGTTGTTGTTACAGTACGCTTATCTTTGATCTTTAGAGTTTAGGGCTGTCTAGCTTAACCTCTGAACCGCGGGGCATACAACATGAGGCCTCTATACTAAATCCGTTGCAATCTGGAGGCGCGTTCTCGCCCTCGCGAGGTTTTCGCCTTGGCTCAGGGACAGTTGGCCCTTCCACTTCCGCCGGGATGGGGGTTGAGACTACGTTCTGATTCTGTGATCAGGGATACTTGGAGGTTCGCGGGACTTTGTAAGTGCAGTTATAACTACCCTAAATGGGGCTATAAGCATTTACAAGTACAGTTACCTCATGTAAAACCCCATTTCCAAGTCCCATGAACCTCCAAGTACTGTTTCGCACCTCAGGGTTTGGGTCTTTCGAGTTGAAGCTGCCTTAAATCTAATTCTCCATAGAACTCGGATCCTAAATCGCCCCTGAACCCTCACTACACTTCGAGACTACGGATGCCGCGAGAATGCTGTAAGTTTACCCCAATTTGCAGCTCCACACACCTAAATCCAACTCCTCCGGCATCACGAACCCTACCCTGAACCCTATAATACTGATAGTACTACTGTTACTCGTGTTGCTATTGTTAATATGGTTACTGTTGTTATGATTACTATGAATATTATTAGGAGCAGGTGGAGTTGAACCGGACGGCTGCAGCTGAACTTGCAGGTCGGGGTCTTCGGGCATCGGGCAATGACGAAACTTAGGGCTTAGGGAGACGCTTCTGTTGCAACGTGTGAGACGTGGTCTGTCAGCCATTCGCTTACTCGTAGTTTTTGAAACTGAACTGTGACTACAATCACGAACAGCCGTTGCAAGCTTTCGTTACACTGCTTTAGGGGGAAAGCCGGGCAACCCCTCAAGACAATCATCGCTGATCCAAAGTCCGAAACCCCAACACCCCTTCGACACAGCCGGCGAAGGGCAATATCTTGCGATGTTGCGCTTCCGGATTGCCTCGGAGGAAACAACCCTCAAACACAAACGAGGAATGCGCAATGCCGGCTTTCAAAGAGACCCCAAGATACCCTAAGCCCTAAGCCTCTGAACCCTAAACCCCTTACCTGAACCCCAAAAGGATACCACTGGGGAACCTAGCTGTGTCTGGGCAATCTCGAGATCGTGTGCATCTGGAAGATGCCTCTTATACGGGCCTTAGGGGTTTGGGGCCCAGTATACGAAAGTCATAATAAGGAGCCCCCAGCTAGTACAGGTAATTCTTGAGGCCCCTATCTTATCTACGGCGAGAGTATGTCAGTGCAGAGAGAAAAGATAGGGCAACCCGACGTGACGGTTGTTTGGTTCAGGGTTTAAGGTTCCCTGAACCCTACGCCCTTGACCCATAAACTCTAAGCTCCTAAAGACTGCTACCATTTGCTGGAGGTAGCTCCACCGGAAACCACCCCCTCGAAAGAACCAAGGCAACTCCAGTACCTGGCCACTTACCACCTAATATCGACTATCACTATGGACTACTGTTGTTAAGGGTCGAAGGCTTTAGGGTCAGGTGTCAAGGGTCTAAGGGTTTGGGGTTTTAGTGTTTTGGGTTCAAGCGGTTAGGGTTATGCATGTGGACGGGAGGGTTCATCGGGCATTCGAGTGCTCAGCAGGCGTATCCGGCCAGCAAGATAGCTTAGGCAAGGATTGAGGGAACCCTAAACGATGGGCATCCCTACACCCTATATCCCTAAACCCTCAACTGCTCATGGGACATACACCCAAAAGCTAGATTCACCCTAACCCCCAAACCCTAAACCCTGAAACCCATCATGGCTGCACCATACCTTCTTGATGAGAGCCTCCTACACCAAAAGCCTCCGGATAGTTTAAAGATAAATAGTTGATTATTACTATTATCTTTATTAGTATAATTACTGATATTACTATTATTATTATTCCTACTATTGTTATTATTACTACGGAGTATTGGGTAATAGCGCCTTTGACCCGAGGATGACACTGCCGCTCGGACCACTCATGCACCTTCTGCTGCTGAACCTCCTCAGCTTGCCATCGACCATGAGAACTCATCTGGGCAACCACGCTGTAGTCACCGTGCACGTACTTCCGCTTGACTTTCCGGGTCCCTTTCCAGTGGCTGTCCTGAGCCCTCTTCTGGCTGCTTGGAGGATCATGGGACTTAGTAAGTAAGGTTATAAGTACCTTAATTGGGGCTATAAGTATAGTTACCCTAATTAGAACCCTAGTTACTAAGTCCCATGATCCTTTAAGTAGTAGCTGCTGCATTTACGATTGCGCCCCGCATGCAATGCTGTGGAACACCTGAGGTGTTGGGACGGCCTGCGGCGGCTGGTCCTTGAGTACCCCCGTCATTGTACTGCTACTCGGAACCCGGAGACTCCAATATCCCTTAATTAAGGAATACTCCTTAAATCATATTGGGGATCCGACTATAATTTAAGGTACATTGCTTGATTAAGGGATAATGGAGTCTCTGGGAACCTTAACAACGAAGGGTTTAGGGTTCAGGATCCTCCAAGCAGAATTTACGGGTGTCTTATCATAGCACTTAACACTATAACCCTAAACCCCTAAACCCTAAACCCAAAACCCTAAACCCTAAACCCCCAAACCCTAAACCCCTAAACCCTAAATCCAAAACCCCTATATCAAGCGGTGCCTTGAATCGGTACCCTAAACCCGAATCCCTAAACCTCATAGAACAAAATCCTAGTAGATCCCTTTTAAAAGGAACCCTAAAACCCTAAACCCGGGCGCCTTGAATCGGTCCAGCTTCTCCAGCTGCGCCAGGCCAAAGGCGGCATTCATCTCTGAGGCTTTCATGTTCCAACCTCCGATAGAAACCCAGAAGGGCGGTTTTCAGGGGTTTCCTTTAAGTGATATAAGGTTCACTACAAGGGTACCATAGGGTTTAGGGTTCAGGGGTTTAAGGGGTTTGGGGGTGTTCCAACCTCTCATAGGGGCCCAAAGGTTTGCGGTTTTGGGGTTCCTTTTAAAGGGGTCTATAAGGATTACCATAAGGGTTACTATAAGGGTTTTAGGCTTTAGGGCTTAGGGTTTTGGGGTCAGGGGGTTTAAGGTTCGGATTTGGGTTTAGAAAGCTTCATGGGCAGTTATAAGATGGGTTTTGGGGTTTAGGGGTTCGGGTTCCTTTAAAGGGTACTATTAGGGTTCCACTAAGGCATCTATAGGTTTAGGATTTAGAGATATGGTACTTGGAGGTTCGTGGGACTTAATAAGAACAGTTATAACTACCTTAACTCGGGTCGGGTTGTACATATTTGTAAGTATAGTTACGCTATTTATAACCCTAGTTATGAAGTCCCATGAACATTAGGTTAGGTTTAGGATTTCAGGGGGGGGGGCATGTGGATTTAGCGTAGAGGCTTATAGGGTTTAGAAAGGTTTCCTAGCCCAAAACAGCTTAACTTTTTGAACTATGGTAGGAGTATATGGGCGGTTGTCAAAATTAGGGCCCTTGTTTGGGTACCCTACGTAAATAATAGGTGCCGTATTGTAATATAGGGACCCAAAGAGGGACCCTAATTTTTGACAACCACCCATATAAACCCCAGTAGGTTAAAGGTTACAAACTCAGCTACGAAGCCCAGAAGGGCTGTGCTCAGGTTCAGGGGGTTTCGGGCTCAGGTTTAGGGTCTTAGGGTTTAGGGCTTTTACGGTCTAGGGTTTTTATATATGTATATATACCTTAACCTACCAAAACCTACTTTTTTGTAGGGTCCCTATAAATTCCATATTAGGGTTTATAATAAGAACCTACAAAAACGTAGGGTTTGGTAGTTTAAGGTATATATATATATATACACACACACACACAAGGATTTAGGGTCCAAGATTTCGGATCTAGGGTTGAGATTCTAGACTTCTAGATCGAAGCTCTACAATAGTGTACTTAAGGCATCATGGGACTGAGTATCTCGGGGTATAATTAGGGTAGCTATGCTTATCATCCCAATTAGGGTACTTATAGCCTTACTTACTAAGTGCCGTGACCCTCCATAATTATAGAACCCTTATAGATCCCTTCACGGACCCCCCGCTTAAGGAGACCGAGTATAGAACCCTATACTATAGTACCCTTAAAGGAACTACTAAGTCCCATGATCCACCAAGCACAACAAACGCAAGGACCAAGGAGCCAACCCACAGTCTGTCTACTCGAATTCAACAGAGTCGGTTTAGGGTTTACGGTTTTGGGCAGTTTCTCTCAATTTGGTCCTTGGTCCTTGGGTTTAGGGCTACTGGGTTGCTGCTCATCCCTAAACCCAAACCCCTAAACCCCTAAACCCCTAAACCCTAAACCCTAAACCCTAAACCCCTAAACCCCAAACCGTGGCTCTGCGGCAGGATTCCTGCAAAGCTTCCAAGGCCAAGGGCTCCGGGTTTAGGATTCTGGGCCCAAGGTTTTTGGAGCTACGGTCAGATTTGCGGTGGGGCTTCGGGGTACGTGATACCATAACTATATAATTACGTAGGGACTATAGGGGCGGGGTAGTGAAACTAACATTTTCTGAACGCTTAGAGCACGGGATGTAACACAAAGCACTCTTCCGACGAAAAGTCCTGCTTCCTGGGGTTCAGGGTTTGTTGGGCTTAGGGTGAAGGGTTTAGGCACTTTTTTTGGTGTTAGTGTCCACGGGATCCCAGGACCTAACAAGGCCTATTTAAGGAAGTATAGTCCCCAACCCGCCTCCCCACTACCCCACTAGGGGTTCCTATGATCAACTCGAGACTGCCCCCCTGCCCCAAAATGCTCAGGAGAGGGGCCCACGCAACCGTAGAGGAACTTGAAGTCCTCAGTTCCAAGGCACTTGCAAGTCTTCGGGTTAAGGCTTTAGGGTTTAGGAGTTAAGGCTTTAGGGATTTCTTTGCCTTATGATGTTCCACGAATGGAGTTTCTAAAAGTGGACATAAGGCCCTAAACCCTAAACCCTAAACCCTAAACCCTAAACCCTAAACCCTAAACCCTAAACCCTAAACCCTAAACCCTAAACCCTAAACCCTAGAAGAAGACAGAGAGTTTTCATGAGCTTTTCTGAAACGAGGCTTTGAGGGTCTCAGGGTTGCATGGTCTTAGAGTGCCAGGGTCTTCCCAGAGACTCCAATATCACTTAAGGAATATACCTTAAGTTATAGTAGGATCCCTAATATGGTTTAAGGGAGTATTCCTTAATTAAGGGGGTATTAGAGTCCCCTAAAGCATAAACCCCATATCCTGATACGATCCTCTTAAAGGAACCCTTAAAGAAGGAATATTCCTTCATTAAGGGGTATTGGAGTCTCTGGGTTCGGGCCACAGGGACGTCGGGTTTTAATTAGGGTAACTATACTTACAACCCGAACTGAGGTACTTATTATAACCTTACTCCCAGAGAGCCCAACACCCCGTAAGTAAGCAATATACCTTAAATTATCAGGGGCTTCACACTATGATTTGAGCTACATTCCTTAATTAAGGTGCATTGGGCTCTCTGGGCTTACTAAGTCCCATGATCCTCCAAGTGAACCCTTATAGATCCCTTTAAGGATCCCGTTAAGGAGCCCTTTACTATAGAACCTATAGTACCCTTAAAGAAACTACTAAGCCCCATGATCCTCCAAGTAGGTGTTTTGAGTGCCAGGGTCGTCGGGCCTCAGGGACTTCGTCTGTGAGGGAGCAGTCCCGGATTCTAGGATTTAGGAACGTAGGGGGCCTTAATGATTAGAGTAGGGTTCCGAAAAAAAGGGATCCTGAAAGGGCTACTGTAAGGCATCTATAGTAGGGTTCTGTAATATAAGGGCCTTAATGATTCGAAGAGTGTTTTTATGGGCTCATTATACTCTAGTTATACTAAGGAACGCCCGGATTAGTATTGGTAACTAATGATAAAGGCCACTATCTTATTCAGGGCTTTGGCGTCTCAGCCTGAGAGTCTTCGTGTTTAGGATCTTTCCTTCTGGGGCGTGCCGAACATGAGCCTGCAGACCTTTGCAGGCTCCTCATCTTAGCCCCCAGCCTTGACATGCAACGAGCCCTAGAATAGCCGAGCTCCAGTCATTCCACCAGCAAACATCCAACACAAGCTGATGGACTCCCTACACACGCGGTTGGAGGGAACCTGATACTACACGATGAATCTCTGAGATCCTCAATCTTTGAACCCAAACCCACAAACGGAAACTAAAAGCCAAGACCCTCCTCTTTAGGAGCCCAAAAGATGGCACGCTCACAAACAGGACCCTAAAGGGGACCCTACTTTAGAGAACCATCCATACGGTTGATGATATAAATCCTGCATTACTCATAAGAAGGAATATACCATAATTCCCATAGTTTAGGGTCCTTAAGGTAATGCAGGATTTCTATCGTCAACCGTATAGCTTGAAATATGGGCTGTGAATACTTAAAGGATCATGGGACTTAGTAACTAGGGTTACTATACTTATAACCCCAAATTCAGGTACTTATAACCTGACTTACTGAGTCCCATGAACCCCCAAGTATGGTGCAGCAGCCCCACCCTACATTATCAGCCGTGCGTCGTACTCAATGCCATCCACCTGGTGGCCAAACCTTTCCGACATGTCCTGACACTTGGAGGGTCAGGCGACCTAGTAAGTAGATTCTTAGTACCTTTGTTGGGATCATGCATAATTACCTGTATGGTTAACCTACTTACAGCCAACTTAAACCGTTACAACTATAGTTAACCTACTTCGTAGGCCCTACCTACTCATAACCATAAACAGCTTCAACTATAGTTACCCTACCTCGTAAACTTTAAATGTATCTACTTATCACCATAAACGGTTACAACTATAGTTACCTTCGTAGGCCCTATCTATGAAGTCCCTTGCTTGGAGGCCCTTTTGACTTAGTAAGTCTACTTAGTATCCCCTAGAAACCCCATTATAATCCCCATAACCCACCTTACTAACCCTACTTATAGGTCAAAAGTGCCTCCAAGTACCTATAAAGTCCCTTGATCCTTTTTTTTCCGCGTGACGTTTCGGGCCCTGGGCTGGGGCGCAAGGCCCAGGCCATGGCCCGACAGCAACCACGAACATAGCAATAATAGGGTTTAGGGTTTAGGGTTTGGGGTTTGGGGTTTAGGGTTTAGGGTTTAGGGTTTAGGGTTTTAGGGTTTTAGGGTTTAGGGTTTAGGGTTTTAGGGTTTAGGGTTTAGGGTTGATAACAAAATGAGTGAGAAATACATTACAAGAACAGACGAACAGAAGTAAGAACAACCACAGAAACAGTGTCAAACACTGCTGCTACTACTACTACTACTACTGCTGCTGCCTACTGCTACTGCTACTGCTGCTGCTGCTGCCAAAAACCCCCAAACCCTAAACCCAAACCCCTAAGCCCTAACCCTTAAACCCCAACCCCTAAACCCCCAAACCCCCAAACCCACAAACCCAAACCCCTAAGCCCTAACCCTTAAACCCTAACCCCTAAACCCCCAAACCCCTAAGAGTCCAAGACAGGCCCCAGAGCTTCCCAGCGGTCCTCGGAGTTGTTTCCGATCCGGCCCCAATCTCGGAACATCAGCGCTTTCCTGAGGCTTCAACACTGGGCTCCCAAAGGGAAGATATTACTTGGAGGATCATGGGATTTAGTAAGTAAGGTTATAAGTACCTTAAGTGGGGTTAGAAGTATAGTTACCCTAACTATGACCCTGGTTAATAAGTCAAATGATCCTTTAAGTATAACACACCCCAAATGGAGGCCAACAAGCTGCGGCCAACTCTCAAATCCCTAAATTCATCCCATGTTCTTCCAAAGAAAATGAACTCCACTGCCGACCTAAAGCCCCAAAATTTGCGCTCAAAGCCAGGACCCCTTTCCGATAATAGGGGGTGCCCTATTTTTGGGGTCCTTATAGTCAGGATCCTACAATTTTAGGGTACTATATTAGGGGCCCCTATTTTCGGAAACTCCCATAAACCCTGAGAAAGCCCTCTAGAGGGACCCCAATAGTACTCTTATAGTAGCCCTTTAAAGGAACCCTCATAGAACCCTTATGGTAACACTTTGTAGGGGGGCCCCTATTTTCGAAAACTCCCATAGTATCTCTGACACAACCCGCCAAACCCGAAACCTTCCTGGAGCTGGAGCCTTAAAGTGGCCCGCCCTTTTATTCGCCCCCAAACTCTCTTACAATGAGCCCCCTTTAAGGGTCCCTTTGAGGGTTCCTTGAATGGCGGCTTTACAAAGGTTCCTTTGAAGGGATCCTTCAAGGGATCCTTAAAGGAGCCCTTAAAGGAACCCTTGAGGGAGCCCCCTAAAGGAGCCCTTAAGGGATCCTTTCCTAAGGCCAGGATTCCTCTTCAGGTTCTCGTCGTTGAACATCACAAGGCCTCCCAAGCCGCCAGCAGTAATGATGTGCGAGGCCTTTGCTTGATCGCGTCGGTTTCGGGGCTGGTTTCTTTTTTTAAATAGGGTTTATGGTTAAGGTCGGTTCTAGGGGATCTAAGCTTTTTTGTACATTTTACTTCGTCGTTTTGCAACTGGCAGTAGCCTGGCTATGCGAGGGAAATGCAGCAGTGCGACAGCTCGGGGTTTTTAAACAAGGCCGGTCGATTGGGCTTAAGACTTGGACCTGGGGCCACGGATGTTGCGACCGACTCCAAAAAGTGCCCGTGACTGGTTCAGCTGGGTCGCATAAAAGGAGATCACAGAGACGTCAGAGTCGGCTGTGTAGGTGATTGTGTCACACGAGTCCTGGCCGGGTCAAGACCCTCAACCGGAAGCCCCCAAACCCTACACCACCATAGCGTAAAAGCCCTAAACCCCGTAACACCCTAAACCCTTCAAGGTAGTACCCCAAAACCCTAGACCCCAACTGTACATCTGCAGCGATGCAGCTGCATTCCGGCTTGGGGAAACCTCTGGAAGCATGGGCTGGGACGTCTTCCTTAAAGACACTGAAGGTTAACCTTGCGGATACTTGAGAGATTCCAGTATTACCTGACTAATGCCATGATATGCCATGATAGCAAATGACAGCAGAACGCACCACAACCATAATCGTTCAAGAGAGTCTGAGAACTTGAGCCGGTGGCCCAGATATCCACATCTTGGATGGATGACCCCATGCCAATGCAAGCATACTCAGCATCGCAAGCTGAAGCCGCAAACCTGGCAGTCGCATGGCAGATATGCAAACGGCGGCAAGACCCTAAACCCAAAACCCGCACAGCTTCAGTCTTGCGTCATACTTAGTAACCCCCTTCAGTAGCTCGTAGTAACCCTGACAGTATGCCCCGTTTCGTATTCGTGGAAGTATCCCGGAAAATGGCCCTCCGTTCCGTGGCCCTTATCATCCCCCTAAGCCCTAAGCCCTAAACCCCTAAACCCCTAAGCTGTACACCCTCAACCCTAAACCCGAATGCCCCCCTCCCAAAAAAAATACACCCCGAGAAGGTCTCAAAAGCCGAGCTTTTACTCCGAGTCCTCGAAAAGCCAAATTCCGCTCGGCACCCGGCGGCGGAGCCTCAACCGACGATTTTAAAGAAACCCTTTGAAAGACCCGAAACGCTCTTTTAAGGGCTCGTTTACGGGAAATTTCAAGGTCCTATATGTGTTTAGGGTGTACGGGGTGCATTCAAAGGTTAACGAATTCAAAGGTTAACGATTTGGGGCTCGGGGTTTGGGGTTCTGTTCAGGGTTGCAAGTGGGGGGAGGGGTAGGATTTAGGGTTGAGGGGTGAAGGGTGGTTAAGGGGCTTTGGGTTTAGAGGTGCGTTTTCCCGTCGGGTTCTGCAAGGCATTTCTAAGAGTTCTGCAGCGGTTTGAGAGGATTGAAGCTTTCCGGAGTTTTCGGCTTTTATTGCCTCAAGGCTTGAGGTGAGGTTGAGCACTTTAATGAATAAGGCTTGGTGCTCAGGGGTAGGCTTGAAGCTTCGGAGCTCCCACGGTTCGATTGATTTAAGACGTTGGGCTGTTTTGTGCTTCATGTAGGGGCCTTAAGAATTAGAATGGGGCTTGGGGCCCAGTATACTATAATTGTAAGAAGGAACCCCTCAAAATAGTATAGGTAATTACTAAGACCCCTACAGTATAGCTCCGCGCAAGCTCTGAAGACCCTAGGCAAGGTTTCAAGAGATGACACACAACCTTCAGGGTTGCGTTCGCTCTGCTGGATGGGCTTTAGGGGTTTTGAGTTTGGAGGGCTTAACGGGGTTTAGGGGTTTTTGGGTTTAGAGGGCTTAATGGGGTCTAGGGGTTTTGGGTTTAGAGGGCTTAACAAGAAGCTCAACAAAATGCGAAACGCCACAAACCTCGCTGAGCCCTGAAAGCCGGAAGGCTTGGGCACAAGCCTTACTTCGAGGATCATGGACTCTTAATAAGGGCTCCTTGAAGGGATCTATAGGGTTCCTTCAAGGGATCTATAGGGGTTTAGGGGTTAGGGAGGATCATGGGACTTAGTAAGTAAGGTTATAAGTACCCTAATTGGGGTTAGAAGTATAGTTACCCTAATTATAACCCTACTTACTAAGTCCCATGATCCTCCAAGTATAGTACCTCTTAGAGTACCCCTTGTAGCACCCTGTAAACTAACCCTAAACCCTAAAGCCTAAACCCTGGCTCTTGGCAAAGTGAAAGCTGAGGTCGGAGCTCGGCCCAGTCGATCTTGCTCCCGGCAAGGTTGGGAATCATGATGCCTTGGGTTCAGGGGCTTTTTTGGGGTTTAGGGTTAAGGGCTTTTTGCATATTAGAGGGCAGTAGGGGTGGGTCGAGGGTTCAGGCTCGAGATTTTAGGGTTTAGGGCTTGTGAGATCTTAAAAGGGTGTAGTCTTGTAGTCTTGAAGTGCTTTGGGCTCTATGATGCCTGTGAGGCTCGTTCATTAAGGGGTGAGGGCTGAGGGGTGGGTTTAGTTCAAGGTTTTCAGGTTCAGGATGTAGTCGTCATACGGTGCTTTGGGGTTTATGATACTTTTCAGGCTCTATGCAATGGTCTCAATGCTTTGGAGCTCATGACGGGTTTCTGGGTTCTCGTACAGGCTTGGGGGTCTGTGAGTCCGGGAGCGTTTAGTGCTCTGAGGGCTCCGTAAGGTTCTTGCACGGCTAGTTTCGGGCTTAGGACTTCAGACTGTGGATGCTTATGGTGACTTTAAACGAGTTTGGGCGTTTTCCACTCGCAAAACTTTTGATTATGCTAGCCCCTCGGCTTTAGGTATTGATGCCTCTGCAGGTGGGTTAGAGGGCTTCAGGCGTATGATGCCTCTCTTGGAAAATCGATCCTCACGGCAAGCCCCGCCGATCGCATCACGACTCGTAGGATTGCTGCCATTACAAGTACGCGGCGAGGACTCCCCAGAGGGACTCTTCGGGGGTAAGGGGAAGGGGGGTAGGGGACTACATTTCCTTAATTTTTCTTAAATAAGGCTTATTAGGTCCTTATAATGGGCATTCTCAGGCCCCTAAATACCTTTACATTGCCTGAGTCGCTTTCTTGGAAGTTCATGGGTAGTTATAAGTGGGGTTATACTTGGAGGATCATGGGACTTAGTAAGTGAGGTTATAAGTACCTTAATTGGGGTTGTAAGTATAGTTACCCTTATTATAACCTTAGTTACTAAGTCCCATGATCCTGTAAGTAAGTCCCCCTTATATGGGTTATAATTATGGCTACCCTACGTATATGTAACCCTTCTTATAACTACCCCATGAACCTCCAAGTGCGCAAACAGCCCATTGGCTTCCAGGGGAAAGAAAGTGAGTCAGGATCATGGGACTTAGTAACTAAGGTTATACTAAGGGTAACTATACTTATAACCCCAATTAAGGTACTTATAACCTCACTTCTGAAGCCAACCCCAAACCCGCAAACTCTCAAGGATTCATCTATGCTTGAGGCCCCCCATGCTGGGATTTAAGTAGCCAGGGAGACAAAAGTATACGCTTTTACAGTAGAAGCCCAAAAGTTGGAAACCCAATAGCCTCAATCCTTAAGAGTAATGTATAGGGAATCCCAGCTCTATTTGGCCTTAATCTGGTTTCCAACTTTATGGGGTTTAGTGTATTTCATAATGGCTCCTTTAAGTTTTATGTTAATGTATGGTACTCCAAAGCCCAGCGATTGTTTGAGTGCAGACCTCCTGCTGCAGTCGGGCTGCATTTTGTTCTGTCCGTGATGGCCGCTAGCACCATGTCCTGGGAACTCCACTTGGAGGTCCATGGGTAGCTATAAGTAGGGTTATAAGTAGGGTAACAATAACTATGACCCCCAAAAAGGGACATGTAACCCCATATAGCTACCCATGAACCTCCAAGCAGTCTGTCTGTGCTTCGAGAGAACAGCTGGTTCTAAGCCCGAACATCCCAACTGCCTAACCAAACCACGAAAACTCCACATGAAAAGGAGGCTTTAAGCTATCGCTGCTACACATGTGGTTGAGTTGCTTACAAGATCCGTACATGCTGCCAACGGACTCTTTCGCACCCGCAAAGAATGCGGCATTTAGACCGCAGTAAGGAATCCCACATTGGTGTTGGGGTTTAGAGGCTAGGGCTCAAGGTTTTAGCGGCTTATAGGGGGTAGATACCTTGAACCCATACCCCCGTATGGACGATCCTGCCATGGACATGAGAACCCCAAACTGGTGGCCTCGAGGCGTAGAACTTACAACCAAGCCACTACAGTCGGCACATAGCGGTTGGGCACGACATCGATGAACACAGGCTTTAGCCTGTGAGGAAAGAAAGAGAGGCTAGAGCATAGGCGCTTACCAAGATTCAGATCTAGAGCTTGCATTACAAGCTTATGTGGGGTCTAGGTTTGGGGGTATACGGTATACACTGGATCCTAATCCCAACGATTGACTTGAAGGACTAGCATTTTTCCAAATTTGAAAGCACCAAATACAAAAATGGGTAGGTTCTTCACCTACACGCCCAGATGCCCAACAACCGAGGTTTGGAAGTGCCGATTCGGGGTACTGCAGGGGACCTAGTAAGTAGAATAGGGTTTTTGGGATACATTCGACTGTAACCATAATAAGGAACCCTGGGATTAGCATTGGTAATTTTGCAAGCCGCTTTACCTCCAATCTACTCTCCCGGCGTGGCTTCATAGCACAGATTTTCGCTGATCCTAAAGGGGTTTAGGTTTTAAGGTTGCTATGGTTTAGGGCTTAGGGTTTAAAGTGCTTAGGGGTTTAGGGGTTAGGGGGTTTAGGGTCTTTTTGTGGGGTACTTTCCTGGTTCGGGTGTTCAGACTTTGGGGAATCGTGGTGTCAATGGCTTTGATCTTGTGGCTCGGCCGTCCTCAGCCCTGCAGGTCTTCGTCTGACTTGCCCGGCCCTAAACCTCAAAGAGGCTACTTAAAGGATCATGGGACTTAGTAACTAGGGTTATAATTTCGGTAACTATACTTATAACCCCAATTAAGGTACTTATAACCTGACTTACTAAGTCCCATGATCCTCCAAGTAGAAGTCACTCGAGCTCTAAATTTGTACGCCCCAAGTAAACACTGTTGTGGGCTGGCTTCTTTGATAGAAACTTCCCAGCCAAAGCCCCAAAGTCTAAAATTCAAAAAAATCTCCCTGCGGGGCGAAGGACCCGAGTTGCTCCAAAGGCGCGATGACCGTCGCGAAGGTACCTTGCCACAGCATACTTGGAGGATCATGGGACTTAGTAAGTAAGGTTATAAGTACCTTAATTGGGGTTATACGTATAGTTACCTTAATTATAAGCCTAGTTACTAAGTCCCATGATCCTTTAAGTAACCCTAAACCCTAAACCCTGCCAAAGAGTGAACACGGTGCCAGGATTAGGTCCGGTTAGGGTTTGGGACTACTTGGAGGTTCATGGGTGGTAGTTATAAGTGGCGTTATAAGTAGGGTAACCATGATTATAACGCTGTTGCACCCCCGGTGCATGCCCTGACCTCCACGCCCCAATGTTACATTGTCTGATCCAGTGCCGCAGCGCAGCAACAACATTTACAGGCTTAGAGATTGCAGGGGTTGGCAAACCCACGAGGTCCAATCACTCCCTTGATGGGGTTGCGACACTCCCACATCTTTACAGCGAGATTGATCTAGACCCATTGTTTGAGCAAATCCCGGTGTTTAGGGGCGTGGGTAGTCACAAGGAGGGCTTCATCAGTGTGCTCATCGGGTGTTCGATGGGGCTTTACAGGGCCTGCATACGGTCATACAGAGGCCTATGCAGCATAAATGGAATGCTCTGGGTGGCATATTCAACTTTAGTTACACACAGTGGCTCTACTAAAGGCTCCTATGCATTCTAAATCCCAAGCCAGAACAACTCCGAGCCCATGCACCCTACGACGAGCAAGCTTTCGTGTCGGCTTGGGATTCTAAGCTTCTTCGACCTGAAACCTCGCTCAGTGCTGCCAAGCGGACAGGCAGGCGTGATGACTTCGTCACCTGGATGATGGCCAGACTTTGGCTACGGTTCATGTTTGTTTGCGCTATCCTGCCTACTTGTCCTGCGGCGACTCCGCTTAATCCGCATAACCGCTGTGGTATGTCCAACAAGATAATGGGCCCCGGTCGAATTTGGAATTCACCGGGCTCTCTCAGAGAAGCTTTCCGGGGGTGTACCCAACGTGCAACTCCCCAGCCCGAACTCTGACCCCCCGAGCAGCTTAAAGCTGACAGGTGCCCTGCAACACACTTTGTTAGAGGTGCCCATTTTCAGGTGCTTGAAGGTGGGCCGACGTGAGGTCACCAAGACGTTGACAAAAACAAATCATGTGTCCTGGTCTAGAGAAAGCTGGCCTCCCTGTAGACGAATCAGCAGGGCGCGAGTCGGTGACTTTTCAATTCTAGCTCGTCCCTTTCGACCTCCAGCATATCAAAACAAACCACACGTTCAACAACAATTTTGGCTCGAAGCCCGCGATCCATCGTCGAAGCGGGCATTGGACTGCAAGAGCGCGAGGCAGCAAGCACTATGCAGCTCAATCTGAACAAAAATTCCCGAAGCGTAAGGCCCTGATGCAAACCGACATGGAAGACCCATGGCAAACCAAACCAGGCAGCCCCTTATACAGCCGTATAGACGCTTTCTAAACCTATGATATCGCAACCTTGCATTACAATCCGAAGCCTTTGATCGACCAGGGTTTCCCTATTCTGGCCTTTCTCGAGACCCAAAGCGGCCAGCCCGATGATGTTGCCCTGAGGGTTCGGGCTTCGGGAAGGTAAAGATGCACTTAGCCTGTATAGGGGGCCCGAAGAATTTGACTACTGTCGCGGGGTACAGTATATGATAAAGTGGCGGTGGCCGCCATATCAACTAGGGTTTTTGTGGGTTCTTCGAGCTTTTTGCTGCCTCGGAAACAGAATGATGCACTTCACAAGACTGGTCTAATCGTCGTTCTCAGGGGTATGATCAAGTGTTCGGAGTATGGTTCAGGATTTACGGGTCCAGGGGCCTTAATTACCATGCACCACAACCTCTTCGACTTGGCAAAGCAAGCCCCGATGTGAGAGTAAATCTCAATATCCCCAAACCTCCCTAAACCCTAAACTACAAACACTACGGCCTCTGCAACAAAGCTAACCTGAGCATGCTTGGAGGTTCATGGGTAGTTAGAAGCGGGGTTACAAGTCCCCTAGTATGGGAGTTTCCGAAAATTAGGGGCACCGTATTTGGGGGTCCTTATAGTAAGGATCCTACTATTTAAAGTACTGTCTTGGGATCCCCTATTTTCGCAAACTCCCATATGGGTTCTAATTATGGTTACCCTACTTATAGCCCCCATACAACCACCCATGAACCTCCAACTAGACGGCCTCAGCAACAAAGCAAACCAAAACATTTACTACGAGTCGCGCCAGCTCCCGACCAAGGGGTGCAGGGTTTTCAATTCGGGTACTTAGGTCTGGGCTTAAAACAAAAGCTTAGATTAGACTCATAGTTCAAGAAGCCGTTGGGTTTAAATGCATAGCAAACAATGACAAGACAAATGACTCCTAAGGCACACCAGCTTTGGGCCTTAATTGGGGTCTTGGGATCAAAGCTTGCAGTTTAGGCTTCAGCAGCCTGTCGAAGTGGGAGTTTCCGAAAATCAGGGGTATCTTATTTGGGGGTCCCTATTATAAGGATCCTACTGTTTAGGGTACTATATTAGGGTCCCCTGTTCTCGGAAACCCCCAAGTGTTCTGCGCTGCAGGTTGGTGGTGCTCTCAGATATCGCTCCCAACCACGCAACAGCACGAACTCAGGATCAAATTCTTCTACCCTTCCTGCACACCTAAACCCTAAACCCCAAAACAATACCTAAACCCTAAACCCCAAAACCCTGAACCCTAAACCTCTACAAGGTTTGGGCGTTCGGCCCACACGCCCTCAGACCTTGTGCCAAGGCGAAGGATCCTGGAACCCTTAACCCTGGGGCCGCTGGGGGGGGTCACGGTAACTGTTAATCTCGTACATACTGTTGATGGATAAAATCTTGCATTACATATTATAAGGAATATACCATAGTTCCCATAGTTTAGAGTCCTTAGGGTAATGCAGGATTTTGTCCATCAGCAGTACCTTAAGAGAAGCTTCAAATCCGAATGATGTACTTGTGACCTTACATTGCGAAGTCCCAGGGTTTGACACCCACAACTTCCTCCGAAAGACATGATTAGCAGTCCCGCATGCACCGCAAAATCCAAACCATTGAACCATAAATCCCTAAATCTTAAATTCTAGAGCAGCGCCGATGGCTTGCATCAGCTTTGTGTCCAGGGCTCGAGACAACCACGCACCAAAGCCCACATTAACAAGCTCGACATCCAGAGACTCCACTCTAAGCCCCATGCCGTAATCCCTCAAGAAGCCCCCAGCTCAGGTGAGCGGCAGAGCTACCAGAGTTCACCATGATGCCGTGCGCCTTACCTCAAGCCGGGGCTAGGGATTTGGGTCCATCAGGTTCGACCCAAGGATGTGTGTTTTTGGGTTCTCACAGTGCTTGTAAAGGGCTCTTACGAGTGCAGGGTCATTGCATGTAATTTTAGCGTTAAGCGTTGGGCTCGACAGAGGTTTCCCACACTGGGTGTCGTTGCAGCAGGGACCTCCCTGTTTCTGTGAAGGTCCTTCTTTGCTGGAAAAAGCCATCCTCACAGACTGTCTGCCACTGCGAACTCGTGCAACTCAATGAAACCAGAGCTCCCGCAATAGAGGTCCGAGGAATGAGAAAAAGTATCTGGCGCGAAGCCCTGCAACAGGCTGCTTGCCTAGGGCCTAAGGAGATCCCATAGAATAAACGGATCGTACAGGACACGGTCAGCCCGACAACCCCACGAGGTTGCTTACCTTCAAAGCCCAAAACCCTGCCCTCAAACGGCACGACGGGGTAACACGTCAGGGGTAGCACTCAGAATCACACTTTGTCTCATCCTAAGTATGCTACAAAAGGCTACGGTCGAGCCGGTCCCGAAAATGAAGTTCAAGGGCTTGGGACGTGGAAACGATGAACTGATGTCACACCTACGCAATGGCAGGGTCAATCACCGGAGCGACAGCTGCAGGACACATGCAAAAACATGAGTCTGAACTTTTCAAGTCATTCAAGTTTATGTTCATCATTTCCATACCTTTCAATCGAGAACATGAACTCTGCTAAAACTCATCAAGAGGCCGAACAGTTGGCAGACGCGACGCTCGAACTCCTCTGTGCCTGGTGACAAGCTGGGCTTCACAAGGCACGCTTTGCCGGGGTTTGCTGTCTTCGGGAAAGCAGACACCAAACACCAACAAATCCGAACCATTGGGCAACCTTTGCGTAAGTCTGCCGATGATCTGTGGGCGAAAGGCAACATCTCCACATGAATGTGAGGGCGCGGCAAGCCGTTGTGCAATCAACGGCTACACAGCCTGAGGCTACACACGACCAACTTCTACTCCAGTTTTTTTGCCAATGGATATAGCTGGCACGTTTCGCATGCGCATGCGACATACAGGTCGCATCATTTGCGTGATACCGCTTCCCGACAATGAACCTCCAGCAAAAAGGTTTTGCCAGTGCTTCCCGTGCTAGGGTAACCATCACCGCAACTGCTTTGAAGAATGGCAGATGGCATAAGTGAGTACATGTCGAAGGAAATACATGCCGATCGTACTTTTCACCTTAATATCGGTTCCCGCAGAGACATGATCTGCTCATGAGCGCTTGCATCGCTTGCAGTGTATTTGTATGCCCAAAAATTAGCCCGCCTACGAACAGTCCTGACAGTTGCGGGATCTCAACTGCAAGGGCCCGTGTAAGGTCTACGGACGTCATGTTCAATTCTTCATCTACTTAACAATCACCACCACATTACAGCCTTCCCCTCTGAAGCTCTAGGTTTGTCTGGAAGAACAAAGCCAAAACACACGTTTCGAATACGTGTTATCTTATCTTGCCCTACATGGTTTCTATTCCAATTGCATTCCCTCGGGTTGTATAATATAAGGTGTGTTGGCGCGCATGTACTTTTCATAGGCCTTCGGTTCGGCATTGGTAAAGCAGAAGCAGCAAAAGTTCTGCAGTGTAAGAACGCAGCCATGAACAACAACTGCTCTGGACAACTTTACCAGGAGCCTTAAACCTTTAATTTCAGGTGGGAATATGAACAACCATGTAGCAAGTTCGAATCAGCCCTTCGCAACTACTACAGCGTCACGGACAGATTGGCGTTTCCGTGAAACTTTCCAAACGCCATCCTCAGAAGTCTTCCTTAGGCTGGAACAAGTGCTTGGAATATGGTTTGATGTTCGCTATCCTTGAATCGTACGAACCCACTTCGCTTCGGTTCAGTCGGTGCGCACCGCTTGACTCTGATTGTCTGGCGTTTGCTTCAAGCAAGTTGATGGACAGAAACGTGGCAACATGCACAGGGACAGCTTGGAGTTTGTGTGGTCCAGATTCATGAGCAACACCTGCCAAACCCCGCTGTGGTTCCGTGCCTCGGGAGCCTAATCCTAAAGCTACCAAAGGATCACGTTGTCCTGAACGGCTGTGCAGCCACACCAGTCAGATCGTACAGTCGACTCACATGCTGGAGGGTGGGAGGAGGAGGAGCCGCAGCAGCAGCAGCAGCACCAGCAGCAGCAGCCAACACCCGAAAACGCCCAGAGCGCAAACTCTGAACCGCCAAACCCTTCACCCCTGCAGCCGAATAGCCGAAGCCCTGCACTACCCCTAGACCCCAGGCCCTATACACTTACTATACCCCAAGTGGACCAGAATTCAGCAGCTGCACACTCTGCGTCCCGCAGGGATTACATCCGAGCCATCACACGCTAAACCCTTCAGAAACCTTAGACCCCAAACCCTGAGCAGAAACCTTCACCAAAAGAAGCCTCAAGTTCTAAATCCCCAACTGTGATGCCGATGCCTTAAGCTTAAACTTGAACCCTAACCCTACACCTGGAACACGAAACCCTGAACCCCCAAACGCTTAACCTGAAACCCGAAGCTTGAACCCGGAAAGCCTAAACTGGAAAACGTAGGGGCCAGAACCCACATAGCAACCATTTTAGAACCCTGATAGTAACCATTGTAGAACCCATATATAATCACCAATATAGTAACCATTGCAGAACCCATATATAGTAACCGTTTTACAACCCGTATAGCAACCATTGTAGAATCCATATAGTAACCATGAGAGATGCTTTACAGGAACGCCAAAGCCTAAACCCTAAACCCATAAGCCCTAAACCCTAAACCCCTAAAACCTAAACCCAAAAGCCCGAACCCTAAATCCTTGAACTTAAAACCCCAAATCCTAAACCTCCTAAACCCTAAAACCTAAACCCTAAATCCTAAACCTCAAAGCCCCAAAGCCTTAAACCCTAAACCCAAAGCCTAAACGGAGACCTTTGCGGCCAATGGTCGGGGGCCCGGTGCTAGCCATCCGTCCCTGAGGGCTGACGTCACTGCAGCGATCTCCTCGAAGGACTATTGGAGGTTCATGGGTAGTTACAAGTGGGGTTTAGGGTTCTTTTCAGGGTTCTATAGGGTTTGGGGTTTAAGGGTCTTTTAAGGGTTCTATAGGGTTTAGGGTTTTAGGGTAGTGATAAGTAGGGTCATAAGTCCCATAATATGGGTTATAATTATGGCTGCCCTGATTATAGCCCCACTTATACCTACACACGAACCTTCAAGTAGGCTTCTTTGTTGGGGCGGCTCCTTGTCTGACTGCTGTTACAAGTGTGGAAGAGCCAGGGGGTTGGGGCCTATGTTTCACTGATACATAATCATTTTAGGGTTTAGGGTTTACTCGAAGGACTGATAAAGAGGTTTGCCGGATTTCATATGGCTCCGCTTGCAGCGGGCTTACTATCTGTGATGCATTCCTTGCCTTCCTCGCGTGTTGGGGGTGAGGGCGATGAGACTCGGAATGATGAAGGAACTGGTGGTTCTCTGGATTTGGGTTTTGAGTCTGCCAGGAGGCCCAGGTTTCCGCCGAGCCCTCCCCTTGCTTTTGATTCTGGAAGCCTTGAAGATTTTGATGAGTATCTGGATAGCTTGGTGGCGGAGGAGCCACTTCCTAGCTCTGGTGCCGCAGGTCTTCTGCCTGTTCCTAAGCTTAGTTGTTTCAAGGGCGTCATCCTTCGCTGTGGAAGAGAGCCCACTACCCCCAACCTTAGATATCTGCCTTAAATCATAATATGAAGCAACTTATCTTTGAAGGTAAAACCGTAGTACTAAGCCCCCTTATCTTTTAAGGTAAAACCATAATACTAAGCCCCTGATCTTTTGAGGCAATACCATAATACTAAGCCCTTATCTTTTAAGGTATGTTCCTTCATTGGGGGGTATCGGGCTCTCTGAGAGCCTCCCTGGCTTTCGCAAGCTTTTCGGCATGGAGTCGAAGCAATACACAAGTAAGAGTTTAGGATGGTTTAGGGTTATTTTGAGGGTGGGGGGGGAAGACCCCGACAGCCCGAATTCCTGCAAGCCCTGAAGCCGCAAAGCCTGGACTTACATCGATCTCCACCATCCCTCAGTTCAGGAATTACCGCCCCCTGCTTGGAGGGTCGTGGGACTTAGTAAGTATAAGGTTCTAAGTAGCTTAATTGAGGCTATAACTATAGTTACAACCCTAGTTGCTAAGTCCCATGATCCTTTCAGTGACGACAGTGATGGGAACCTGTAAGAATGGGGTTTAAACTCAGGAATATTGAACTAAACTCTATAAGCCCCCAAAGCCCTAAACCCCTTACAACCACCCCGTAGAACCTTGACAGAAATCCTCCGAGGCCCAAAGCCCCGGAGTCGTGATCAATGAATTCCATGTCTCTGTGAGCTCTTGGCGTTGCCGGGTTTAAGGCTCTCGGGGTTTTGCAGGTTTTGGGTTGAGGTGCTTTGCGTTTTCGGTCTTACGGTTTAAATCCGCGATGTATGTTGGGCAATTACTGCGCTACACATGAGGCCACTCAGACACGTAGTCATGTGCAGTCTTGCACGACTAGCCCTGAACTCTGAACCGTAAACCCCTTCCACCCTTCGAAGTGACCCATGCTCTGCGTCCTCCTCGCCGTATGCCTCGAACTTGTATGGTGCATACCAGACCTCTCGCCACGCTGAGGAAAGATGTTTCAGAAGGGTTTGGCAATGAAGGGTCGAATACTTAGAGGTTCATGGAGAGTTATAAGTGACTTATAACCGCATTTATAACTACCCATGAACCTTCAAGTATTGGCCTGTATGATGGTTGCCCCAAGCCTCTGGACCAAGGACACCATTTCCCTGGCCCTAAACAATTGAACGCATTCACCCTAAGCTTCCTTCTCGTCGTCAACCCGAACCCCGTACCCTACTTGGAGGATCATGGGACGTAGTAAGTAAGGTTATAAGTTATGGGTACCTTGATTGGGGTTATAAGTATAGACAGTATAGCTACTCTAATCATAACCCTAGTTACTAACTCCCATGATCCTTTAAGAAGCTTCTTTGCTCTAACTGCGAAGCGCGGGCTGCAGCTCCTGGATCAGGTTCCAGCTTCAGGACGGGCAGCTGGCATTGACAGTTCGGCCCCTCCGTTTATCTACAGTGTTGCACGGTCTAGCTTTTAGGGGCTTACTTGTCCAGTATCCGAGGCGAACTGAATGACAGGTCACCTTCTCTACTAGCAGGTATGTAACCTGCCTTCTTTCCGGCTACTTACTATAACTATCTTATAGAACCCCTGGAAAACCATAGGAACTTCTGAAAGACGATGGGGGAGCCAGCGTTCAAACCTTGGGTCCAGAGGCTTGACATAGCTGAGCTCGGTCAGATCAGCCGTCCTTGTCTCTAGTTCATCGTTGGGATAGGATAAAAACATGTACATTTCTATTCCTTATTGGGTTTAAGTCCCCATAAACATGTAAAATGTTACCCAACTATGACAAAGGTCTGAAGGCTGAGGGTTCAGAGCGTTGCTGCTGTAACCTTTACTAGGATATACTTTAAACGGCTCCTTGAAAGGGGATCTATAGGGGTTCTATTATAAGAGGGGATATATAGGGTCTACTGAAAGGATCATGGGACTTAGTAACTAAGGATATAATTATAGGGTAACTATACCTATAACCCCAATTTCAGGTACTTATAACCTTATTTACTAAGCCCCATGATCCTCCAAGAAGGATGCCCAGTAACCTAGGAATAAAAAGGGCTCCCTTTTTGGTATTGGGTAAATCTTTAAGGAACCTAGGACTACAAAAAGGGAATAAGGGTACTACTCGGGATCCTAGTTTATCGTCGTCTAGCGACATGGAAAACTCTTAACCCTGCCTGGACCTGAGACCCTAAATGTTTATCAGCTCCCGAAACCCCACCCCCGCCGCCAAGCCCTAAGACCTCAGACACCAACCCCTGAAAGCCCAAGCTCTACATCCACTAATATGCCCCAAATACCCACAATCCAATGCCATAAGGACTCTACTACAGGGCCCTTGGGGGGTCCTGGTAAAAGCCCCCAGCCCTACGTCCACCGGCCTTTTTGGGTGTGTTCGCGGCGCAGGCCGAGGCAGACAATTGTTCCGTGGCCTGCAGTGCTCCGCAATCTTGATCTCCGTTGTTTTATGTAGGATAGGGCTTAGGGTTCAGGGTTTAAGGTTCAGTTTCTTTTTTAAGGCTCCGTTTTCCACCTGCAGCGCTGGTACTACAGTCAGAAGGTCCAAATGTTCAGGCTCTAGGGTTGCAGGGATGGCTCTATAGGGGTCTTAAAGGGTTTCCTTGAGTTGAAATTAGGGTTGAGTATAGGCTTTAAAAGGAGGCTTAGTATAACGAGATTAACGAGGCTTAATTCAACTCGCGTGCATACTTGGTCATATGTTCTGATAATACATCACTACATAAAAACAACCACATCTGAAAGCTCTAAACCTTAAAGCTCTAAACCCCCCAAAACGGAACCTCCGTTCGACATGGATGGCGTTGTGGCCTTGAGGACATTATTTTCCATTTTTCCAGAGCGGGACATCGCGCTGCCCTTCGTAAGTAGTTTCAAGTGGGTGAAGGGCCATTGGTTTCGAGCAGTTTTGTTTTGCTGCATGTAGGCTCAGAAGATTGTGGCGCAGCATCGTGGACATTCCTCTGACTGAATCTAGCGGTTCAAGGGAACGAAATTCCAAGCAACTTTCCTCGCATGATCTTCGGATACTTGAAAAATCTACATTAACTAAGGCCATCTGAAGTCTGCGCACGACTACTAAACTGAAAAGCTTAAGCCTGAATGCTCAGCTTTTGCCTTCTCGCGTACAGGAGCGTACCACAACCGTACGGGAAGTAAACAAATGACTTTCTTGTCTGACCTAGAGGTAAATGGTAATTATGGTAAATAATTACAGCCATTTAGAGGTAAGTGCTTGTCTGTGTACAAGTCTTCCTTCATTTTACACGGACAGTACTGTCCATAATATATCAATCTACATACTATTTCTCTCCCTAAACCGCCCGCTCTTAAACCCTGTTTTTCCTAGAGTGCTCGTGTGTGCCCAAGCTGGTCGGGGCCACATTCTGCAGCAAAACAGGGCCGTTCTTTTCGTGTGGCTGCTTTGAACCATCCGGTGTCCATGTGAGCCCAAAGCAGTTCAGGCCACATTCTGCAGCAAAACAAGGCCGTGCTTTTCGTGGGGCTGCTCTAAACTCTGCCTGGCCTCCGGAAATTTGGAAAATTGGTGCTGATTTTGGAGTGACAAATTCTGTTCATAAAATGTGCATTCTAATGCGGGCCAGGTGCTAATCTCGAGGTCCCCTCCTTTCTTTTCGTGTGGCTGCTCTTAGCCGCTATCCCAATCCCTAAACTCTGTCCTTCGCTCAAAAGCTTAAACTTGAATGCTCAGTTTGTGCCTTCTCGCGTACAGGAGCCTACCACAACTGTACGGGAAGTAAACAATTGATTTTCTAGTTTACCTAGAAGTAAATGGTAACTATGGTACATAATTACAGCCATTTACAGGTAAGTGCTTGTCTGTGTACAAGTCTTCTTTATCATATCAAGGACAGTCGTGTCCATATAATATTTGAATATGTGGACATGCCAACAATAATTACTGGGTCGTAAGTACGCTTAAGAACTTAAGCTCAGTACAAAAGCTCTGGGTGGCCTCTTGGGGTGGGAAAATGTAGAGCTCCACGTTCGTGACGGAACACGTTTGTTCTGAAGATATCGGACGCCCGCCGATTGCCTCCCCTTCCCCTGACAAAAACACAGCTAGCACGGAAGTGTGCTCGGCACACCCTATACCCTAGACCCCCCCTAAACCCTAAACCCCTAAACCCTAAAGCCATGTTTCGACATCCCCGACCCGTGTGCGCGGAAATACACCCAAAGACTCGAAACCCTGCACGCCAAAGAAGCATCCCTAGGCAAAATGTCCAGGGGTTAGGGTTTAGGGTTTAGGGGTTTAGGGCTTAGGGTTTAGGGTTTGCCGTAGAGTGGCGCATAAGCGGAAGTATCTCGCGACAGTGTAATTTCGAGTGCGTCGTCTTCTGACGATTGGTTGTTGGAGCCTGATTGTGGATGGCGCTTTCTTTTAACTCTCCCACCCCACGCCGTCTAAGGCGGCCAAACCACCCAAACCAATTCCTTTAAGGGTTTAGCCCCTAAACTGGTTCTATGGTTTTCTTTATTCCTGCAGCCGCAGACCAGAGGGCGGGAGGAGGCAGGGCAGCAGGGCAGGGCAGCGGGCCCAAGGGCCAAGGGGGGGCCAGAGGCCCCTAGGTCCTGGAACTCTGCTCGCTGCAGGTCTCTGTGCGGGGGTCCCTTTTCGGTACCGGGCCTATCGTGGGTGCCACCGCTGTGGAAAGGCGGGCAAGCGTATTGGGTCGCTCTGCGCCATCGAGGTCGAGGGGCATTAAGCACCGCCCACCCACGGAGGTGGGTGGCCTAGGCCTTGAGTTTAGGGTTTAGGGTTTAGGATTTTTGAATTCCCCTTGAAAGCCTGGCCTAACATGGACGCCGAATGCACAACACTTGCAGCCCCCAAGTTTTCTGGCCTAGTGGCTCCTCCAAAGCCCCCCAAAACCGCTAAAGACCAAAGCCGGAAACACTGTTCCAATTTATAATTCACCCTAGGCATCTAAGGACTCATATATTAAGGCCTTTAGGACCATACTATGTAAGGCTTTGGGGCTTTTTTGATGCCCCCCAGGGTCAGGGCATGCAGAGTTGGGGGATTCAGGGTTTGCACCCTAAAACCCCCGAGCCCTAAGACCCCAAGGACCCTGCACGCCTGCTCCGCGTTGGGCAGCAAGTGGGCCGACAAATGCTGGATGCGCTTCATGCCGCCGCTGATCAGGCCGAAGGTTTCGATTGCTAATTCCCCCAGGCCCTGCACCCTAAAAACTGAAACTTTGCTGGGCTTCCCCTGAACCCTAAACCCCTAAATCATAAGACAGGTCGCCCTCTGAGTTTACAAACGTCTTCAGGTTCTCAGCCGGAGGCTGGGGGCTAAAAGCTTCGATTCTGAGCCTTGGGGGGGGTTGGCTTTGAGGGGCCTCAGGACACCTCTCCAAGTTCTAAGCGATTATACTATTAGCATTTACCATGAAAATATGATGGTGATAGTGTTAGCATATACCATAAAAAGTATGATGGAACATCACCGTACATTACAATAAAATGCTGTCAGTAGCCGGAGGGTGGATTTCGTGCTTCAGCAAATCTTATGGGACGGGTGCAGGCATTCCTCATGCAGCACCAGTTAAACCCCCACATTTCTTCCGTGTTTGAGGATGAACTGGCCGAATGGCTGCCGGAAAGCACAGGTCCATTGCTGCATAAGGCCCCTAACACTAAAGAGCTCAGCCGTCCCCTTTTTGTCTGAAGCTCCAACGTGGGTAATCACAATGCGCACATGGAGTGACAGCGCGTCATCTCGGCTTGGTGGCATTCTTGCTGTTTATGTAGCCTCAGTGCTTCAGGCGAGGAACGACAGTCCAGACTTAGAAGGGGCCCCCACCCTGTAATAGTGGTATAATAGGAATACAATAGGGCCCGAATATCATCCTTATAGTCACTATTACAGGGTGGGGGCAGCTTCTAAGTCCAGACGCAGAAGCTTCTTGGTTTTGCCCTGAATCCGAAACCCCGAACCCCGGAACTACACACCATGCTGATTGCAAGGTTTGTCAGGCACCTGAAGATGCTGGGTCGACAAACCAAATTTTTGTAGTTTGTTCAGACCTCGGGCTCCGCCTTGAACATCATGTGAAGTAGCTTCATGTCATGTTACTGTATGCTCTCCCCATAACAACATCCAACATATGCTGTCGCCAACTCAATCGAGAGAGAGCCCGATACACAAGAAGGCCCTCACATAAACCTCACTTCATGTGCAGATTCAGGCCAGGAGCTTAGGTAGCTGTCCATAGCATCATCTGTGTGATGCACGATGACCTGAAGGGTCTTCTGGTTAAGGGTAGGGAGGATTCAAGGGTTAGAAGCCTTGGTCAGGCAAAGGCCAAGTTGTGAAGTACAGAGAGTCTAACAGCGGGGGACACGCGCAGGAAATCCCAATCGCAACCCATCTGCGGGAGAAGGACTACTTAAAGGATCATGCGACTTAGTAACTAAGGTTCTTATTAGGGTAACTATACTTATAACCCCCAAGTAAGGTACTTGTAACCTTACTTACTAAGTCCCATGCTCCTCCAAGTACGTTTGAGGGTTTAGGGTGTTGAGCCTGGCGACAACAATCAGGACAAGGTCGGAATTCTCTGCCTTCTCGGCGAAGGGATGACGCATAGTGGTGACAGACCGTGAACTTAAGCCACTTTGCATATCCTTCTGTGAACCAAGGACGCCTCCTTGGACCTTGAGCCCTGAAAGACTCAAGACTTAAACCCTGAACTAGACCACCTGAACCACACAGCCCTCAACCACAAACTAAATCGCAAAAAATTGACGAAATTCTGAAAACCTGGAATAAGCAGAAGCCAGAAGGATGAACCATCGACTAAGACGGCTAGTGCTGTGAGTTCCTATGATTACTTGATTGACATTACCTTTAGCCGCATAAGGACACCTTGTCAGTTTTAACAACGAGACCTCAAAATAAGAAGGACAACAGGGTACTACTGAGGAACCTGATTAAAGGCCTGGCGATAATAAGGGTTCGGCATTTTGGCTTCTATTGCAGCAGGGTTGGGTTCGGTGGGTTCTGCGGGTTGAGCTGGCATCGGGAAGAGATTTCGCGGGCTCCGGGCACAAGACCCTGAACCTCTAAGCCCTAAACCCTAGACCCCTGAAACGCTGAACCACTAAACAATAAACTCCTAAACCCCAAACCCCTAAACCCCTTAACCCTAAACCCCGAGACAAGCCGTGAAAGCTGGCCCGGAGAAGCTTGAACTCTAAAAGCGTGAAGATCCACACGAAATTGAAACACGGTCCATGGGTAGTAACAAGCGGTGTTAAGTAGGGTAACCACAATTATAACCCATATTCGGGGACTTATAATCCCACTTAAAACTACCCATGAACCCCCACGTAAGACCGTGACCCCGAAACCAAACGCCCGAAGAACCCACTAATGTAAAGGCCTTAATAGCTAGAACAGGGTTTTGGCGTTCATTGTACTATAACTATAATAAGCAACCCTCAAAACAGTATAGGCAATTGTTAACGCCCCTGTACTGCATGAAACATTGAATCTTCTCGCTCAGCCCTCAGCCGCAATCATGCAGCCTTGACTGGGCCAAACTCAAACCTCAAACCCTGAACCCAAAGCCTTCAACCCTAAATCCCCCCCAAAAACCCACAACCCCATAGCCTAAACCCTACTGAAACCCTAAACCCCAAACCGAACGGCAGCTCGAACCCTAAGCCTAGGCTCTGACCCTAACTGCGCCTACAGCCATTCTCTAAGGAGCTTTGAGCTAGTATGGGGGCCTCAATAGTTGCCAATAACTGCTATTTGGGGGTTCCTTACAATCATTATATTATTCTGGCCCTTGAACAAGTATAGGCGTTTACTTCATAGTGGCTCCTTCAAGGAACTGGTCCACAAAAATATATAAGAGTATGGTACTCCAAACCCCTCATAGAACCCGTATAGGACGCTTGTCGAACCAATATAGTGTCATTGAAGTATGGTACTCCATCATACCCTAAACCCTAAACCCGTAAACCTTAAACCGTATGGTACTCCAAGCACAGCCATTCTGGCCCAGCCGCAGGAGGCTCCAGAGTGAAATCGCAGGGAAAGGTCCACTCGCCCACCTCGCAAAACGCAAACGGCGAGGGTCTGGCGCTTAGGGCTTCGGGCTTGGGGTTTAGTTTAGAGTTTAGCGTTCACCACCTCGCAAAACACTACGTCTGTAAGCCTGAGGGGTTTAGGGTTTGGGGCCAGCTTGGGGGTTTATGCTTACTATGAATTATTATGGCTTACAAATGTCTCCTGTGACAACCCGGAAGCTTCTGGTTAGGTTAAGCAGCCTGGGACTCAGGCTCACGAAAAGCACAGGCCGCTGGATTGCTATCTACCAACCGTGTCAGCGTCATCATGCTCATCCTCGTCCTCTTTGTCATCATCATCATCATCATGCTCGTCGTCGTGATCGCCACCACCAGCAGAAGCATCGTCTGCATCACCGGGTCGGCATTTTGCCGAGGTAAGTACACCCGCTTGCGGCCGTCCTGTGCATGAACTTCGGCAATTGCTGTATATGCCGTCGGCTGCAATCATGCTTTTGGGTTGGTTAGTCTTGTGGCTGCTACTGTCGCGACCACTGCTGTCAGTCGTTTGAACGACGGTAAGAAGAAGGAGAGGAGCGGGGGACGGGCAGGGCGGCATGCAGTTTTATGTAGAGCAACAAACACCATAGTCAGCCGCGCAGGCTGTCTTCTATTCAGCCACGAGGCATCCTCGAAGAAGTGCTTTGCCTCTTCTCGCCACTCCTCGTGCTACACAGAAGTCAGAGTGAACGGCTTATATAAAACCGGAATCTGGATGCCTGTCCCCGATTTAAGGTTCAGGACCTGGGATGTTTACATATCGATGACCTGAACTTAGCCCCCCCCACACCCGTTTTGTTTGCACGCCTCTCTTGGGATGCTGCCGAAGACTCCAATATGCCTTACCTAAGGGACCTCAAGCATAGGTTGATTCGGGCCGAACTTTCTTGTTGAATGCCGGGATGCTGAACTCTTTATACAACCGACTGATACACACTTTAAACTAGCTCTACGATCACGAACGTTTTAGTGAAGAGGATTGTAGAAAACAACAGCCCCGTGCGAAACGCACAACACCACTCAACCTCTCCAAAACATCATAAACTCCATAAAGTACGAACTGGCTTCGTGTTTCGGCCTTCGACGGTTCGTTTGTGAGTGAGTTCACAAGGTCAGAGTGCAGCGTCGTAGCTTAGGGCAATACCGAGGCCTCACACTTAGAACGAGGTTTGAGGTCTACTACTCTCGAACATGTCTGTGGCAACTACGGGGGTGCACTTAGACTGAACCGTCAACCCTAAACCGTAAACCCTGTGTGCTGCTTGTTCAGACCTCTATATCCAAGGGTTGAAGGAGGGACCCTTAATAAGGACCCCTAGGTATATACCTTTAACAAAGCTATCATATACCCAATATATAGCCCCTTATAGGGTAGGGGTCCCCATTAAGGGTCCCTCTTTTTCTCCTTTTGACTATATTAAGGCTTCGATTTTGGGGGCTTGGGCCGAGGACCGATCTCCAAATTCCAAGCCTTTCGCCCCGGACGTTTAGGGTTTAGGGTTTCATACTGTTGATGGACAGAATCCTGCATGACCCTAAGGACTCTAAACTATGGGAACTATAGTATATTCCTTATAATGGGTAACGCAGGGTTTTGTCCTTCAGCAGTAGGGCGTTCTAGGGCTTCACAGAGTTCTGTGCGGTTTTGGGTTTAGGAAGTTCTTCACAACGATGGAACCGAGTTTGGCGCACAAGACTCGGTTCTTGATCTAAATGGCAAAAGGTTCGGTAAAGCTCAGCGGGGTGTAGGGTTTTCGACCAGTAGAGTTTACCCGCAACCCTAAAGCCTGGATCTTGGGGATTTAGGCATTTAGGACCTTTTGGGGGTAGGGATACTCTGTGGACGGGTGGCCGCAGGCATCGCCTGGTAGAAGCTCTCTTCATCGACGTACCTCGCGAAATAGCACCTACTTCCTACTTGTCGTCCACCTCCAATACTCGAAGCACTACTCAGCAACTACATACTCCAAGAGAGCCCATGCCTGAACAACACAGCAAATCGGAACACTCCAGGGAGAAAAGTGTGAGAGGTCTTCGGATATTCGGACAGGACGACGGTCTTTGTCTTAAGGTTTGGGGGGGGAGGGGGTGCTGCTGTGGGTTTAACATAGGGCCTTGATAGTTAGACTAGGGTTTCGGGGTTTATTATAAGATAGTAAGATAGTAATAAGGAGCCCCCAAAAGTTTGGAGGTAAGTATATAGGCCCTGATATTAGAGTGTCGGGCTTTGGGTGTAAGGGGGGTCGGTCACCTATGCTGACCACCCACAGTCGAACCGCTAAACCCTAAACTAAATCCAGATAAGAATCTTGACAACACCCTTAGAAGAACCCTTAAAAACAATACATCCTAAGCCATAAAGCCTAAAAGGCCCTAACCCTTAGCCTCAGCCGGCCCGGAAGCCTCCAGAAGAACTCCCCATGCTGGCTTCCGTAGTTCCATCTGAGGGTGCGGCATGTTGAAAATGCAGCTGGTTTAGGGTTTGTTTAAGGGTTACATGTTAGGGTTCCTATATGGGTTCCTTTAAGCGGTTTGGGGCTTAGGGGTGGTAGGTTTATAAGGTTTAGTTCGTAACTTTGTTAGGGTCAGTATTCTAACTTACTAGGTTGGTACGATTCGTATGGTGACGCTGCCTGTAATACAGGTTCAACTTAGAATAGATCAATGTGAACCGTCGAAACGCATGTCGCCAGCGTCTAAGCTCTTCAGAAACCTTCATCCCGCCTGGTGTGTTTTCCTTGGTTCCAAAGATAGAAAGGATGGTAGCATGGAGTTTGCAATACTCAGAGTAATGCTAACAAGACTATTGCTACTGCTACTACTAGACTAGTACTCCGAGTACTACTAGTACTAATAGTACTACTAGTGCTACTAGTTACTACTATAGTACCAGTACGATGCTAATCAACACTAGTACTACCAGTACTACTGGACAACGACAACAACAACTACTACCACGACTACTGCTACTACTACTACTACTACTACTACTACTACTACTACTACTACTACTACTGCTACTGCTACTGCTACTGCTACTCCTACTACTACTACTACTACTACTACTACTACTACTACTACTACTACTACTACTACTACTACTCGTACTACTCCTACTACTCCTACTACTCCTACTACTCCTACTACTCCTACTCCTCCTACTCCTACTCCTACTCCTGCTCCTGCTCCTGCTCCTACTCCTACTCCTACTCCTACTCCTACTCCTACTCCTACTCCTACTCCTACTCCTACTCCTACTCCTACTCCTGATCCTACTACTACTCCTCCTCCTCCTCCTCCTCCTCCTCCTCCTCCTACTACTACTACTACTACTACTACTACGACGACTACGACTACGACTACGACTACGACTACGACTACGACTACCACTACCACTACCACTACCACTACCACTACCACTACTACTACTACTACTACTACTACTACTACTACTACTACTACTACTACTACTACTACTACTACTACTACTACTACTACTATTACTGCGACGACTACTTCGACGACAACCACCACCAGCACCTCCAACAATACTATGTATGATTTCCATAAAGACGATAACACTCAGAATAACAAACAACACCATCAACATCATCATCATCATCATCATCATCGGTACACTCGCTACCACCCCTCCAATCTGCCCGTGCACTTGAATCTTTGCAGCTTGAGCGGCCACTTCAATACTGCAAGGCAAACCTCGGACCAAAACCTGAAGCCCCCACACCGCGGAACCTTGAATGGGGGTTGAAGGCTTCTGGTAGGGGGCTTTAAGGTCAGCCCTCAACACCGAAACCCCTTACCTTACCTTCGGTTAGGTTTGGGAATGGAAGAATGGTAGTCATAGTAGTTATGTGGTAGTAATATGATGGTAATATGGTAGTAATAGTAAGCAGCGAGCCCTGAGATCCCACCTGCATCGGTCCAACTGCGCACTCCCCATTGCCGAAGCTCCGCGCCGAGCCAGGGCGTTGGCCACAAACGGGTCGGACATGTAGAAAAAGTGGTACAGGAAGCCTCGCAGCAGACGAGTGTGGTTATAGTCTGACCCAATGAGGCGACACAGGCTTCATCATCAGGGGCTTCGCACCTTGAAGGGTTGCTCGAACAGAACGGAAACAAGAAATCCCAACTCAAACCTACCACCTCAGACATCAAGCATCATTCCAAACCAGGAAACCCCATCTCAGTCCTAAATCCTCAACCCCTGAACTTATCACTATACTGAACTTAGAACCCAAGCAAAAATTATAGTTTTAGCTGTTTCTTAGGGATTATAATAACCAAAAATTAAAAATTATTTCTAAGTACCCCTAAGATCAATCCACCAGCCCGCATGCTCTAGACCGGAGCACCTGCACTTTTCAAGCCGCAACCACCACAGATCATCAAACCGGGTTTAGGGTTTAGGGTTTAGGGACCGTGAAACCCAAGCTCTGAGACATAAAACCTTAAAACGTCGCGCACGTGAGCACTCAAACTTCCTAAAGCCCTGATGAAACCTCCTAATATACGAAAACACATCCTAAAACTCATCCGAAACTCTGAACCCGAACACCAAACGCTAAACCCTCAACCCAACCCTGAACCCAATCCCGAACTCTAAACCCTTAAACCTTCAACCGTAAACCCCCAAACCCCCTAAACCCCCCTAAACCCTGAAACCCTTATAGATCCCTTAACGGAACCCCTTATAGACCCCCAAACTGCCCTCATAAACCCTAAACCCTTATAGATCCCTCCCTTAAAGGAACCCCTGAAAGACCCCAAACTGCCCTCATAAACCCTAAACCCTCATAGATCCCTTAAAGGAACCCCTGAAAGACCCCAAACTGCCCTCATAAACCCTAAACCATAATAGATCCCTTAAAGGAACCCCTGAAAGACCCCCAAACTGCCCTCATAAACCCTCCTTATAGATCCCTCCCTTAAAGGAACCCCTGAAAGACCCCAAACTGCCCTCATAAACCCTAAACCATAATAGATCCCTTAAAGGAACCCCTGAAAGACCCCCAAACTGCCCTCATAAACCCTCCTTATAGATCCCTCCCTTAAAGGAACCCCTGAAAGACCCCCAAACTGCACCCGAAACCAGCCTTGGGGACCCCCCGGGTAATTCCCCTCGTGGGTGCCCAGAGCCACGCTGCGACCGTGGCCCAACCTTCCAGGGCCTACACTTAGTAGTTCTTTTAAGGGTACTATAGGGCTCCTTAAAGGGGACCTTCTAAAGGGATCTATAAGGGTTCTATAATGGAGGATCATGGGACTTAGTATATAAGTCAGGGTTTATGACCCTTTTGTTTGCTGGGTTGTATCGGCAGTTGATCGGGATTTGCTTTCTAGGTGTTCTTTTCCTAGGATCCCTTTTTTTTGGGGGGGGTTTAGGATGTAGGGTTGCGTGTGCAAAGTGTAAGGAGGGCCGACCTAGGGTTTCTGGGGTTCTGGGTTTAGGGTTTCGGCAGCTTAGAATAGCAATCCGACTCGAGGCATATCCTCGTGCCTGTTCCAACCCGTCTCCCGATCGTACTCGACCGTCTGCAGAACATCCAGCATGGCCTTGGGTTAGGCTTTGTTAGACTCGGATGTAGGGTTACGATGTTGTCAGGCTTCGTGCCACGACCAGATCGAATCGTTTATGATGACACATGTCACAACATCTGGTTGTTTTTGCATTACTTCGGCTTCCGAGCATCTCCCTGTGCTACTGTGTTGCTTCCTCACATATCATTAGGCGTTCTTTCTCAAGCACCGGCGTAGACCCACACTCCAACCTTAAAGCCCAAACAAAACCCTGAACCCGGAACCACACAAATGCACTTACCCACCTGGTATCAACTGCCAGACTCGATGATGGGTCAGCCCTCAGTTCAACCCAATGCCATGCGCTGCCTTGGGATGCACAGCCGGCTTAAGCAGCATCACGACATAGACCCCCCAACCTGACACACCTCCCGGATTGGACTGCTATCATGCAGTAAGTGTATCAAGACAGTGGACGATCCGAAGACCCTGCCTCAGCTGCCGAGACAGAACATGCACGAAGTTCGCATCAAAACGGGACAAGTACCGTGTCAACCCCACAGAGACCCACTTTGTGCAAGACATTGTGTGCAACACTCAAAGACAAACAAAAAAGGCTATAAGTAATGACCATGGGGCTACTTGTGACTGCAACTCTACCAGTAGCTGTCCTACGTATAAGCCTGCTTACTGAGTCCCCTGATGCTATCAGCTGTCAGTTAGTTTCACGCCATTTATTTAGGACCCCGGCTTTTAGGGTTTACGGTTTAGGGTTCAGGCTTCAGGGCGTAGGTCGTGAGCGTTTAGGCATCAAGCTTTCGAGCTTATAAGGATTTGCATCTATTCAAGGACATTGGCGTCCGTGCAGGATCCCTTCAATCCCTGCGCCGACATGTCGAGAGGCTGCAAAGAGTGCCCGGCTGGGTTTGACCTCGCAAGGAACAGAAAAAAATTATTTTCGGGACAAGCTTGACTTTCCAGTATTGGGGCCTCCAGAACAGGCGTGTGGGTGATATACTGTAGTATACCTGTATTTGGAAAATACAGATACGTTAGATGATTGCGAGCTCTTCCGCTTCTGTTCTATGTGTTGAGATGACCGGATAGCTGGGGGTTCCGGGCTGCTTCAGCGGTCTCGATGCAGCTGTCCGCTAGTAGGAAGTAATGGTTTCAGGGTCTAGGGCCCTAGGGTTTGGGGGTTGAAGTGCCAATTCCCGTGGAACTTGCACCCTGCCCGATAGCCAAGAGCCCTAGTTCTTGCTGGTGCTGCGTGGGCTTTGAGTGAGCGGCTTAATGATACTGTTGCTGCTCCGACGAAATTGACAGCAGTTCCACATCTACACCTCTTACCACAACGTCTCATACCAACGAAAGTAGTTCACTGCCGGCCCGGCCACCGCAAAAAATCCGCCGTCCAGAGCTGCGAAGTTGCTCCCGGTGGAAAGGAACATCTGCTGGCCTTGAATAGAACATGGCTTCAGAAAGGTTCTTATAAGTGTGAAGGGCTGGATTACAACGAGTTCAATGGTTTTTATGGCCTTGTCTTGTTGGCCAAGGCTTGTTGCAACGGCGTGCAAGGCTCGAATGTGTTGCAAGAGCCATAGAGTTTGTAGCAGATTGTAGCAGTACCCTGGATGGGGCCCGAGCTCAGGTTGCTTCAAGTCCGGGGTTAGTGTTAAGGGAGAGCAGGTCCAGGTCCGCACATATAAACGGGAAATGCTTCACAGTCTGCACTGAGTCGGGACTTTCCGACATCACTACATCCAGCCCGTGTTCTCTCGGACAGCTGCGGTTTATTCCTGCGGTCCAACTGCCTCCTGCAGCTGTGGACAGCGGCGGCGGTGACTTCACGATTCCGTACAACCAATCAGATGGCCCCGAGTTGGGCCAGCATGATGGCATAGACTCAGACACTTGCCGAGCACTCTACAGGTGCAACCGCTGAGTTGCGGGGGAAGCCCAAACCACTCGTGCAGATGCGATCCCAGCGCTCACCTTCAACAAAGACGGCGAGTTGTAGCAGGCACGAGCGAAGGGCCTCGTCCAGGCACACCACCACGCTGTCAGCAAAATCACGAGGACTTTGCACAAAACAATGCTCTAGTCCACCGTCAAAAAAGCCAGCAATAACTGGGCTTTGAAGTAAGCAGGGAGAAAAATGATAGGCTTGTATTTCATAATTGGTTCCCTTTGAGTAACAGGCCCCAAGAAAGTACTAAAGTATGGTACTCCGAAGCCCAGACAGTACTTGGCGGCCCGGAAAAGCTTTATGAAGCCTGGACCCTCCTTCCACTGTCTTGTGACATTGTAAGCTTGCAGTCGAACGCTCCGTGGTATGCACCGGGGATCGGCTAGACCCGAATACCCTAAACCCTATCCCCTAAAAAAATCCTAAACCCTGAAACCTAAACCCTGAAGTGAAAAGCCTAATCATCAAAAACCGTAAAACCCTCAACCCTAAAAGCCCTGAAACCATAGAACCTAAACCCTAAAAACCCTAAAAGCCCTAAAAGCCCTATACGCCCTAATCCGAGGGTCTCAATATTAAAAGGGTCACATTTAAAGAAACTTTTTGGGGGCCTGTAGGGTCCGGAAGAGGAGTTCCATAACGTAGGCGTTGTAGTTCACATTTAAAGAAACTTTTCCGGAAAGCCTAGGTTTGGCAGTAAAGTAGTAAAAGATTGGCCTCTACTAAGGCTGTAGCTGCAGTAAAGTAGTCAAAACTGGGCCTCTACTAAGGCTGTATCCGCAGTAAAGCAGTAAAAACTGGGCCTCTACAAGGCTGTAGCTGCAGTAAAGTAGTAAAGACTGGGCTCAGAGGCCAGATTTATGAGAGGGTTCCGGGCCGATTCCTTGATTACAAGCGATGCTGTCCATGAGTCCTTGCTGCTTCATGAAAAGGAGTTCGCCTTGCAGTTGAATTCCAAAGCTTTGCTTTTCCAGAAATCTTAAGCAGGCCAAAAGAGTGGATTCCTTATTGGCTTGCTTATTCAAGAAGGCATATTTTCATTGCTTCCTGAGCTACCCCTTACAATGGCCCTTCCCAGCACTCCTGGCCAGATTTATGAAAGGGTTCACATTAATGAAAAAAATACCAGGCCGATTCCTGGATTAGAAGCGATGCTGTCCATGAGTCCTTGCTGCTTCATGAAAAGGAGTTCCCCTTGCAGTTGGATTCCAAAGCTTTGCTTTTCCAGAAATCTTAAGCAGGCCAAAAGAATGGATTCCTTGTTGGCTTGCTTAGTCAAGAAGGCATATTTTCATTGCTTCCTGAGCTACCCCTTACAATGGCCCTTCCCAGCACTCCGGGCCAGATTTATGAAAGGGTTCACATTAATAAAAAAAAATACCGGGCCGATTCCTGGATTAGAAGCAATGCTGTCCATGAGTCCTTGCTGCTTCATGAAAAGGAGGGCCCCTTGCAGTTGGATTCCAAAGCTTTGCTTTTCCAGAAATCTTAGGCAGGCCAAAAGAGTGGATTCCTTATTGGCTATGCGGCGACAGCTAACTACTTTCTGCACCAGCTGCACTGCTCTTTGCTCCATGCTGCCACTGTCTGCATGTTGTGCCACCACAAGAGCCAAATCACTGCATCAGCTCTTCTCTTCACAGCCCACCCCCCAATCCCCCAATCATTCTATTAATGCGACCCCCCACTGTCCATTATTGTGACCGCCCTAATCCCTGGACCCGCTGGGGGGCGGGGCGGGCCCCCCCCCTATTATTGCGACCCTCGGATTATACGCCCTAAAAACCCTAACAGCCCTGAAACCCTAGAACCTAAACCACAAAAACCCTAAAAGCCCTAAAAGCCCTAAAGACCCTAAAACCCTAAAAGCCTCGATTTAAGCCTTTCGACGCTTTCGCCGTTAGGGCTCCGGGACCAGTTGGGGTCTGATCTAAAAGCGTAAACCCACTTCCCAAAAAACAAACCCGAAACCCTAAACCCTGAACCCGTAAAAAAACCCAAAACCGAATTCAATAAAAAAAGCTGAGCCCTAAATCCTTTTGACCCAAGCCCGAATTAAGACCAAAACTCAAAACCCTAAACCCTGAACTCTAAACCCTTAAGACCCAAACCCGTATTTCGGGTCCTTAAGTCCTTAAGACCAGCCCCTAAACCCCAAACACCGAAGCCCTCAGCTCCCAACCCTCTAAACCCTTGGAAATTACTTAGGCGGCTGAACCCAAAACCCTTATGGTAACCATTGGTTATCCTTATAGAGCCCTTTAAAAGGAGCCCTCTAAACTCTAAGCCACTAAACCCCAAACCTCCGAGGTCCACACCGCAGTTGAAGGCCGCGCCCAGATCTCCGGTGATGCCTCGCACTGCGCATCTCTGCGAGGTTCGGAGGCAGGGTTCTTTTAAAGGGGATCCTTAAAGGGTTCTATAAGGGATCGATAATACAGGGGGTTCCTTTAAAGGGATCCTTAAAGGGTTCTATAAGGGATCTATACGTAATAGGGTTCTATATTCTATATGGTAGGGGCCTGAATAATTAGAATAGGCTGCGTTGAGGGAGCTCTGAATTTCTGATGGGTTGTTGTTTTTTAAACCGCCTTTCTACCATCTGCAGAGTCCGAAAACAGAATATCTCCTGGAGAAGGCGGTTCGGATGGTTCAAAAGCTTCAGAGAATAAAGGCTTTTGGATTAAGGGGTTTTAGGGTTTACAGGTATGCTGTTCTGTCCGTGCCGACGCTATCGCATTTTCAGGGCTCGGGTCCTGTACATACCCCTAATGTGGGAACCTGATTAAGAAACCCTGGGCCTGTATAAGGGTTCCTTTAAATGGGTCTATACGGGTTACTATAAGGGATCCAGAAGGGTACTATACTATAATGATGTACGAACCCGAGTAAAATACCCTGGGTCTTTATTCGGACTCCTTATATGAATCCTAATTATATACTATTTTGGGGCTATTATAGGCCCAGTAAATCAGGTTCCTACATTAGAAAGCCTCCACTGGCTGTCAAGAGGCGAATGTCCAGATCGAGGTACACGATCACGTCGTACTCTTGCAAGTTGAACGCGTGCAGGCCTTCCGTCCCTCAAGCTGAAGAACCCCGAACTGTAAGATGGATATTCTACTTGTCCAGCGTCCTAGCAAGCTGCGAAAGGCAATACCTCAAGAACTTAAAACACAACTTCGAGGATCGGGAGACGATGTAAGTAAAGTTACAAGTCCCTCACAAGGTGGTTCCAGCGATTCAATCAGTAGGTAGCTTACTTACATTGCCCACTTGCAGGCTAAGGTGACAAGAAACCCCGTCAGCGTGTCTATGCCTAGAATGGTGGAGAGGTCCTTGCAACCCCAATGAAAAAGTAATCCTCTTTTCTGCTGACCAAACAGTGTTTAGGGTTTTTAAACGCATCACACTTCAGAACAATGTTGTATCCGGAACCGAAGCGGGCAAAATCCAGGCTCACAAACACCAGGCTCAAAGGGGAAAAAATTAAGGGTCCCTCCTTTTACCCTTGGACAGGCTTTCCAAGGAAGCCTCCTCAAGAAACTCTCCACTGGTAGGGACTGGGACTCCTAAATGTTTACCAGGTCTTGCAATGAGTCTCATACGTCTTATATATGGGTGGCTGTCAAAACTAGGGTCCCTTTTGGGTACCCTAAGTCTTAGATGCCGTATGATAATACGGACCCAAAAAGGGACCCTAAGTAATTTTGACAACCATCCATAATGAATGAAAGGCTGTTACTGCTCTCTTCGCATCAGTATCCAGGAATCCGAGGGGCGGATGTATTCGCGATTGCCGAAGTGATTCTGCTTGTTCCTCTCCGCCACAGAGGGCGACAAGTCCTCGGGCTTACGGCGTGAAACATGTGGGTTTTTGCGCATCAGGGTCTAGGGTGTAGGTGGCTTAAGGAGGGGTTGCCCAAATTGGCCTTTCAGGGGACCCCGTAAACCCTGAACCCCTAAACCCTAAACCCTAAAGTCAAGGGGACCCACCCGAAGAAGTGCCATCGTGGGGGTTGCAAAGGTCGTTCAAACCTACAGCTCATCTTCGGTGGCTCAACTCCCTTGTTCAGCTATTAGGGTTTGTTTTTTTTTTTTAAATGCAGTTTGGGGTTTAAAGGGGTTAGGGTTTTGGGCAGGGCACTCAGATTTTGAACAGGCTTGGTACCGATAAGAATAAGGCTGCATGCCGAGTTCAGGGCAGTTCAGGAACTACGTCTTGAGAAATACCTTAGGTGCCGAGTTCATAAGCCAAAAAAAGTTTAAACTTTCAGTTTTAAGAGGGTTTCATTATCCCAAAAAGTTTAAAGTTCATAAACTCAGCTACTAAGATACTCTGAGCCTGATGGTCAAGGCTTGCAAACCGTTCGGCTTAGCGTTTGTGCTTCAGCGGCTGGAAAACTCGAGCACCTCGACGGCCCCAAGCTGCTTTACAGGTTCTGGGGTTGTGCCTCGCCAGGATTCAAACACCTGGATCCCTACACGACCAAAACACCATCAGGTCGAAAAAACTCATGTTCTTCCTCATGTCCGACCCGCCCACCCTCCGAAACCCGGCAGTGCAGGTTTTGCAGACTCCAAGGGGGTTCAGGGTTTGGGGTTTAGGGGTTTAGGGTTTGGGGTCTAGTGTTTAGCTATGTTTAGCTGTAAGGCTGTAAGGGCCACTTATGACTTTGATTCGGGGTTTTTGAAACGGTTTTGGGGACTGGGTATCCTAGCCCCAAAGGCTAACCTTGGAAGGCGGCTGTGACGTTCAAAGCAGCCTTATTGCTCTTTTCTTGGTGCTTCCGGGCTTTTGGGCCTTAGGGTTTAGGTGTTTAAGGATTTAGGGTTCGATCCTTTTGCAAGGAGTCTGGGGGCTTCTGCTGTGTTTAGGGCTTTGGGGCATGTAGGCTGCAGGGCTCGGACCCTAAACCCACCGATGTTATGAAACCTAAGCACCCGTAACACTGGAAGCCGTAATCCTAAACTCGAACCCTGAAGGCAGCAAGCCTAAACCCCTAAGCCCTAAAGCTCTAAAAGGAAGCGCCCCCATAGCCTCCACCTCCTGAGTGTGTATACATGGGTGGTTGTCAAAATTATGGTCCCTTGTTGGGGCACCCTAAATATTAGGTGCCGTATGATAGTACGGACCCAAAAAGGGAGCCTAATATTGACAACCACCCACATGGTAAACTTGCATAAGCCCGAAGCCTACAGGCCCGAGAGGCCCCCCAAGCAACCAGCACAGGAACCTCTACGGAATCCTATAAATCCCTTTACAGGAACCCTTTACCCCTAAACCCTCAACCCTCGACCCTAAATCCCTAAACCCTAAATCCCTTAGGGGCCCTTTTAGGGATCCCTGAGAGGATCCCCTCAAGGCCCAAAGCCCTAAGTAAGCCGGGACTCGGGTGGCTCAATCCAGGGGACTTCGAGCACCCGCACGCCAGCGCGGCGCAGCCTGGTTGAGTGGAGAACCCCAGAATTTAGAGTTTAGGGTTTAGCAAGCCCGAGAACCCTCAAATATGGTACATACCTTATATCATAGAGATTACGCCCTCTTTAGTTTAAGAAATATTCCTGAATTCGGGGCTTTGGGCTCCCTGGGCACCTGTAATTAAGGGGGTAGTGTAGGGGGGGCTCGGGGTTTTGGGGTTCGCACCCTATGTAGTTGTTGCTTTGCCTTTGTGGTTTGGGGCTTACGGCTCCGTGTGTAGGGTTTAGGGAGGGGTATTCAAAACTACAAAGCCCATTTTAGTATAAGTCATGAATCACGAAAGTTCGAAATCGCGCAGGGCGTTAAACGCTATCTTTGTTTAAACCAGATCTCTGCTTAGAGCTCTTTGAGAGAACTCCTCAACCCCAAACCCCAAACCACTCAACCCTGAACCCCAAACCCCTTAAGCCGTAATCCTATACCCCTTAACCCTGCATCTCCTAAATCCTTTGTAAACCCAAACAGTATCTGGAGTTTTAGGGGAACTGCCGTCTTCACGATTGCTCTTAAGGGGGTGCCTGCCTGGGCCCTAGGACGTAGGACACAGGAGGACCATAGAACCGTTGACAAAAAAATAAGCTTGCGCAGGGTTACGAGGTCGGCAAAGATTATGTAAAAGCATAGTATAGTATGGCATGTTATGGCATGGTGTAGTCGAGTCTAGTTTACTATAGTATGGCATAATATAGTATATCAGTATATCAAACTGTTAAACAGATAGCAGAGGCCGGGGGGAGTTTGGGTTCGAGCAACACTTGGCAAACCTCGAAGCCCCAAATCCCAGCAGTAGCAGAAAAGGGGGCATCCCAAGCCTAGGACGCTTTAGGGTTTAGGGTTCGGCCCTAACCAAAAGCACGTATAAACTTCTTAGCTTGCACCCGATACCCAAAATCCCTCAAACTCTGAACCATAAAGCCCAAAATCCTTGGAACAAAGCACCTCCGCTCTGTCCACAAGCTCAGAGGATAGCCAGCCAGCCGTGGCTCGGGTAGCAATAGTACCTGGGAGAGTTCCCTTTTTTACGAACCCCAAACTAGGATGCCCAGTAACCTAGGAATAAAAAGGGCTCCCTTTTTGGTATTGGGTAACTTTATAAGGAACCTAGGACTACGAAAAGGGAACAAGGGTACTACTGGGCATCCTGGCAAAAGACCCCTTGAAACATACCTGGCCAGCCGGATCTGACCTGAACTCTAAACCTCTGAAGCCTGAATCCCTAAACCCCTAAGGCACCATAGGCTCCTAAGGCCCCCAACCCCCCCCAACATGTGAATATGAAACAATATAATACTGTACATATAATGTCATGTCATGTAGTATCACTTAAACATAAAATATGAGATGAATAAACATGTCGAATATTTCTGACATCCCAAACTCCGACCTCAGTCTCAGCGGCTCTCTCCGGCACGGGTCCCGAGGTGAGTTTCAGGTCGAAGTTCAGGAGGAAGTCGATTGGAGCATCGTGGGCTCCCCAGGTCCTCGGGTTTGGGGCTTTAGAGGCTTAGGGGTTTAGGAGTTTCGGGCTAAGGGATCTATAGGGTTTTGTTTTAAAGGGCGTATGGGTGTAGGGTTTAAGGTTTAGGAGTAAAATGGGTTTAGGGTTTTGGGGGTTTGGGGGATAGTGTAAGGTGAGACTCCAATATCCCTTAATTAAGGAATATGCCTTAAATTATAGCAGGATCCCTACTAAGATTTAAGATATATTCCTTAACTTAAGGGACATTGGAGTCTCTGGTTTGGGGCTTTAAAGGCTTAGGGGTTTAGAAGTTTAGGGTTTAGGGTTTAAGGGTTTAGGAGTTTAGGGTTTAGGGTTTAGAAGTCCAGGTTTTAGGGGTCTAGGAGTTTAGGGTTTAGGAGTTTTGGGGTTTAGGGCTTCGGGGTTTAAGGCCTCGTTTTAGGGTGTGCAAGAGGTTCCTTGAAGGGTGCGTCTTGTGAAGGGCACTATGAGGTTCTTAGCGGGGTTTAGGGTGTCAAGGTTTACAATTTTAGGGTCTAGGGCGATTTGGGAATTGGGGGGTGCAGACTTTGGGATTAGGATTGTGGATCCCTTGACAAGGACTCGTATTTTGGGATTGCCCCACATACCTTCATCCCAAACTTCGAGCCCTGTGAACCCCAAACCTTCTGAAGCCCGACATCTCGCGCCATGAAACTCAAAGGTCCTCAGCAACATCGGTCTTTGTTGAACGCCTTTTCCAACTGCAGAACAGATGAGATCCCTCCATCGGTTTAGGGTTTTGGGAGATCCCCTGAAACCTGCAAGCCCCACAAAGGCCCAGTTGTGAAACCCTGCACAACTAGCTGCACAACTTCACAACAACCTTCCCTCGCGCTCAGAAAACCCGACATCTGGGGCTCCTGTAGGTCTTGTCAAGAGGTATCTGCAGGTCAAAAGCAGCCACCACTGCTCGTCGACCTACTCTCGAGCAGTGACAGTCCGCTATGGCGGTTCTGCTGATACTAGTGTTGCAAGAGAAAACTACTAGCAAGTTGAGCAAGACTGATGCCAGCAACAGCGAGAGTAACTAGAGGAGCAATAGCATCCAGCAGTCCGACATCTTCGTTGAGGTAACTGGTAGTCATGGTAGTACCTATAGTCTCCATTGTCCTTCTCTTTTGGCTTAACCATCCGAATGTTTAGGATCTTATATGTAAGGTATTGGGGAACTACACTGTAGACGATGGGTAGTCATAGCACGGTCTAGGGGGTCAGGGCTTCAGTGGGCTTTGCGGTTGAGGAGGTGTTGGCTGGTGTTGGGTTTACAGACTAACATAGGGGCTTGCGACTATACTTATAATGAATAATAATCATCATAATAGCTAATGGCGGTTAAGCTATATGGGCCCCTACATTATCCGAGCTTTAGCAAGCACTTCCCTAGGTGTGGCCATGCGAAGTTCTGAAAGGATGCCTTGCTGCTTGTGTGGCTGGGCTGTAGCCAGTGAGAAAAAAAGCAAACGCTTCATTTCACAATGGCTCGTTTAAGGAACTGGCGCAAAAAGGAACAACGGATGGCATTCCAGAGCGCAAGTGGTAGGGTTGAGGGCTCACTGTAGGGAGGCCTGGGGCTCGGGGTTTACGCTGCTTCCTACAAGAGGTGCTTGTAAAATCCAAATCTGCACGACAACCCACTGAGGACTGACAGCGAAATCAGAACATGCCCTGACCCACTTGGCAGGTCTATGAACTCACGTCCGACACAAAGCAAACCCTAAAGCTGAAAGCCCTCAACCCTAGATAGCCTCAAAGCCCCATATCCTACGGGCCCAGAAGCTAAGCACGTGCCTTCCGAACAAAACTCCACGACTCTACACAGCCCTCATGACACCGTCTAAATCATTTTCGGGTGAATTTTCGACTGAACCCATGGAGAGCTTGTAGAACCCTTATACTTGAGTGCACGTAGAATCAGAAGCCAAATAAATCGTCATTCTAAACCATCCTTCGGTGTTTCTGCTTACACTGACAATATTATACACGTGTCAAAACTGATTCCAACGCACGCCAAAGATTACGCCGTAACTACGCTGAACGAAACCCTCATAGAACTCTTTGGTTTGTAGTGAACCCCCGAAAAGTTGAGCGCGGATTTAGGACGATTAGCGCGGGGATTCCCTGTGCTTTATCTTCAGGGCATGAGGATACTTAAGGATCATGGGACTTAGTAACTAGGGTTACAACTACGGTAACTCTACTTATAACCCCAATTAAGGTACTTATAACCTTACTTACTAAGTCCCATGATCCTCCAAGTAAGGATGTTCCAAGCTTCTGGCCCCTAAACCTCTAAACCCTGCGCGCTAAGCCCCTTGTCCCCTAAACTCCTAGTCCCCAGGACCCCTAAAACCCCAAAACCCGAGACGCCTAATCCCTGAAACCCTTTCTGGCTGCTAAAGGAACCCTTCTAGATCCCTTTAAAGGAACCTGAAAAGCCCCTAAGACCCTAAGGATCTGCCTCCTGACGCCGGGCATCTCTTCAATGCGGCGGAGCTGAGGCAGGGCGCGATCGCTGCCCTGCAGATCCAGATTTCCAGGAGGATCCAAAAAGTAGATCCCTTAATGGGGGTCCCTATAAAGTAACCTTAGCAGTACAGGGCCCCAAAATGGGGGATCTACTTTCTAGATCCTCCCGCGGGGGTCTGGGGAAGAGAAGATCGGATTCTGAGTTTCTATTTTCCGAAAGCTTCAGGGTTCAGGGTTTACGGCTTCGGATTCAGGGCTATTCCTTTGGTTTCCGGTTAAGGGTTTAAGGGTTTAGGGGTTTAAGGGGTTTCGGGTTTCAGGTGATTCCGTGTTATTCCTTTGGTTTCGGTTTAGGGGTTTCAGGTTTAGGGGTCTAAGGGCTTAGGGTTTCGGGGTTTAGGGCCTTTGACCCGAAGCTCCGAGGCCCCCCCACGGCCCGTTAGCCGAAACTTTGGAAGCCGTGAAGTTCCCGAAAGGATTGTAGGGTTCCTACCCCAGCCCCCCGGAAGGATCTAGAAAGTAGATCCTCTAATTTGGGGCCCTATACTACTAAGGGTACTTTATAGGAACCCCCATGAAGGGATCTACTTTTTGGATCCTCCCGCGTGTCTGGGATGAGAGTCACAGAAGGGTTCTACAAGGTCACAAGACGGATTACCATCGGGGATGCTGGGAGGGTTACCATAGGGGGTTACTATCAGGGTTAGTTTACAGGTTCGATATGGGCTACTATAAGGGTTCTAGAACGCTTTAGGGTTTGGGAGGGTTTAGGGCTCAGGTTTTAGGGCTTAGGGTTGAGGATTGCATATTAAGGCCACAGCAAATACTGAACTCTGAACCGCTAAACCCCAAACTCTGAACCTCCGATCCTCGATGCCTGACACTGGACCCTAAGTTGTAAATCGGAACCCTAAATCATAAACCCTACACCCTAAACAATAAGCCCTAAATCATAAATCTAAGCCCTAAACCCCTAAACCCCTAAACCCCTAAACAAACAAAACCCAAACCCTCCTGCAGCTGCATCCCGTCGGCTGCTCAATTCGTCGGATGGGCTGCTCTGGCCCCCAACTCCTGGCAGAGACCAAAACTGAGAGCCCCATACCCCGTACTTAGATCCTGAAGCCTTAAACCCAAAAACTGCCAAAACATAAAACCCACTTCGATCCTGAAGCCTTAAACCCCAAAACTGCCAAAAACAAAACCCACACCCTGAGCCCCAAAACCCTGGACCCCTAAACGCCTACACCCCGAAACCTGAACCTCAATATCAAATAGGAACCCTTACTTAAAGGATCATGGGACTTAGTAACTAGGGCTATAATTAGGGTAACTAGACTTATAACCCCAATTAAGGCACTTATAATCTTACTTACTAAGTCCCATGATCCTTAAAGTAAGTAAGGCAATACGTACCTTAGTTGGGGTTATAGGTAGAATTACCCTAAGTATAACCCTAGTTACTAAGTCCCATGATCCTTTAAGTATAGTACCCTTTCTAGGGAACCTTTCAACCCCCCCCCCCCCCACCCGACACTCCTTGGGACGAGGCTGGCTCTGCAAACGGCGGAGGCCTCGTCGAGATCTGGGCCTGTGCGCGAGGCTGACTACTTGCAGGTTCGTGGGTAGTTATAAGGGTTCCTTTAAAGGGTCCCCTTATAGGGCCTACTTGCAGGCTGATGGGTAGTTATAAGTAGGGTTAGAAGTCCCCTAATATAGGTTATAATTCTGGTTACCCTAATTACAACCCCACTTATAGCTGCCCATGAACCTCCAAGTAGGAGTTAAAGGTTTGGCGCATGCGGCTTCACGGCTTTGCTGTAAGTTTTATTTCCGAGGCTTCAAACCCTCAGATATTTGTAGCCATAAACCCTGTATACAAACCCGAACCTCCCACCTACTTCTAGAACCACCAAGAACACATGTAAAAGGTTTTAAAGGGCCCTAGGATGCTTCAAGGGCCCTAAACCCAATTACCCTCGGCCCGAAACCCTGAACCCTAGACCCCAGATGCGAACCGCAAAACCCCAACCCTAAATCCTAAAATCCGCAACCGTGCCTGGCGGTTTCTTGGACGGGCACAGCTCAATCAGCGTCAGGAGGACTTCCGGAGGAACCGAAACTCCTTCAAACAAGGATTCGCTTCAGGGTGCGCTGAAAGGACTTTTTTAAGGCGCAGGCTTCACTTCGTGGGAAGTAGAAGTTTCAGCGTTACCAGCCCTTCAGAGACTTTAACTCCAAGGGTAAAAGGAGGGACCCTTAATAAGGACCCCTAGGTATATACCCTTAATGTAGTCATTATATACCCATTATATAGCCCATTATAGGGTAAGGGTCCCCATTAAGGGTCCCTCCTTTTCCCCTTTGATTAACTCAAATGCCAAAAATTTCAGACCCAAGCTTCCGACATCCGGAAAACCTGGAAACCTGAAACCCACAACTGTGGAAAAAGGGTGAAGGCCCATATCCCTTATAGCGGTTTAGGGTTTAGGGTTTAGTTACAACCTCTAAACCCTAAAGCCAATCACGGCACCGCAAGCACTCGCTCCTCCCCGCGCCAGCGCGAGGACGAGTCTTTGGCGCTGGGACCCCATCTTGTCCTGACCACACGCATTTTCAGGCTTGGAGAAGGGTGTTGTGATGTAGAGGCCTCAAAAAACGGGGCTCTGGCGTCCGTGATTCTGCTAAAAACCGTGCGGACCACAAAGGGGATACTCGCCTACGGAAGCTGACTATGTAAGGTCTCAGGGTTCTGCGGTTCCGGCTTTCGGCCCCAGTGCTCTTCTACAACACCTTTACATACACGGGAGTTTCTGAAAACTGGGGGTACCTTGTTTTGGGGTCCTTGTAACAAGGACCCTACTATTTAGGGTACTATATTAGGGTCCCCTAATTCCCCACATCTCGTCGGAATGGCTGCCGAGAATCTTTGCTTTTCGTGGCACTACGAACATCTCAGGTATGAATACCTGCACTTGTTAAGTTAATCTGCTTCTGCTGCAGAGCTGGCCTCGTTTGCTATGAAGTGAAAAAAGGTAGAATAAAGTAATGCAGTGTTTTCTTCTAGATACGATTATTAGACACGTTTCATACCTATCATCTTGTCTTCTCTTATCTGGGCTTAATCTTAATTGAACAACGCAAAACTCGCCGACAAAGCTCCCAAACTCCCAATGGTTCCAGCCGCCCAGACTCCAAAACACAAAACCCCAAACGGGTGTCTTTCGCCTCACGCATGAAATGGCTCCAGAAAATTACGGACCCTTGATTCAAACCCTGATTGGTCGTATCCTGAATACTACAAGAATCGCCCCGGAACCCCTCGTTTGAACATCCCCTTGAACTCCTTACCACAACCCTGGCCCTAGACACACCCGCACGAAACCTCAAAAGTAAACCACCAAAATTGTAAAACGCTCCTACGAAGAGCTGAATGAAAGATGGCCTTTAGCCGTCAACCCTGAAACTTGCAAACTTATGTGTATACATATATATATATATATATGAGGCAGGAACCTTTACGTATAATTTGATGTGTTGTGTTGCTGTATGTACAACAGCCTCAACAAATTTCGGGGACTTCTTGAGACCCTTTGCTATTGAACTAGGCCGACATCTGGGGTTGTGCGTGCGATCTCTTGGGTCGGCATCAATCTTCGGACCTTTCTTCATCTAGGATAAAAGAGACGTTCTATGCGCTCACACTCACTGTGTCTTTGGGCTCGCAGCTCGTTCCATGAGCTCCTCGCCCATAGTGCGTTGGTGATCCCTGAACTCGGTGCCGCCCGGCGGCGCGCTGTATACTCAGCGAAGACTCATGGCCTCTGGAACACACACCTCCCACACACCAAAGCGGCACACAGTGCCTCTACCACAACCACCACGAAGGCGGAGGGCAGTCACTCACCCAGTGGGTATGCTCGGATCTAGATACAGGGAGAGGAGGGTGGGATGAAGACACGCCCAGCTACTCTGGGTACACCTCACTCCCTTAGGTCGACAAACCAGACCTCCATTCTGGCCTTGAACCAGCACGCATGTTCACACTAGCTGGCAAGGCATGTATGACTGAGGTGGAGAGCAAGAACGAACACCGTTCACCTAGCTTGCCCGACGCACAAAACAGTCGCACGTTCTGTGCGCTCACACTCAGTGTTTCTTTGGGCTCGCAACTCGTCCCATGAGCTCCTCAGTGGTGATAACATGAAGTTTGCAATCGTTCGTCTATCGGAGGGAAGTTCCGATTCATTAAGGATCTTCGTGTTGGGATAGCTGATCGGATCCCGTGCGCACTAGGACGCAGAGGAAAACGTACATAGATAACGGAATATGAAGGAGGGAAAGTTCACAAGCTCGCGACGAAATAGCCACGGATATGTGCAAGCTTTCGAACACCAACCGCAATCGAAGTACGGGGTTCTCGCATGGCTGAAATCTTGGTCGTGGTTAGGACGGATAGTAATTTGGGGGATGATCAAGGAAACTACAAATGCAGCAGCAGCAGTCAAGCACCTTCGCACGCCTTTCAATTTTCACACATCTATATTCTATATATAGCTCACGCGAGGCTGTCAGCGCCTGCTCTTTGCAGTGTCCTTCGCACGCACTCCTGGTCGAACGAGCTTGCTCTGACGTTGGAGGGTGAAAACAGTCCTCTTGCGATGTCGCGGCTCTGCCGCCGCAGGGCGTTTTAAATTCCACTGCTGCACCTTGACTCGTTCCGACTGTCGGCTTTCAGCTAAAGGCAGCTTGGCCTTTTCAATCCGACCAGCACCGTGGCTGTCACCGCACCGCTGAAGCCAAGACTGTGGTGTCCATATGGATGGAGTGCAGAGGCGCACCATGATGTTGCGACTTGTCGCTTGGGTTAGTGTTAGAGTAGGACATTTTGCAGCTGCATAATGTGGCAGGATTTTGGCCAAAGTGAGGATCTCCAGTTTTAACTTGAGAGTGCTTTGATGAATTTGCTGGGTCTGAGCAAACCAGCTCTTGATCTCAGCATGAAGAGCTTCGTTGGACGTCGTACCACACGGAAGGAGCGTCAAATCACGTAGACCTGACAGCAGACGCTACCTGCAAATGCGCTTATTGATTCGACGGCTACCTATCTGCAGACTCTGCAACTCACCGCAAATCTGCTAATGTTTGCACGCTGTAACACACTGTCTGAGTTGGCGGCCGAGACGATGTCGCCATCGCAAATTGTTCAGAAGCCATTCAGCTCGATCTGCTGCAGCCGCGCACAACAGAATCTGGTCGATTGCCTTGTTAGCACCAGTCACTTTCTCGTCGCATGTCCTCTCGGAACTCTGCTGCGATGGCGGCTAAGCCCTCGATAAACTCTAATCGTGCCTGAAAAGGAACCGAGCCATCCAGCTTCCGGATACATGCCCTCGCTTTTGCTTTTGGCATGGCCCCGCTGGTGATGTATATAGTTTCGCCGGGTTTGCTCAGGGTGCGATCATCGTAACCTTTGTAGATGAGGCCCCAGTAGTCTGACGAGATCTCATTGTCGACGGCGATGAACTTGTGCATCAGCTTTCGAAGGCACAAGGCACCGGCCGTTTTTTTACGCCAGGTGGCGTACCTGAGTCTGCTCTTTGATTTGCTTCATTCAGCAAAGCTTGCAGAAAAGTATCAGGACTATAGTGACCCCGTATAAGGTAAAAAGTTTGCAGGCCGGCTGCTCATACACGATCGGCAAATGGATCGGATCCAGACACAGACACTGCAAATTGGGCATGATGCGCCGCAATTGAGTGTACAGCTTTGTCGATGCGTTGTCTGATGCTACACACTCAACCTGATCAAGGCCTTCAGCCGGGAGGTTCTGCAACAAAGCGTCACACACGGCCTCTGCCTTTTCTGACGCGACTGCAATCATTGCCAGCACCGCTCCCGTGGATCCTCGCGCAGTGAGCACTCTGCGCAGCGCGGTGTCGTCATCAAACGGAGCTTCGTTTCTCTTCGCCTTCGAACAGCGATAAGACTCCTGTCCCAAGACGCCCATGCACACCGGGCGGCGTGACATAAACACACCAGGCGACGCGACAGATAACACGCCGTAACACTGGGCGACGCGACAGACGACACACTACCTCACCGGCGACGCGACAGACAGCATGCCGTTACACCGGGCGACGTGACAGATAACACCCCGTAACACCGGACATCGCGACAGATGACACCCTGTATCATCCTTTATGAAAATTAGTGTCGCGACGGTGAACACGAATGCTCTCCCCTGCGCTATACGGCCAATCCTGGAACATTGAACGGATACGTAATCATAAATACTCAGGAGGATGACCAGATCGTGCGACAATTACTTACACATCCCTGGATGTTGTCCTGCCACTCTTGCTGTCGCCTGAAGCGACGCTCCCATCGTCTGGAGCTCCAAGTCGGCTCTGACATGTCGACAAACAGCGAGCTACATGAAGCTTGAAGCAAAATGCCTCGTCGATCCAAACTGACATGCTGCAGTTTTCAGCTTGGACCGGCCACACAGAGGGCCTTGTTTGTGAAGGCTGCTTTAGGCAAGAGCCTGAGGGCCCTCTGCAGGTCCTGGGAATTACAGAACTGGCGGAAGTCATATCAGATGCAAAAAACACATCTTTCATGCCTCAACGGTGTCTATCCTTCAATAGAAGTGGGGCTAGTATCCACATGACCGATCCTCGTAGCTGTCGTGCCTGCCAACTGTGGTGGCAGCCGTCGTGAAACGCTTCAGTGATAATGTGGAAGCATCCCAAGATGACGCAGTGGCTTCCTCAAGCTAATTATGTCTGGACGCCTTCATTTTTCAGAAGTTCTTAGGAATGTAGAGTAGCAAAAATTCCGAAAACAAGAAGATGCAGAATAAACGACATCTTTAAACCACAGGTAAAATAGAGCCTACGGGATCCTTTCGGAAAACAGCACAAGCCCAAAATTGAAGGCCGCAGGGAGCCGGAGGGAACACCAGTATGTTTTAGGGTTCGAAAAAATTAACAAAATTACCCCAAATCTAAAAAATACAAAAAAAATGAAGCCCCAGGAAGCTTTGATTTTTAGAATTTTTGTGATTTCTAAAATAAAATTCTATAAAACAACAAAAAATTTAAAAACATCAAAAAAATAAAGGCCGAAAAGAAACAATTTTTAAAATTTTCCGGATGTTCAGAATTTTTAGAACTTTTGGAAATTCTAAAAAATGCCGGCGCCCCCAAAGGCCTTCGTTTTTTTTGAATTTTTGTGATATTGTTAAAATTTCAACAAAAGCTGAACATTCTAAAAATTCTAAAGAATGAAGACGGCAGGGAGCCGCAGGGAACCCCGGGATGTTTTAGAATTTTCAAAAATTCTACAAATTCTAAAAAGTGGCACAAGGAAGCTTTGAGTTTTATAAGTTTTCGAATTGCTGGTGTTTCTAAAAGTCTTAAAAAAGCCGAAGAGTCCAAAAATTCTAAAAATCAAGGCGGCAGGGAGCCGGAGGGAACCCCGGAATGTTTTAGTATTTCCAAAAATTCTAAAATTTATAAAATTCCAAAGATTCTAAACATTTTGAAAGAATAAAGGCCCACGGAAGCTTCGATTGTTGGAATTTTTAGAACTTTTGTGATTTTAAAAATTTGAAAAAAATGCAGAAAATTTTAAAATTTCTAAAAACGAAGGCCAAAAGGAAACAACTTTTATAATTCTTAGGATTTTTTTAAAGTTTTCAGAATTTTTTAGAAATCCCAAAGGCCTTCGTGTTTTAGATTTTTTTGAGTTTTTCGTATTTGTAAAGTTTTAAAAAAAAGTAAAAACTATAAAACAAAACACTGAAAAAATGAGGGCGGCAAAGAGCAACAAAGACATCCATCATATAATACATGAAGGTTTCTCTTACATATATATATATATACATACATATATATATATATATATACACATAGAGCCTGTAATCTGACCCCTGACATCAACTCCTACAGGGTGGGGGCAGTACCCAACCTGAAACCCTGAACCGTGCCTCCAAGCGAGAAGCTACTGTGAGCCTGGGCTTCTGCAGCTTTCAACAGTCACCCCTTAGGAGGTCAGGGGTGTTCGGATATATTGGGCCTGTAGAAGTTAAGGGGATGTTATTACTAATGCTTCTAACCTTCATCTCTATATGCATTCAGGGTGTGTAGGGGTTCAGGGTTTCAGCGCTTTCCCTCTGGCTTTCTCTGGGCAAGGCAAAGTACCAACACAACCAAACGCGGCACCCTAAGTCTGCAACTGACACGACGAAGCCAAACAGACTCGGAATCTAAGCCCTAAACCCTAAACCCTAAACCCTAAACCCGAAACCCTAAACCCCAAACCCGAAACCCGAAACCCTAAACCCTATACCCCTAAACCCGGAGTTAGTTTGGGTGTAAGGTCTGCGGCCCCAAACCCTTAATCTCCCGAAGCCTGGAACCTGAAGCCCTGTGATCTCATACTTAAAGGATCATGGGACTTAGGAACCTAGGGTTATGCTTTAAGGGGCTCCTTTAAAGGGGATCTACAGGGGTTCTATTATAAGAGGGGACTTATGGGGTCTACTGACAGGATCATGGGATTAAGTAACTGGGGTTATAATCAGGGTAGCTATACTTATAACCGCGATTAGGGTACTTGTAACCTTACTTACTACGTCCCATGATCCTCCACGTAACCCTCAGATGCCTTCAAAACCGCTGCTGTGTCGTCACCGAGGCGCCAAGGCTCGCTGCAGAGCTTCGCAATTCTCGGCCTCGTGGTGCTCAGTGTGGGTCTCCGGATTTTCGGAGTTAGGATGTCCTTAAGGGGGGGTGGTCCAAGGGGGGTAGGTAACCTAGTAATCCCCATTATTCCCCAATACTCCCTAAGCTTCCCTAAGGTTCCCCAAAGCTCCCTAGTACCCTCCCCCCTTGAACCACCCCCCCTTAAGGATCCACTGGGTCTCAAGGAACCTTACAATTTAGGAACCTGATTAAGAAACCTTGGGCCTTTCATTAGGGCTCTTTATATGAATCCTACTGTTTTGGGGTTATAGGCCCAAGGTTTCTTAATCAGGTTCCTACATTAACTCCTTGAGCCAAGTTGCAAAGGAGGTTTTAGGGTATATCTAAACGATGATTTGATGCAGTCTAAACCGCATATGTACACTTCAGATGAATAAACCATATTGCCCGCGACTGCCAAAACCATGCAGCATGCTTTCCGCATCATCATGTCAGCATGCAGAACCGCTTTCCATCTCTAGCGGCTCTAGCGTCCTGGTTCAATTGTTTCAGTGCCCCGAAACCCTAAACCCCAAACCCTAAACCCTAAGCTCCTAAACCCACTGCCCGCTTCAGCTTCGGCCCTTAACCCTGATGCCCGACATTCCGACTGTGCCTCGGTGGCAGGCGTATTTCCACGGGTCCTGGGGTCTACTTGGAGGTATGGGACTTAGTACTTCCTTAAAGGGTTCCTTGGGGCTCCTTTTAAAGGGTTCTATAAGGGATCTATAGGGGTTTAGGGTTTAGGGTCTACTTGGAGGATCATGGGACTTAGTAAGTAAGGTTATAAGTGCCCTAGTTGGGTTTTTAAGTATAGTTACCCTAATTATAACCCTAGTTACTAAGTCCCATGATCCTTTCAGTAGACCCTATAAGCCCCCTATTATAGAACCCCTATAGATCCCCTTTAAAGGAGGCCTTTAAAGTATAACCCTAGGTTCCTAAGTCCCATGATCCTTTAAGTACCACTCAGGACTCCGCCGATCAAGCAGTCCAACTTGAAGGCCCAAACGAGAATAGCACGGCTAAGCATTTTCCCGGCTTCTCTGAGAGCGCCTCAAGCTCAAAATGACTTAGTAACTAGGGTTATAATTAGTTCGGGTAACTATACTTATAACCCCAAGTAAGGTACTTATAACCTTACTTACTAAGTCCCATGATCCTCCAAGTAGCCTTGACAGCAGTAGGGCAGCAACAGCATCAGTACGCAGGTCTGGTGGTGCAGCCGGTAGTGGTGGTCGTGATAATAGTTGCAGCACCAGCATAGGCGTTATATAGCACTACTGTTTTGGCTTGTTCGGCAGTGGTGTCGCCTCAACACCGCTACCTAATTGGCGCTGTTGTTCTGACGACTTTAGCAGTGGCAGAACCACGAAAGCTCAACTGTACATGTAGCACGGGCATCAGTACTATCATCAAAACTGGCAACATGAACAATTGCAGTAAATACAACTAGCCCAGTAGCGTTCCGAAACCAGTAGTAACAACAGCAAAGCCAATCCGACACCAGAACAAAAAGAACCCGATTGCAAAGACCGCAACAAGTATGACGATACCCACAAGACAAAACATCAGCGCACATCGGGGGCAGCTCAGATCGTTCTAGGAGCTTAAAGCATGCCAGTACTCAACCCAACCCTAGACCCTGAAACCCTCAACCCCAAGCCGGAACGCTACATCCAATAACCCTAAACCACCGACCCTCAATACCGGAAAAAAAACACTAAACCTGCACCTGTGCCTATCAGTCGAGGATTTCTGCACAAGCCGCACTATCGAAAGATTCATGCCTCTAAGGTAAAGGCTTTAGGATCATGGGACTTAGTAAGTAAGGTTATAAGTTTCGGGGGTTATAAGCACAGTTACCCTAATTATAACCCATACAGTAGAACCCCTGTAGATCCCCTTTAAAGGAGGCCTTTAAAGGATAACCCTAGTTACTAAGGCCCATGATCCTCCATTATAGAACCCTTATAGATCCCTGTATAAGGATCCGTTTAAAGAGCCCTTTATTATAGAACCCTATAGTGCCCCTAGTTACTAAATCCCACGATCCTTTCAGCAGGGCATCCCGGCGGGAGTCGGTTTAGGATCTTGGACTTCCGGGCTGGGCTTCGGTTCCGCTTGGGATTGAAATGCGGCAGCAGTAGGGTTTAGGGCTTTAGGGCTTAGGGGTTTAGGGGTTTAGGGTTTAGGGTTTAGGGGTCTAGGGTCTAGGGATTTAAGGGGTTTAAGGGTTTGGGGGTTTAGGGTTTAGGGGTTTTGGGCTGGGTTTTGGGTTTAGGGGTTTAGGTTGTGTGTGCCTTCTGGGTTCCCGAGAGGAGAGTCCTGTCGCAGAGGCAAGCAGAGTTTCGAGGTGATCCTGATGCTGTGGCTGGCAATCCGCCTGGGCAGTGGGGCTTCAAGGCTTCATAGGGTTCACTAGGGCCTTTACATTTTCCTAAGGGTGCTTGAAACAGGTTTGACATGGCTCGTGGAGCTTTAACAGGGCTGTCCTGCTTCCGGACCTTACCGTTCAGCGCTTCGAGGTCAAAGTCCCTCAGGAAACCCTAGAAGCTTAGACCGAAGTGCCTCAGGTCCCAAGTTTGCCCGAGAGGGCCGAATATGGGGGGGGGCTTCACAATCGGACTAGCCTTTTTATGTTTATTTATGTTTTTTTTTGGGGGGGGGGGGGTGATGGTATACATATGAAAAGGAACCCCAGAGCTTAGTTAGCATTGGGTCTTGGGGGTATATCATGGTAGGATTATAGCAAGGAGCCCAAGGCCCTGTTGTATGTGGTTCCCGACTCTAGTCCAAGGATAAAGGGAGGGACCCTTAATACGGACCCCTAGGTATATACCCTTAATATAGCCACTATATACCCATTATCTAGCCCATTGTAGGGTATGGGGTCCCCATTAAGGGTCCCTCCTTTTCCCCTTTGAACTCTAGGCCTCGAAACTTCGAATCCTAAGCTAGGATGCCCAGTAACCTAGGAAAAACAAGGGCTCCCCTTTTGGTATTGGGTAACTTTATAAGAAACCTAGGACTACAAAAAGGCAATAAGGGTACTACTGGGCATCCTAGTAAGCCTTAAACCGTAGGCAGGTCAGTCGCACGTCGTTGGCCGGTTTATGGGAATTCCAAGCCTCTTAAGATGCGACCGACTGGAATCGAGGCACCTGAGCTACGTATTATTTTTGGTTCAACACATCCTGAATTCTGAAGTCGGGACATATTAGGACCCTTCTTGCAATTACGGTACCGTTTGGGGGAGGGGTGATTCTATAACGATGCGAGTTAGGGTTAAAACTGGGCGCTGTCATAAGCCCTGAAGCATGAGCCGGCCTAAACCTTGGGCCAGCACCCAGGGTCGCAAACCTTGATCTCTAACCCTAAACCCTAAACCCTAAATCTCTGACCCCCGTCTACGCCCCAAAGCCGAACTCCATCAACTCCAGCTGTGAACTTGAAAGCAAACCCCACATACAACCCCCTGCAAAACGCTAACACTACGAGGAGCTTTTGAAGCTGTTGAAAAATATGAGTAGGTAAGATCCTCTTAAGCCCAATAAGAGAAAATGTGAAATGTCCCCAAAGCACTACCTAGTAACGCGTCCGTAAAAAGAACCGCAGAGTCGCTGCACATACATCGAAACGTTCAAAACCTCGAAACTCTGAACCCGAAACAAGCCCTCAAGCCCATTTTCTCAGGCCCTAAACCCATAAGATACTCCTTATATTTTTCGCTTGTGGCACCCTTCAATAGGAACAAAACAAAACAGAACCCTTGCAGAACGCTTGACGGAACCCTGAGCCCAGAGTAAACCCCAAACCCTCAACCCCGACGCTTAAAGGAAGCCATACAGGAACCCTTATAGAAACCCTGACAGCAATCCTGAAGCAAACCCGAACGGAACCCTAAACCCTAGACCCTTACATCAACCTTATGATTTTCTGAGTTTCCGTTAAGAACCCGGAAAGCTTCGGGCGAGCCACTTCCAGGCGATCAACGAAGCCCGGCAGCGCTTCCTACAGGCTTGGGTGGTACTCTAGGGGCCCTAATAATTAGAATAGGGTTTTGGGACCTATTGTACTACAAATATAGTATTTAGGCACCTGCAGCACTCTCGAGGTGTCGAGAAGGGCTGCTATCGTAGATTTGTACGGGTTTAGGACTTTCGGGCTTTGGCTAGAAAATGCTAGGAAGGCTCCTAGACAGGTTCCTACCCAGAGGCCCAGAGGTTTAGGGCTTTCGAGCTTTGGTGTTGAGGTATAAAGGTGAAACTTCATAGTATCCCTCCCAAAGCCCTGATTTCCGGAATCCCTATGAAGGTTGCAGTCGCGTTCAGGATTGCTGTGGGTAGGCTCTGGTGTTGAGACTGTGCGGCGCAGGCATAGGGGTTTGGGAGGAGGGCTAAAAAGGTGTCTATAAGGGCTGCTCCCATGATTACTATTCAAAAGGCCACTTAGGGAGAGGGACGGAAGGAAGGGAGGGAGGGAAGTGAAGCAGGCAGGAACATGAGGACGTAGGTGGACAGATAGTCGAGCGGACTCAGGCAGGCGTGCACACGAGCAAACCACAAGGAGTCAGAAAGCTCTGCAGCGGATAGGTTGATATACTTATACGTGTCTCTTGTACTGATATGTTGGCAGAAACACCTGACAAGCCCTTGACTTGCCGTTGCCACCAGGCTCCCAGTCTTCAGGTGCGAACCACTGCACACAAATTAAAACTGCAGAAGCTTTAGCAGGGCAGAAGGACTTACAGCCCAAGGGATTGTAAAGTTACAGCGGTCGAGTACACTACGATTGCAAGTGCCTCTGTCCTCTGATCTCTAAACCGCCATCCTCAGATCCCTTAGTTAAGAATATACCTTGCATGTTGGGGGCCTAAGATTTAAGACGACTTAACATATCTTCCTTATGTTCGAGATATTGGGCTCTCTGGGCCACACTAGAGGCTTTCAGCGAATCCGCAGCACTCGAATTTCAATAGCTGGACTTGATTTCATTCCTTAGGGAAACTTGGCAACGATGCGGACGTCGCCGCAGGCAAGATATTTCGAGGTCTCCCCATACACAAAACCCGAAAGCACTATATACATGTATCCATAAAACCTCTGACCACCCAAGAATAAAAACGAAACACGAACATGTCAACATATGTCAACCGTCCTCCCCGTCCCATGCTTCCTGAAGGCACAACAGGTTCCACCTGAGCATCTCCAAAAGTCTTTTCAGGCTGCCTAGGCCTAAGCCTGGGTTGGAAGCCCCTGTGACATTTCCAGAAACTCCACGTTAAGGATCCTATGCGAAAAGGGCCAACATAATTCGAATATGGCTTGCCCTACATTCAAGACTATCTGCAAAAGGATGAAAAGGGATATTCTTACTAGTTCTTCCTGCTGCTGCCGTTTAGGGAACCTTCCTCCATTGAGGGTCATTTCTTGCAGTCTCTGGGATTTAAACGGGGCTTCCGAAAGCTCTAGCACACAACAGTAAGCCGTGAACCCCAAACCCCAAATCAGTAGGACCTTTAGGGGGGTAGGGGTCCAATGACCAAATCTGACAGAAACTTAAACCCGTCCCCAGACCTAACCAAAACTGACTCGATGGTCGACCTGGTCAGATCCCCACTCAAGGGCCAAGAAATCCTCAGCAAACTCGGTTTAGGGTTTCGGGATTTGGGGTTTAGGCCGCGAGCCTGAACCTCAGAACCCTCAACCCCATGTTCTGCTGCTCCAAATCCGGCTCAGAGGAAAAGCTGTCGATCCTACAGCTCACAGCTCTACAACATCCCCTGCAGCTCTCGCTCCTTGAACACAAGGCTTCGGAATTAAGAGCGCTTGGTGGATTTGGGGCGGAACTTAAATAAGTCGGGCCAGGGACAAGTACAAGAGATGATCAAACTGACATGTAACTCCACTTAAAGGATCATGGGACTTAGTAACTAGGGTTATAACTAGGCTAACTATACTTATAACCCCAATTGAGGTACTTATATCCTTACTTGCTAAGTCCCATGATCCTTTAAGCAGTACTGTAAGGTGCTTGCAACCTTACCCTGGCTCTCCAAGTATTCACCCTAAGCCTCAAACTAAACCCGAAACCTTATCTACCCCCGGCCCGAGGCACAGAGGCGGGGCAGCCACGTAAAGGATGATCTTCAGTCCTGCAGAAGTGGGGGTTTCCGAAAATTAGGGCTACCTTATTTCGGTGTCCTTATAATCAGGATCCTACCATTTAGGGTAGTACATAAGCGTTGCAGATCCCCAGCTTATCTTTGCAGTCGGTTTGGCTTGTTTCAGGTCTTCTGCAAGCGTTCTGTCCGGGTCATGTTGGGCATCTAGAATGGTCGAGATCTTGCCCCGAAACCTTAAATCCAAGTGTCTCCTACTTTCGCACGAAATTTCAAAATATTCAGTGGAGTAAACCAGTATTCAACATCTTAACTACAAGACCCCTTCAACAACTCCAAAAAAACCTGAGAAACCCACATGCCCTATATCAGACTATTAATACAACTGTAATTATGGCCACATAAAACCCAAGTTTTTTCTTCCCCGTACAATGGCGATTGGTAACTAGAAGAGCTTTGGAAGTAAACTCTCTGTCGCGATAGTTCGGAATCCGCATGGTCCTAGCAGCATTCGAAGCCTTGCAAAACCCTTCGAAGAGCCTGCAGCACTCTCAAAACCCTGATAAGAACCCTAGGCCTAAAACGACGGAAAATTCCTAACAAAACGCCAGAGAAACACCAAAAAGCCTCACAAAACACAGATTTTCCCTAAACCCCTACACCCTAAGCTCTTTAAGCCTAAGCCTTTATGAACCCTAGGCCCTAAACTTTAAACATCTGTCCTTGCAAACGCCGGAGAGCTGGCGTCGAGCGAAAGACGCGCAGCGGACCGGCACCTACACCAGCTCTGGCGGGCTTCGTTGGGGTTTAGGGGCTCCCTCTTTGGGTTTAGGGGGTTTAGGGGTTCCCTATAGCTGGGTTTAGGGTTTCGGGGATTGGGTTTAGGGTGTGGGAGTGGAAGATTTAGGGGTTTAGAGTTTAGGGTTTGGGGATTAGGGTTTCAGGATTCAAGAAGTTCGGTAAGAGGGGTAGTATATGGTTTCCATGAGGGTTGGTGGGGGGGCGGGTTTTAGGTTTAGGGGTTTGGGTTTCGGGTGCGGTTGGCTTAAGGGTTCTATAAGTTCTATAAGGGATACTACAAGGCTAAGTCTTACAAGAAGGGTTATGATTGCTGCGGGGCTGTGAAGAACTCAATAAGAGATACCGAGAAGAGGTCCGATTTTTAAAGGGGGTGTGGGTTTAGGTTAAGGGGTTTAGGGGTCTGCGTTCTGGCCGGGGGTTGGGGTTTCCGGGCTTGGATTTGGGGTTAGGGTTTTAGGGTTTTGGGCTTCGGGATCCTTATTCACATGGGCCATTTCTGTCTGCAGCTGATCGGCTTTCGGTATTGGGTTTAGGAGTTTAGAAACTTTGGATTGCAAACCTTAACTCTTAGGGGCTGAGTACCCTAGCTCAAAAAGGTTGAATTAAACTGTTTAAAGTTTACAGTAGCTATACTGAACTTAGACCCCCAGCAAAAATCGTAACTTTAGCTGTTTCTTACAGCTGAATTCATAAGCCCCCAAAAAAGTGTAGGCTTTCAGTTTTATAATGGGTAATATTGCCCAGAAAGTGTAAAGCGTATGCACTCAGCTACTAAGGGCTTCTCGAACACCTGGAGGTTTAAGGAGCCAGGGTTGCCTTTAGCCTCCTAAAGTTCCTGTTCTTGGCTACCTTGTATTCTAAGCCTAGGGTCTTGCACTAAACCCCTAAACCCTAAAAGCTAAGCCCTAAACCCTAAACCGATAACCCCTGAACACTAAACCTCTAAAACCCCTAAACCCAATCCCCCCTAGAGTCACCTCTTTGAATTGAAGGCGACATAGCTTTGTCCGGGGAACGCCCAGGCGGCTGCGCAGCATCAGCAAAGGGCCGAAGAAGGGACCATGGGAGCCTCTCTGGGAGGATCTCTGCACTTTAGGGTTTAAGGTTTCAGAAGGGACTGTCATGGGGCCTGGGTTTTTGCAACCCCACTGATTTGCACTTTTCGTAGGTCGTTCGTTACTTCTGGTTCAGGGTTGCCGTGTACGCTTCGGAAGGTCTGGAAGCCCTGCAAGCCGTAATTACACTAGCACTAGCCTTAGACCCTGCACCTTAAACCTTCAGCAAAACCAAAAAAACCAAAAAAACCAAAAAAAACAATCATTTCCACACTAGTCTGAAGGATTACCACTAGTGCGGAAATGATTGTTTTTTTTGTTTTTTTTGTTTTTTTTGTTTTTTTTGGTTTCTTTGTTTTTTTTGGTTTCTTTGGTTTTCGCTGCAGGTGACGCGCCCGGACAACTTCACGCTGTGTCTGCTCTTTTGGGTTGCGTCAAGGGTCTACTTTAACAAGACTACCGTCTAGTGTATCTTATGTTGTGCTTATAAACAAACCGGTTGCTTATAAGCAGGGCTTCTGCTTATAAGCATTCCGGGTGCTTATAAGCATTCCGGGTGCTTATAAGCAATGCCTCTGCTTATAAGCATTCCCTAGCTATTCTATGTTCTGTTATTGGTATGGCCTTTTCTTCCTATGCACCTCGGCTGCACTTGGTGTTTTTTCCTTGAAACTTTTCTTGCGGTCTGCGACTCAACTTTCCGACGACGGACTGCGTAGCACAGGACCTTGAGCTACAACTTGTATTCGAAGGCATGTGGCTGTAGCATCCGCACGTAGCTTGTTTAGTTACGCCTAGCCTAGCCTGAACATGAAGCGCTCTGCCCACGTTGCTGGCATCGCTAACATCGACAATGGCATCATCAGCCTCCAGCTCGAGAACCTGTCCATTCGGCCTTCCTCCGCAGCCTCCTCGCCTCCTTTCGGCTCGCCTCCTTCCGCATCGCCTCCTTCCCCATCGTGCTCGCAAGGACCACCTTCCATTGCGGACGTTTTGACCAAGATCCAGGACGGCACCTACGCCACGCACGAGAGCAAGCGCGACCTCACTGGACGGAAGATCTTCTCGCATCTCTGTTATCTTCAAAATCGGCACAGCCTTCAGGTGGGGATCAAAGGCCAATGGAACCCAATGGCCGAAGCCGCTTTGCGTTCGTGGTTGAGCTCACCCAAGAAGGGCTTCAGACAGAAGGCCGTTGAGAGGACATTGGCCATCACCGACACGCCAACCACCTCAGCATTGGCTATCGCAGACACCCCAGACACCAAGAATTTGGCCATCGAGGAGACCCCGAACACCAGCACTTCGGCGACCGTGGACAAGAACAACAACACGAACGACGACGGCACTTCCTCTTCGTCCTCTTCGGGATCTTCGTCTTCCTCCCGTTCGTCCGGGTCAGACTCATCCATGCCTAAGACCAAGAGCGGCTTGCGTGCACGGGTGAAAAAGCTGGAGGCTATGAACTCCCAGTTGAAAGCCGATCTGAAAGAGACTTCGCAGGATCTCTTCTGGGCTAATCAGGCACTAGGGTGTAACAGACCCTAGAACAGTCTGCAATGTACCTGTAGCCGTCTTCCCTTGTACATGGTCTGAGACCAAGCAGTCACGGAGCCGGAGCAAAAGGGCTCGTGTGCAGGATGTGCGCGTGTTACTAACAAGTGATTAAAGCGTTTGTCGTGCCGAACATATACATACCTTTCGGTAGCTAGGTTCAAGTTCATCGTGCCACTTCTCGCAGTCCTCTCACCCGCCTGCCATGTCCATGTCGTCCACCAAGCCTCCGGCCGACTTCGCTCAGGCATGCTTGCTTGCGGCTCCATTGGACTTTCGCACACTGGACGCCCCGGTGATCCATTCACGAACCTCCGAGCTTGGCAGCTTTGACTTACTACCGCTCAAATCAGCCACACATTCCACTTCGTTAAAGTCCGTGGTTGAGGTTGTCGAACCGATGTCCGCGGAGGATTTTGATTTCGGACACCTTTACCACCTCATCTCCACCGGGAAGTATGAGGACCTTCCCGGCCCCTTGTCTGTGAGCTTTGGTAACGGCATGAAATTCAGAATGCAGCTTGTGGGCCAGCAGTCTTCGGATGGTCGGTGGGTTTTCTTGAAGCACTTCATCTTTGAGGACAAGATACCCGCTCGGCTTCTGAAGACATCTCTCGCAGGGGACCTCCACCTCATCAACTACGGCACCAACTTCCGCAGCGGTCTCAAGGGCTTCCAGTATCTTTTGGAACATGTTGGCCAATGGAGCGTTATGTGGTTCCTGACTCAGATGAAGGAGCCCAAGACCAAGACGAAAGAAACATCGGATCTGCAGAAAGGCTTCGACTTCATCCGCTCTAGTGGACCTCGGTCCAACATGCACAATCGGCAGACAGAGTGGACTGAGGTCGAAATTCACAAAGAAGGCAGTCCCATCTTCGGTTGGTCAGCGGGCTTAGTCAAGGAGTCGCTTCGCGGCTATGCCAACTCCAATGTCTTCGCCGACTGTACCAGCAACTTCTTCGTCACTCTGTATGATCTCCAAGGCTGGTTCCTTCATGATGTTCTTGTTCCTCTTCTGCCCACCATGAAATCCAAGACCTTGGTCATGATGGGGCTTGCGGAGAAGGGCAAAACCCCCGCAGCCCAAGCGCTCGCACTCGCCATCTCCGAATACTGGATCTTAGTCGACGACATGGCTTGGGATGTCAAGCCTTCCTTTCGTCTTTGCTCCAGCTTGGATCAGCTGCGTGGGGAGCCTGGAAAGAAACATGTTCCAGACATTCTGGACGATCCCGACATGAACGTGGTTCCCATGCCCAAGCTCAAGGCCTTTCTCGATGCTTCCTTGGAGGAGTCCTTCACGGTGGAACGCTGGACCACTTCCAAGTTCGTCCGCAACCAACTTCGCATCCTCTGCGACAACAAGATCGATGAGGACGCCGACAAATGGATCTCGCCTGGCCAGGCCACCATTCCCCATGAAGTCTTCTTGGACATCATTGCTCCAGCCTTCCCCGAGAAGTCCTCCACCCAGGATAAAATGGCTTTGTTGAAGCGCTCGCATTGGGTGGTGAACACCAATCGTGCCTGCTACGTTCGCAAGGCTGGCACGAGCACCAATCCAGTGCCACTCATCCAGTACGAAGGCGGCATCAAGGATTTCATTGCCGACTCAGGCAAGGCACTCCTAGATCGTATGAAGAATGGTGACAAGAGCCCACCATCTGATTGGCTGGAGAAGAGACAGTGGTCGCATGACTTCGTCTCCCTGGTTCTCGAAAAGGGCCGTTCTCCGGAGCGAACAACAGTCATCATCGAGCAGGGCTTGTTTGACAAAACCAAGCGCCGTGTCGAAAGGAAGCCCGACCTCCCCTTCTCTGGTCGGGTTGTTGTGGACTTGGAGAGCACTGACCTGGTTGCACCTGCTGATGCGTCTCGGCCAACGAGGCCTGCCCCAGCACCGTGGACCCCGGTACCCGTCAAGAAGGAGCCAGGCGTCTTCGCATCTCTGTCCACTGCTTCCGGTAGTGCTCCGATCGATCTGGACACCCCCAGCCCCAGGCCTGCTCAGGCAAAGCGGCGAAGGGTTCACGGCGATGGGTCTGCGTCTGAAGATGACGATGGCCTGCCTCGTGTTGGTGAAGCCCCGGAGGATGAGTGAACCTAGGACCTAGGCACCTCAGATTCTGAGCGAGGCCAAGCTCAGATTTTGACTTTGCTATGATGCCTGCATCACTGCAGGTCACTGAAGCCAGTAGGAAAACATCGCCCGCCGAAACATGCATTAGTCGCCATTCCTTTGAGGCCTTTGATGTTCTGAACCATTGTCATTGTGCAATGCCTCGCATGCACTGTTGCTTCTTCTACCCTCAGCCACGCTCTCCAAGTAGCTCGCCATCGCTGCAGTAGTCGGTAGTCGGTAGTCGGTAGTCAGCATGAAGCGTCCTGCCGCCCAGAGTACTTCAAGGATCTTCCGCTCCCATCTCTTCAGATGTTTGTGCAAAGGAAACCTTGCAGAAGCTCACAAAGTCGACGCCACCCTCTACGGGATGTCCGGTCCCGAGAAGGTCTCGGTTGTTACCGTCCGCTGTACCTCGTACTCCTGCAGAAGAACGTATGGTCCCAATTTCTACATCGAGCAAAGTGAGAAGATCAACACCCTACCAGATGTAGATGTTGCAGGGGAAGCCATATTTATCAGTCCCAAGATTGGCTTCACGGTGAATTACCTTCGCTACCACATGCTCTTGGAGTTCCGGGCTTTCGCTTCAGCTCGAGCAGCGCTCGATGTGTATAGCAGGGTATACGACATCGAGCACTGCAGTGGAGGGGGTCACTTCAGAGATGTCCATGGGTCCGCAATCATGTACTTCATCGCTCTGACTGAGTATCCGGCCGCATCGATCCCCATGATTTTTGCCATTGGTCACGAGGCCACCAGTCAATCGGTTGAAGCCTACGATCGCTACGTGCACAACCATGCGTTCCCTCCGTCTAACAAGCGGAAGGTCACGGAGATTGTGTGCGACGGCCATGCTAAAGTGCATGTGAAATGCGGGGCCTTGGACAAGAAGCACCCCGGAAAGCCTCGGGCGAACGGCAAGCGGAAGCCCTATGGCTACGGCTGGTTCATGGCCGTCGATCCTCGCACCTTACGAGTCCTCGGGGTTTCCTGCCTTCACCAGCCGGAGGGCAATGAAGTGATGGATGGCATCCTCACACGCCTCCTCCCCAAGTATCCGCTCCTCGACGGCGTCGTCATGGACAGGGCTTGTGCCTTCCTTCCTCACGCAAAAGCGCACCAGGAAGTTTGCGCAGGTGGGCTATTGGTGTGTCGACTATTTCCACGGGGCCAAACACAGTGACCAATGCCCTTGCAACCCCCATCATGTCCGTCGCCTGAACCGTCGCTTTGCTAGTGTAAACACTTCAGCAGCGGAGCAGGTCTTTTCGTGGTTCCGCCAGTATGCTAGAGTTCTGAATGAGCTCTCCCCGCACCGGCATCATCTCAAAGTCTTGGTGTTCTGTAAGCTGCATAATGATGTGTGTCGACGCGGGCGGCCTGGCTACCTCAGCCAGTTTCCCTACAAACGTAAGAAAGTCTCAAAGGCATACAGCTGTAGCATGAAGTGCCAGAAGACTGCTCTCAAGAAGCGTCCGGCATGCCGAGTATGAAGGACCTCGGTCAAACATGCACAGTCGGCGGAACGTGTGGGGCAAAATGCTGATGCACCGTCTGGAACCCGTGTATGTTTCGCTTGCAGCTTCGCTTCGATGCATCTAAGGTATTTCAACGACGTGTATGTCATCCAGCCTCCGAGATTATTTGATATCTCCCTATGCATATAGCAAAATAGTGGGGTTGCAAAAACCCAGGCCCCATGGCAGGCCGCTCTCTAAGGTTTAGGGTTTAGGGCTAGGGGTTTCAGATTTAGGGCTTAGGGTTCAGGGTTTAGGGCTTAGGGTTTAGGGTTCAGGGTTTAGGGCTTAGGGTTTAGGGTTTAGGGTTTAGGGTTTAGGGTTTAGGGTTCAAGGTTAAGGGCCAGCAAAGCTTCAGGGCCCGTAAGCGAGACAACGGGTCAATGGGCACGTAAGTAGCCAGAGTCAGAGCACTAGGGTGAGGGGATCGGGCTCCCTACAAGGATTGCTATAAGGGTTCCTCTTAACGGGATCCACAAGGATTACTATAGGGGTTGCTATAAGGGTTCAGTGTTGTAGGCTTTCTTGGGTTTAACGAATTCGGGTTTGACGTTTTGTAAAGATGCTGTAAAAACGTGCGAGCCTCGAGCCTAGGGAGCACCCAGTCCTCCTGGGGCTGCCACCCGCGAATGCTCCAAACCTCCCTGATCAGCTTGGGGTTTACGGTTGCGAAAGGAGCCCAACCCCAAAACATCCGTAACCCCTATACCTTAAAACCTAAATCCTAACACACCAAATGCCCTGAATCCCTAAACCCGAAGGCCCTCCCAACAATCCTATACCCTAACGCACCAAAACTCTGAAGCCCTAAACCCCAAAACCTCTAGAGATCTAACCCTAAACCCTACGCCCCAAACCCAAGAACCCTGTTCCCCTAAACCCCTATAGTAACCCCTATAGTAATCCTTATAGATCCCTTTCAAAGGAACCCTTATAGTAATCCTTATAGATCCCTTTCAAAGGAACCCTTATAGTAATCCTTACAGCCTTACAGATCCCTTTCCAAGGAACCCTTATAGTAATCCTTATAGATCCCTTTCAAAGGAACCCTTATAGTAATCCTTATAGATCCCTTTAAAAGGAACCCCTTGAAACCCAAGAACCCGAAGCGTCCGAGGTGCAAAGCATCGTCATCACCCAGCGCTTCCAGCGCTGACAGGAGGCGAACCGTTGAAGCCCTGGAAGGGTCTGCTTAAAGGGTCATGGGACTGAAAGGATCGTGGGACTTAGTAACTAGGGGCACTACAGGGTTCTATAATAAAGGGGCTCTTTAGACGGATCCTTATAAAGGGATCTATAAGGGTTCTATAATGGAGGATCATGGGACTTAGTAACTAGGGTTATACCTCAAAGGGCTCCTTTAAAGGGGATCTACAGGGGTTCTATTATAAGAGGGGATTTATGGGGTCTCCTGACAGGATCATGGGATTAAGTAACTGGGGTTATAATCAGGGTAGCTATATTTTTAACACCGATTAAGGTGCTTGTAACCTTACTTACTAAGTCCCATGATCCTCCAAGTGGATATGGCGCTGAGTTTCTGGGACTCATAGCAACAACCGTTTTCAGTTTGAGGGTTTAGGGTGAGGGCCTAGGGATGATGACGTTTTAAGGCTTTAGGGCTTAGGGTCTAGGGATGATGACGATTTCATGGCCTTGCGGTTTAGGGTCTAGGGATGATGACGACAAGAACAACAATAACAATATAGTAGTGATAATAAAATAAGACTAATAATATTAGTAGAATAAAATTTTTATTCTACTATTATTATTAGTCTTATTTTATTTGAAATAATAACAATACTAGCAATTGGCTGCTTTCAAAGGTGCTACGCTTCTTTTGGTGGGGTCTGAGAGGCTGGCCTGAATAGCTGGTATTGGCTTTCCGGGGTATATCATAGCATACTTACATGGGCGGTCTGGGGGTACGTCAAAGTTGTCAGCCATTATTCAGACCCCTACTTGGAGGATCATGGGACTTAGTAAGTAAGGTTATAAGTACCATAATTGGGGTTATAAGTTATAAGTATAGTTACCCTAGATATAACCCTGGTTACTAAGTCCCGTGATCCTTTAAGTACACAAGTGGAGGGAGTCACACTGCGTCTTCATAGTCCAGCGACTACGGCACCGAGCCCCGAATGTGTGCATCTGATCTGGCGATGGTGGTGGTCGAACCGTTTATCGAAGGCTCCCCCCACAATACGAGATGTCTAAAGCTTCTAGGCCTTTTTTTCGGACTGTAGGGGGCCAGAAAAATTGCAAATAGGTTCCTCTGTAGTACCACAGACAGGCCCCATACCATATACCTGTACATATATATATATATATGTACGCCTGAACAAGTAATCATGCCATTCCTTTCGTTGCTACGTTGTAGTATGACATACGCAGCCAAGACGCTGGAGTGGGTCTGGGGGACGCGAGCGCTGGACGACACCTTTGCTTGGTTCCATTTAGATAACAGCCCATAGGACGCACAACTCATTTAAACAACATCTCCCGCGGAAGAACACCCTGCAGACAAATGAATGCTGCACGTCAACGTCTTGATACCATTCCCTGTGGCTGCCACAATTTCTGCTACTTGCCAAGGTTTAAGACCACAAGGCCTGCAGACCCTCGTCCCCACCCTAAGCCCTAAACCCTTCTTCAATGCCAAGGCACTTTGGGGAAGCAACTCCAGGTGGTCGAAGAGGAGAGGAACGTCACCTTTTCGAACTTGGGTTTCCGGGTTTCCTAACGGGCTTTTAATAGGGGATTCTTGCAAAGATTCTTGTGGAGTTGTTTTGCGTTATAGAGGGGTACTATTGCTTGCCATTCTGAAGTCTGTGGGCCCATTAAGGATCCGCAAGCCACCAAAACTACTTTGTGGGCGTTCTGCATGGGCTTTGGGGAGTCGGCTTTAGCGTAGTTTAAGGATTCGGGTCTTGCGAATACTTTCGTGACTGGCGATAAGCAAAAGCTTAGCAATACGAATCCGGGCAAGCGGAGACAACATCCCACATGAAGTGAGGCTAGCCCACATGAAGGCAGACATAAGGAGACATGCACCGCAAACCCCGAGACAGAGCAGACAGAGAGCGCAAAACGTCGGCATACCGTCTCATACTAGCAAAAATACCTACAGCAAACTGTTTGTTCGGAATCAAACCACGCCGGAACCCGAAACTCTGCGCCTTCAGTTGCGAAAGATACCAAGCGCAATCAAAGGACTAGTGTCCCGTAATTGTAGGTCCCTTCCCTTTACACGAGGGTCATAAAAAACCCCTGGGTGCTCTCTCGGCCGAGCCACGAAGGTGGGCAAAGCGTTCAAGCTTTGCCGAGTTCCTGGGCTCTTGTTAAGCAACCTAACCCTAAAAATAATTACCATAGAGTGCTACAGTATAATAGAGAAAGGCAGTTAATACGTTTTGCAATAGCACCATATTACAGCAACTTAAACTAACTTCCTTAACAAGGGCCCAGGTTCTGCCACACGCAGGGCTGGGCGGCGAACTTTGCGCAGCCCGGGAACCTGGTAAGGGTTGGGTCGGCCCACGAGGGCTTCTGGTGAGCTGCTTGGAGGTTCATGGGCTGTTTTTAGTCGGGTTATCATTAGGGTAACCATATTTATAACCCATATTAGGGGAAGTCCCATAATACGTGTTATAATTATGGTTACCTCCACTTATATCTACCCATGAACCTCCAAGTGATCCCTAAACCCTCAACCCTAATCTCTCATCGCTGCACCGCTTCGGGGACTTGGGAGTCGTTTGTCCCGTGTGGAAAGCTTGCGCTTCGAGCGCTGCAGGCCCCAAGGTGGGTTTCGGAACTTCAGTAGGTGCAAAATGTGACACTTATATCTATTAAATAAATAAAATAAGTATATATACATATATATATATATGTGTATATATATATATATATATATATATATATATATATACATATAACCTATAATATGGAAGGTCTCGTGATATGTAAGAGAAAGCATACAGTCTGTAAGGAGTTAAAGGGCATCTTCCTTGCTTGCAATGAGCCCTTGCCTTAGCAGGTGCAAGCTCCAAGGACCAGAATGGACGCAGGCCGGATCATGAGGCTTTAGGGAATGTAGGGTTTAAGTGAGTAGATGCCTCCCCTAGACCCCAAACCCTTCAAAACTCTACACCCTTCAATCCTCAACCCTAAACCCTCTAAACCAAATAAAAAATACTAAAACCCTTCAACCCTCAACCCTAAACACAACCCGCTAAACCAACTAAAACCCTGAGCCCCTGAACACTCAACCCTCGATCTCCTACGACAGAGTCCGTACCAGGAATGAGCTAGGTTCCTACGTAGCCCCTTGATAATAAAGGTATCATTTTCCAAAAACATTCAGTTTTAATAGGGAGACCCCCAACAAAAAAGGCCAAAAGGGCACTACTCAGGAACCTAGTTAAGTGGGGAGACCGCTGTGAGCCGCAGGCCTGAGGCGTCTGAAGTTTAGGCAACCGCTGTTTTTTCAGGATCCTCATTTAGGGTTTGAGATTTGGTGTTTGGGGGGTTTAGGAGTTTGGGGTTAATTAAAGGGTTTAGGGTTCAGGGTTTAGGGTTCAGGGTGTTCTATACGGGACTTGTAGATAAATGCCCTAGAGGGGCTTCGTTAATCCAAGTGGCTGAACAGGGTATCTTATGGTGGTTGTGATTTTATCCCTTCACTTGACCCTACTAAATATTTAGGGCTTAAGATTAGTATTGGGCGCGCTTATCTTCTACCACTTCCATTTGGGAGTTTCCGAAAACAGGGGACCCTGATATAGAACCCTAAACAGTAGGATCCTTCTTATAAGGATGCCAAAACGCGGTACCCCTGATATTCGGAAACTCTAAACCCTTATAAAGCCCTTTAGATGAACCGTTGTAGTACCCCTGTAATAGTAACCCTTTAAAGGATCCCTTTAAGGTACCCCTACTTGTCGGAAACTCCCATGTAGATATCGAAAGCCGAAGAGCTGGTGTGCGAAGTACTCGGCAGAGAGGATCCACTTCCTTGCATCTAAGGGGGAGAGAGCAGCCCAAAACCTGTGGTAGGGTTTGGGGTCTAAGGTTTAGGAGGAAAGAGCACCCTAGAACCTAGGGTTTAGGGTTTACAGTAGGGTTTAGGGCTTAGGGTAGTGAAGAAGTCTGAAGCTCAGACTAGGGCTATGTTTTGTTTGCGTACTATAAACATACGGGGCTCTACCAAAACAACTTGCGATTCTCCAGGCCCTAGATTGTAGACGATTGAGTTACCCTAAACCCTAAACCCCAAGCCGGTCGCCAAGGACAAGCAGCCCCAAAACCCCCGACATCAGAACGAGAACACCTGAACCCCTGAACCTAAGTCGAAACCCACAAGCCAAAGAAAAAAGAAAGACTCCGTCTAATCCATATAGTCCCGAAAAGAAAATTCAAAACTCTTCGCCCAGCTTCTCGTAGGGAAGTGCGCAGGACACCGGGGCACAGAAGGCACCCGAATGGTTGAAGTTGCAATCCTTCGTCCTCAGCCAGCTTCAGGTCTGGAGTTTCTCGGTGTTTACCCCAAAGCCCCCAAAATCGCCTAATTACCTTTTGAGGGCTTGTACCTATATACAGAAATCATAATGAGGAGCCCTAAGACTTTCGGGTTTCATGTAGGGCTCAGGTGGTGGCGTATGACTCTCGCTTTCGGCCTTGGGGGGGGGGGGGGGGGGGGCAGGTTGCTGAAAGGATCATGGGACTTAGTAACTAGGGTTCTTAACTATACTTATACCCCCATTTAAGGTACTTATAACCTTACTAAGTCCCATGATCCTCCATTCTAGAACCCTTACAGATCCCTTTAAGGATCCCTTTTAAGGAGCCCTATAGTACCCTTAAACGAACCAAGTGGGATGAAGACAGGGGCCTTGATTCCAGTGCTGGAGCGCCTCTAGCCAAGCTGCCCTCCAGGATGTCGGGTTTACGCTTTCGGGCGTAGGGTTCAGGGCTTCGGTTCTAGGGTTTAGGGTGTAGGGCTTAGGATGATATTTACTCTAATCAAAAACACCTGTATACCTTATGATGATTATACTATAACTATGAATACCCATAACCTATCATGATTATACTATAATTACTATAATCTGAAGAAGACATATTCAGTTATATAGGCCCCCCCAAAAGTACTTAGAGGTTCATGGGTAGTTATAAGTCGGGTTATAAGTAGGGTACCCAGAATCATAAACCATGTTAGGGGACTTGTAACCCCAACTTAAAACTGCCCATGAACCTTCAAGTATGGTTCCCTTAGCGGGTACTTTGAAAAAGGGGGTCTGTACTTAACGGGTACCTTACAGCGGGTCTATAAGGGGTCTATAGTAGGTCCTATAGTGTCGAGGGTCACCATAAAGGATACCTTAAAGGGGGTCGGTTCTATAGTGTAGGGGCGTGCTTTTCGGGCTTCAGGGTCTTTTGGTTTTGGTGTCTAAGATTAACAGTTTTTTGGGCTTTGGGGTTTATGTATAGGGTTTTTGGGGTTTTGGGTTTAAGATTCAAGGTCTAAGATTTAGGGTTTTGGGGGTTTAGGGGTTAGGGATTATGGGGTTTGGAGGTTGTGGGTTTCTAGGGTTTTGGGGTTTAGGATTTAGGATTTCGGGGTTTAGGGTTTATAGGGTGGTAGAGTTTCGGAAGATAGTTATTTCTTAGCCTTAGCCGTGGACTGCGAACGAACACAACAATCGGAAGAAGCGACTGAAAAGAGCACGCGGCTGTTGCAGCTGCACGACTATCTCGACGTATCGCGCGTGATGCTTTGCCTCAGAAAACATCTCTAGGAGAGGGTTCCTCTGGCTTCCAGGGCGTTTAGTTCTTTGAACAACTTGTGTTCACCTGGGACTAAACTGATAATGCTTTGACTCTTTGACGGACTTCACGAGTGACCCGGTGCTACTTAAAGGATCATGGGACTTAGTAACTAGGGTTACAACTAGGGTAACTGAACTTATAACCCCAATTAAGGTACTTCTAACCTTACCTACTAAGTCCCATGATAAGGAACCCTTTAAGGAACTACTAAGTCCCATGATCCTCCAAGCAATACGCAATCAGGGGTAGATATATTGGACTCGAAGGCCGGAAGACATAGCTCGGCTCCGAATCTCTCAGAGGATGCTAGGGTTTAGCGTCCAGGGGTCCAGTGGTTTGTAGGTTTAATTTACCTTAACCTACCAAACCCTACCGTTTTGTAGGGGCCCCTATAAACTCCATATTAGAGTTCATAATAAGAACCTACAAAAAGTTAGGGTTTGGCGGGCTAAGGTAGGGTTTAGAGAAGTTTAGGGTGTCACGCGACCGCAGGCCCTCAACAAAAAAATCCTCAGCCAAGCAACACAGGTTTCAAATGCCTGTGTACGCGACATGGTCTCAGCCGCGTCCGTCCGCGCGGAGCGGTCCCGCAAAGGCATCTGGGCTTTGGGCAGTTTGGGATTGGCGGCGGCAGTGCACTCTTGAATGCGTGCAGTGTTCTCCAGACACAATGCTATATACGACAGCAAAAACTAGAACAACACTACCACTACCGCTACCACCACGACGACCACTACGACTACCTACGACGACTACCACTACGACTGCGAGGTAGCATGAAGTTATGGGTCCGGTCTTCGAAGACATCACATCAAGTCCAGACCTCAAAGCCCAACCAGTACACTAGGGTTTAGGGTTGAAGGTTTGGGTGCAGCCAAGCAGCTAGCGATGCTTTCAGCTCAGCCAGCTGCTTGAAGTCCAACTCACACCTTGCTTGCTCTTGGTTCCAGGGCCCAGATCCAATGACACAAAGATTTGACATGTGAACCAGTGAAGTAGATCTTCGTACTTAGTACAACATTAATCTATACTTGATGTCCACTCATATGACACCGCAATTTCAGATCCTTCTGCTGGAAACATCCGAAACTGTACACAATCCTAGTGACCTTGTGTCCAGAGTATGGCTTTAGGACCTGCCCTAAATCCTAAACCCTAAAACCCCAAAACCCTAACCCATAAACCCTAAGCAATGCGTCAGCACCGAGGCACACCGAAGGATTGAGGCACGACTCGTAGCGATGCGCTCCTTCGCCCATGACCCGGCCGAACCTCGCTTACTTGAACGTAAATGGGTAGTTATAAGTGGGGTTATAAGTAGGGTATAACCATAGTTGTAGCCCATATTAGGGGACTTATAACCCACTTATAACTACCCTAAAACGCTAAACCCATGGGTAGTTATATAAGTGGGGTTTAAGGTTCCTTTAAGGGTTCTGTAGGGTTTAGGGTTTAAGGTTCTTTTAAGGGTTCTTTTCAGGGTTGTATACGGTTTGGGGTAGTTATAAGTGGGGTTATGAGTCCCCTAATATGGGTTTTGCTGATGCTTACCCTACTTATGACCTCACTTATAACTACCCATGAACCTCGTTTTGGACTCACGCAGACGTTAGGGTTTTAGGGTTTTAGTCAAGGACCATAGGCTTGTCAGGCACGCACCACGCAGCAGAGCCCGAACTTCAAGCCCTGAGCCCCCAAAAGACTTCGACAAGGAGCTTCTGCATGTTCCGCTGAAAGGCTTCACCAGTAGCCTCTTCTTCGCTGGGATCCTAGGTGTGGATTTCAACAGTCCCCAAAACTATTTATGATTGGGGCTCTGTACAAACATAATTAGGGTTCTATATTAAACAATAACGGAAATTGAAAGATCACCCCAACTCGCTACCCAGGCTCGCAGCATTCTGTCCCGGCCAGGATCCCATCGCAGACTTCTTCCGCCAGGCTCGCCTGATCGAGTGGGCTTTCATCGGTTTTGCAAAGGCAACAACTGGAAGATGAGACTCGGGTTTTGATGGCTTGGAAAATTACAGCATAGTAAAGTCTTGTAAAGTATAGTATAGTATCGCATAGACAGCAAGAGTACTATAGAATAGTATAGTAGCAGTATAGTATAGTGTATAGTATAGCATTTTGGTATGTTGAGGAATTAGATCCAACATTCTGGGCCTATGCTACTCTGCGATGACAGGTTGCAACGTATCACCTCGTTGTACAGTAGGTCAAACGGTTTCCAGCCCCACCGAGACTGCTTTGGACGTGTTTAAATTTGCTGATTGGCAGTACCCTAAACCCTAAACCCTACCCAGAGGCCCCAAAGTAGCTCCTTTCAGGGTTCATATATAGAATCCTATACGGTAATCCCAAAAAGGAACTACTTTGGGGCCTAAACCTACACACCAAACCCCTGTTGCGGCTGCGCTTATCCCTGCGGTGTTCGGAAACCGTGAGGCTGCTATGGCTCGGATCCCAAGCCTTCCAGCAGATTCTTGTTACGAGGAAAAGGGTATGTCGTCGGAGGTCTGGTCTTTCACATGGACATACATACATAAACACACACACACACAAACACACACGCACTCACTCCCTTTTGCGTAGAAACACAAACAAGTCAGGGCACGTTTAAAGATGGAACATTGCAACGAACTCTCGACTATCGGAGCGCGATAATTCGCGGAGAAGGCTACAAGTATAGCCAGCAGCCAGTTTTGGTAGAGGTAGATCGCAAGATCTTGATCCCAGAATGAAACTCCATCCTCGGAACAGCGGCCTTGAGAAACCTGACTGTAAGGGGAGCTTGAGTTCTTAGTAGGGTTTTGGGGTTTCGGCCGCATCTCACAGCCCGGACCCTCAACCCCTAAATCCGGCAGCCCTACCCGAAAAAACCGAAGATCCTTGAAAACCCTCACGCCCTTGGGCCGTTCTGCAAAAGCATTCTGCCGCCGGGCAGCTGTCGAAGCGAGCAGCCACAGCCAGGTCCGCCGGAGGCGCCAATGCGGGCGCATCCGACAGACGGGAAAAGTCGCCAGATGTACCGATGTTCGGCTTAGAAGGACTCTGTGTCTTAGCATGGGGGTCGCGGTACCGGTGTCGAAGCTTGCGGTTTGGCCTGTCAGGTTGTGGGGTTTAGAGGTGGTATAACGTGCCAAGTCAAAGGCAAGCGTGCTGGTGTAAGGATGCATTCAAATCCGTGGGCTTCGTCTTACCTGCTGGCCTATGAATGGTTTTATGCACCTGTAAGCTAGTTTTGTAGTATATATGTTGGTGCCGAACATGATACTTACTGCGCTCTTTTATAATAAGGCGTTCCCAGGCTCTTTTACAGAAACTTGGGCTCTTAGGTTTTCGCTCTGCTGGTGGAGCTCAGCCCACGCGCTCCGGCACCAGCTGCCGTGGCGACTTCAAAGCACCACCACGCCGCCCCGAACCTCGGTAATGTAGGAACCTGATTCAGAAACCTTGGGCCTTTACTAGGGTTCCTTATATGAATCCTACTATTTTGGGGTTATAGGCAAGGGGTTTCTGAATCAGGTTCCTACATTAGCTCTGGAGACAGAGTCCCCTAACATGTAGAATGTAGATGTAGATGTCCTTGAAGATGTATTGTATGTATTTGCACATGCGGTGGGATGCATTTACACGTAAATGTCGTCCATGCGTATGTGTACATGTAATTGTATGGTGCGACCTGCTACCGGCCGCGGAAAGATCTTGTGTGCAACATGACAGAGCGAGAGGCAATTCCATGCATGCCAGCAGCAAAACGACAGCTTCGAGCTCAAACGAATACGTCAGAACCATGCTTGTAGGGATTTAGGGTTGACGAGTTAGAGCTATGTGTGCTGCAAAATCACTAGGGTGCGGAAGCACGGAAAGCAGCCAAACACCATCCCGAAAGTATACGCCTCCACTGAAACGCCCAAAAACCAAGCTTGCTTCGCAGCTCAGGCACAAACAGCCATGGAATCCATTCCAGCATGACTGTATGATTTGATGTGTCGCGGACGCCACTGTATGCTTGAGACTGAGCCGCAGAGGCAGGCAGGCCAAAATCGACGTTTAGGATGCCAACCCTAAACCCTAAACCCCAAACCCCTAAACTCCTAACCCTAAGGTGTTACGCTATAGGAAAATTGAGGGTCAGGGCTACTACTAGTATACTACAACCTCCGATGTCCACCCCCCACCTTAACCCTGAAGAACCGCCCTTTCTAGGATTTTCTTATATAAATCCTTAAAAAGGCAGGTTATTCCGGGTTAGGGCAAGCCCTGCTTGCTAAAACGTGCTGCTTCGGGCTCCAGGTCTCCAATTAAGCCACCTTTTACGGGACCCTGTGAAGGGGACCCTGTTATCCGATCCTGTAGGGACCAGGCCCTACTTGCAGGATCATGGGACTTAGTAAGTAAGGTTATAAGTACCTTAGTTGGCGTTATAAGTATAATTACCCTAATTACAACCCTAGTTACTAAGTCCCATGATCCTGTAAGTATTATGGATCCAGTTGCGGTTTCCTTTACCTGAGCAACGAACGACGGGCACTCCAAACTTAAAGATGACTCCAAAGCTCACCAGTAGGACTTGCGGGAATCTTGCGCTAGACCTGGAAGCTTGAACCCTACTTCGAGGTTCATGGGTAGTTATACGTAGGGTTATAAGTCCCCAATATGGGTTATAAGTATAGTTACCCTAACTATAACCCTATAGTTACTAAGTCCCATGATCCTTTAAGTAGGTATCTCTGGATTTGAGGTTGCAAGTATTGGACTTTCTGGAGTGGGTGGTTGTAAAGTGTTGGGGTTTAGAAATCTGGATTTAGTTTTTGATGTTGACTCACGGATCGGCCTCCCAGCGCATAAGCTTTCTTTCGGAAGTGGTTATGGCTTTTCTGCACGAGGGGTGACAACTGCGCCTAAGTTTTGCTCGTTCTTGCGGGTGCTTGGAGGATCATGGGACTTAGTAAGTAATGTTTTCAGTACCTTAATTGGGGTGATAAGTATAGCTACCCTACTTATAACCCTAGTTACTAAGTCCCATGTTCCTTTAAGTAGGGTTTAGGAGTTTAAGGGTTCCTTTGAAGGATCTAAACCCTAAAGCCTAACTATAACCCTAGTTACTAAGTGCCATGATCCTTTAAGTGGGGGGGGAAGCGTGGGACTGCTGTCAGCTGAAACCCTAAACCCTAAACCCCAAACCCCCTAAACCCTAAACCCCAAACCAACAACCCACGGAACGTCCAGGATATGATAGGGTTCGCAAAAGTAGGGGCCTTAATAGTTAGAGTATGGTTTTGGGGCCCATTATACTATAAATATAGGAAGGAACCCTAGCCATAATATCGGTAATTATTCTTGCCTCTTTAGTAAACTCCGCACCGCCAGCCAGAACAACCTTGAACATCCTCGAGCGGGGATTATTGGACCCTTGGACAAGTGATGCTCATATGGGTGGTTGTCAAAGTTGGTGCCGTACTATAGTAGGGACCCAAAAAGGGGCCATAATATTGACAACCACCCATATCGAGTCTACTGTGCCTGGCACAGGAAAGCACGCTTCCTCTTAGATTTGTTGATGGCGTGTTTTTTCGTTTAGGGTCTGGAAATCGAGATTTGGACATGTTTTAGCCGGGAAGTTGCAGGCCAACCACTTTGCCTTTTTTTTGCGGGCATTGGCGATTCGGAGGACTTTGCCTCTTGTGACACATGTTGATGGGGAGGTCCTCTGGGATTTGCTGCATGGAGGGCTTGCTGGTTTGGGGCCGAAGATCGTCCGAAGGTACCATTAACACAAGACTATGGCTAACATGGAACAGCGCTCTTACTAAAGCCCAATCCTAAACCCTGAAAACCAACACCCCAAGACCCTTCTAGTTCCGACAGTGGTCAGTCCATGCCGCTGAAGGACATCGTAAGTAGCCCGTACTTGCAGGATCATGGGACTTAGTAATCAGGGTTATAATTAGGGCAACTATACTTATAACCCATATTAGGGTCGCATGATGCTCCAAGTACAGTTTTCGATTCTAAAGGGCCTTGGCTTCTCTGGGTACTACTTGGAGGTTCATGGGTAGTTATGATATGTTATAGTTATGGTTGCTCTAATGATAACCCCACTTATAACTACCCATGAACCTCCAAGTACTAACTCTTCTTTCTTCGGGGTGGTGTCTTTTACTCCTTTAAGGCGTTTAGGGGTCTACGTCCCGTCAGCGTCCGGGTCCCTCATTCCCCCGCCCCTAAGCCCCAAATCCTAAAACCCTGAGGCTCCATGTACCCATAAAGTAAATACTTCGGTCTTAAAGTACCTAAATAGGGACCCATTTAAGGCTTAAGTATCTACTATAAAGGCACATGGAGCCTTTGGGAAACCGCCTGTGGCCCCTGCAGCTCCTGAAACCCCAAACCCCTCAACCCGAAAACCCCTGAAAAGCCCTAAGCTCCTGAAATTCTTTAAAAACCTGTCTAAACCCTAAACCTCAAAGCACCAAAACCCCAAATCCCTAAACCCTGAACCCCTAAACCTAAAGCCCCTGAACATTCCTTAACCGAAGGACCTGCGCTCTTCTGCGCACTTGGAGGGTCATGGGACTTAGTAAGTAAGGTTCTAAGTAGCTTAATTGGGGTTATAAGTATAGTTATCCTAATTTTCACCCTAGTTACTAAGTCCCATGATCCTTTCAGTACATCCTATGAATCCCCTCTTATAGTAGAACCCCTATAGATCCCCTTTGAAGGAGCCCTTTAAAGTATAACCCTAGTTGCTAAGTCCCATGATCCTGTAAGCGCTTCATTGGCGCAGTCTGTGCAGGACCTCTCGGTTGGTCTGGAGCCTCAGTGGACCATCGGCGTCTTTTTGTCTAGGGCTTAGGGTTTACCCATAGGCCCCAAAGTAGCTTTTAGCTTATAGGATTCTACATATGAACGCCAAAAAGGAACTAGTATGGGGCCTATGGGTAGGGTTAGGGTTTAGGGATTATAGGGGTTAGGGTTTAGAGTTTAGAGTTTTGGGGCTTATAAGTTTAGGGTTTAGGGTTTTTGGGTTTTTGAAGGATTCAGGGTTGGGGTTGGAGGTATAGGGCTTCGGGTTTTAGGCTTGGACGTTAGGGCTTAAGGCCGAAGAGAGTTGCAGCTTCGTCTCTTTTCGGTTTTCCTGTGGTGTACCTGAGGGTTACCGAAAATTGGGGGGTACCTTATATTGGGTTAGGGTACCTTATATAATATAAGGTTTAGGGTTTAGGGTTATATTGGGGTCCGTAGAATAAGGATCCTACTATTTAGGGCACTACACAAGGGTCCCACATTTTCGGAAACTCGCATCTATGATCGTCACCAGCTTGTGTACTGACTTACACCCTTACTTACCTACATGGTTCTATTTGCTTCTCACTATCCGCTACTACCTGCTACCACATGCGGTTGCCTCCTACTCTTCCTTCTACTACTGCTATTTGGGAGTTTCCGAAAATAGTAATACGGGACCCTAATATAGTACCCTAAATCGCAGGACCCTTATTATCAACACCCCAAAAGAACGTACCCCTAATTTTCGGAAACTCCGATTTCTACAACGAGCACTTCTGCTACACTGCTCCTAAACCCTACACCCTGAACCCTATACTCTCATCCCTAAACCCTAAAACCTGAACCCTAAACCGTCTGCTCCTCGTCCCTCTGCTGTTACTGGCTGCCAGATGCTTGCAGGGCTTTGCCAGCCCTGATAGGGCCCCCCCAAAAAAGCATGTAAAGCAAAACCCAGGACAGGGATCCCACATCAAGCCCCCATGTAATGAAGCCGAATGAGCTTAGGCTTATGTCCTTTTTGTGGTCCCTAGCCTGAATCTTTCCGTCTCCCCTAAACCCTAAACCCCCAAACCCTGAACCCAAAACCCTAAATCTTAAAACCCTAAACCCTGAACGCTGAACCCTAAACCCTAAATCCTTTAAGTCTTTGTCTTTCTCAGATCCTTGGATTCCCGGACGCAGTGCGCAGCTCGGTATTCTCCCGCGTGGCCTGGCCGATCTGCTGCCTCCACCAGCGCTCCAAGCATCTCTACTTATATTGGTGGTTGTCAAAATTTGGGTCCCTTTTTGGGTACCCTAAGTATTAGCTGCCGCATTATCCCAAAAAGGACCCTAATATTAGCATCTCTACTTATATACCTTATTATGTTTATACTATGTCTCTGGGTTTAAAGGGCTCTAGGATGATACTATTCTAATCACAAATATATCTATATACCTTATTATAATACTTATATACCTTATTAGGTTTATACTATGTCTCTGGGTTTCAAGGGCTCTAGGATGATGTTTTCTAATCATAAATATATCTATATACCTTATTACAGTACTTATATACCTCTTCTGATGATTAAGGATCCTATATGGGTGGTTGTCAAATTTGGGTCCCTTTTTGGGTACCCTAAATATTAGGTGCCGTATTATCCCAAAAGGGACCCTAATATTGACAACCACCCATATACCTTATTACAGTAAACCCCATAAAGTTGGAAACTGGATTAAGGCCAAAAAGTGCTGGATTCCCTATACATTACTCTTAAAGATGGAGGCTCTGGTGTTTCCAAGTTTTGGGCTTCTACTGTATGTTTATACTATAATTATAATCCCATAACCTATTATGATTGTACTGTAATGATATTAAGGCACGTTTAATTATTTAGGCCCGCAAAAGTACGTAGCGGTTCAGTACTTAGCGGTTCATGGGTAGTCATAATTAGGCTTATAAGTAGGGGAACCAGAATTTTAACCCATATTAGGGGAGTTGTAACCACACTTATAACTACCCATGAACATTCAAGTAGGGTTCCCTTAGCAGGTACGTTAAAAAAGGGGGTCTATACTTAACGGGTGCCTCACAGGGGGTCTATAAGGGGTGCAAAATATAGTAGGGTCCTATAGTGTAGAGGGTTTCCTTAAAGGATACCTTAAAGGGGGTCGGTTCTATAGTGTAGGGGCGTGCTTTGTGGTTGAATTTAGGCTGGCAACGGACCGCAGAATAACAACAGAATACAACACAGAGTTGTCCTTTAAGCCCTTTGAATATTATTTACTATTATGGTTCTCTACAAAATCGTAGGGAAAATTAAAAAGATCCCAAAAGACAACCCAGAACAAGATCTCCGCCACCCACCGCGCAACATCGATGCTGATGCCCCCAAAAAACAGCGCCAGCACGGTTTAGGGTTTAGGGATTTAAGGTTTAGGGTAGCAACAGCAACAGCCAACAGCCAAAAGCAACAACAGCAGCTGCTACTACTAACCCTAAACCCTAAACCCCAACCCCCCCCCCTCCCCCCGACAAGAAACCACAAAACACTTGGGTGGCCTCATTGCAACGATCGTATCCCGGAGGCTTCGCAACTGAGCCTTCGGGCGGCCGGCGGGCACGGAGTTTAGGGTCTGGAGGCATTGGGTTTAGGGCTTATAGGGTTTATAGGGCTTTTAGGGTTTGGGGTCTTTAAGGTTTAGGGTTTAGGGTTTGCAGTGCTTCGGGGGTTTAGGGTTTATGGTTGAAAAGGTCTGGGGGTTTAAGGCTTAAGATTAAGAGGAGTGTGGGTTAGGTACTGCCCCCATACAGTAACAGTCTATATCAGGGCTACTGTTCAGGTCCGAATCTGTAATAATGAATATTTTTCAACTACTACTGAGTGGGGGCCGTACCCAGGGTGTGGGAATCACGGTTTAGGCTTCCTAACAGTTTTACCACGCATTTCCAAGACTCCCCAGACGCCCGGTAGGATCCAAAACGTAGATCCCGTAATGGGGGTTCCTGTAAAGTACCCTTAGTAGTGTAGGGCCCAAAATTATGGGATCTACTTTCTAGATCCTCCCGGATGTCTGCGTCGATGTAGTCTGCTGTGGGGTGTATGTCGACGACGCCGACTAGAATACCTACAGCCTTGATCTCTTGCTTCTGCTACAAAGCCGAGCCCCAAATCCGAGAACGTTGTAGAAACATGCAAACTCTACAGCGGCTCACACTGCCCATCACCCCAAACCAAGTCTCCTAAAACCTAAACCCCAAACCCTGAACCCTAAATCCGTCAAACCCTCAACCCTAAACCCTGAACCCTAAAACCCAAGCTGTTAGCCCCATGCCCTAAACCGGAAACCCCCAAAACCCTAAAACCCTAAGTTCTAAACCCTGAACCCTATAGTAGAAGCCAGAAAGTTGGAACATCATTCTCCTCATGCCCTTAAAGTAAATTATAAGGGATCCTAGCACTAATCCTTCTAAAGCCATGTTCCAACTTTCTAGCTTCTACTATAAAACCCTCGAAGCTTCCATTTGCGGGAGCCTGCTGGGCTCCTTTCAGATCCTGCTCCACCTCTCAGGGCCGGTCTTGTCTGCCATGAAGGCCCTTGATATAGGGGCCTTAAGACTTAGAGTAGGATCCCTTTTCAGGGTGCGTTTAAAGGGTTCTATATGGGATCTATAATAGGGTTCTTTAAAATAGGGGCCTTAAGAATTAGGATCGGGTTTTGGGGCCCACTATACTATAAGTAAATATAATAAGGAACCCACCAAAACATAGTATAGGCAATTGGTAAGGCCCCCGTAGTATTCAGGGTTCTATCCCGGTTTATGACAAGGTATCGCAGGGTGTTCAGAAGGCTTTTCAACGGATTCTACAAGGGGTAATCTGGGAGTCTTTCTCATTGGAATGGGGTTTTCAGCTGTGTTGTAGGAGAAGTGATGTCAGTAATGGTTCCAAACCTCCATAACCGCTTTCAAGGATTAACTGCTAGTGTTTGCGAGCTTAAAGTAGGGGATTGTTCACGTTGACAGTGCACCGTTTGGTTTGGGGTTCAGTTTAGGGGAAAGCCCAGTAAGGTTCAGGCTTTCGGGGTGTACGCTAAGGATCTGGGGTTGAGGGTTGGGGGCTGAGGGGTTTTAGGCTTTAGGAGGGGAGGGTTTAGGGTTTAGGGTTGAGGGCCTTGGCATGTTCAGATTTCAGGTTCAGCGCTTCGAGCTTTGACGGTCGGGGGTAAGGATGCGCGGGTCCAACGGTCTGTCATACTTGCTCAGGTTCCTTTCAATGGTAGGCCGTGACAATCTTTGTATGCCAAGGCCTTGTACCAGTGCGCCCTACGAGAACTTACAACACCCTATGTTATAGTTATGTTATGTTAGGTGCTTAACGAAAGCTTACGTCTGGAGCCGAAGGCTTGACCGAGACGGAAGGCTTGACAGCGTCAACACCCTCTGCATGCTTTTATTGAATGTGAATCTGGAGACGCTGAAGCTAAATTCTTTCGGGTCCTACATCTGCCAGACAGCGTACCAAAGGAGTCCGGCAAATCGCAGCGAACGGACAGGCAGAACCCCATAAATCCGGAAACCGACATAGGCATCTTTGGTGAACCCAAAACAATACCAAACCATCAAGGGGTGAGGATCTAAGCCTGCCTCCCTTCGCCGCAGGATGAGGCGCATCTCTTCCTTCCAGAATTGGGGCAGGGCTTTGTTCTCGGTTATCTAGTATAGGAGCCTTAATAATGGAACCCCCGAAATAATATTGGCAATTATTTAGGCCCCTACAGTCCTGCACGGTCCTGTCTGGGGATCTTGGGTGAACAGTGACTTGCCAGCACAACAAGTGAGTGGCAGCTCCACGCTACCAGCCGTAGACTTAGACACTGCACTGTGGCTTGGGAGGTTCTGCCGAGCAAAGCTGACTTTCAGTCCGTCCTCCACGGCGCTGCTCTGCCTGCAGGCAAAAGAAACCACCTAAGCATATGGGTTTTCCGGATCCCTCTCCCCATGTCTCTCATGTTTAGGTGCTCTTGTGGGGCCCCTCTATAGTATAAATATAATAAGGAACCCTACGGAACAATATTTCTAATGATTGAGGCTTCTATGTCAGGTGCTCTTTTGGGGGCCCTTGGTTCATGCAGTCGCCTTGGGGAAATAATGAGGGTTAGGCTTTACGTTTAGGGGTTTAGGGTTTAGGGTTTAGGGGTTTAGGGTTTAGGGGTTTAGGGTTTAGGGTTTAGGGTTTAGGGGTTTAGGGTTTAGGGGTTTAGGGTTTGGGGTTTAGGGGTTTAGGGTTTAGGGTAAAGGGGTTTAGGGTTTAGGGTTTAGGGGTTTAGGGGTTTAGGGGTTTAGGGTTTAGGGTTTAGGGTAAAGGGTTGCTTGACTATATGGCTTAGGGTTAAGGGTGTAGGCGTTGCTGTAGCGGTTGCACAAAAGCGTTGCTGTCAGGGCTGCTATAAGCGCATCCTAAACCTTTACCCTAGGCCCTGGACCCCAAGCCCTAAACCCTACTTGGAGAATCATGGGACTTAGTAAGTAAGGTTATAAGTACCTTAATGGTGGTTAGAAGTACAGTATAGTTACCTTAATTATAACCCTGGTTACAAAGTCCCCTGATCCTTTAAGTAGGCCCTGGATCCCAAAGACCCCAAACCCCGAGCCCTGACATCCTTCGGTTCTTCTTCCTCCGGCTGAGACCAAAAGCTACCATGGCACATACCTGGCCTTCGTCTGTCATAGTCACCCTTAAAGGGAACTCCAGAAAGTTGGAATATGGTTTCAGGGTAGGATACCTTATAATTTACCATAAAGGGTTTAGGATAGTCATATTCCAACTTTCTGGCTTTTACTTTATATCTTTGTTCCATCGCTTTCTTATGGTGTAGCCCTGATAGTGATGAGGTTGGTGGGTTGTGAAGCGATTGATTTTTACTTTTCACCTCAAGCCAATGCTCCCCCCCAAAACGCAGATCGCCTTAGAATCGAAGAATTGCGTAATAACGGGGTTTAGTTCAGGTCGTGAAACGCACGCAGGCTCGGATATGGGTTAACCTCAAGGAAGCCTAGATGCACAACAACCACCAGAAATATTAAACTTTATCTCCAGATGCGCAGCCAGCCCCCTTTCCCCAAAAGCCATGAAGGATCCCAACCCACAGGAACCCCTCAGCCCAGTAAAACCCGACATCTTGTCTCCTTTCCCCTGTGCAGAAAGGTTGGCGACAGAACTACGTAGCTAGTATAGGGGCCTTAATAATAACAATAAGGTTGTGGATATATAATATCATTATATCCCCCAAGATAGTACTGGTTATTACTTAGAGAGTACATTATGCATCACTGCCCCGAACTCCAGATCACCAAAGCCCTTGTAAAACACATATAGACAGCAATGGAACCATTAAAAACAAAAACACATTCGAGCTAGTGCTCTGTGTGGCAATAGTACAGGGATCTAACACTTCCTGACTCTGGGGATTCAGGGAACTTTAGAGAGGTTGTTTTTTGGGGCGTTCTTGCATACAATACCAGGTTTTTTTTCAAAATTAATAGGCTGTTGTGCATATCGTCGTATGTTTACTATAAGGAGCCCATAAGGGACAGTTGTACAAATTATTCAAGCCCTACTTGTCCAGCCTTGAAGCCTCTTGCCGGGATCTCGTCTGTTCTGCCTCGACCTCTGCACGGCATTCGCGGCTGAGCGTGCCAGAATTTCGGACCAATCCGTGAGGATACTCTACAGGGCTAGTGAAAGGGCTACGGGAGGTGACTGTATGGGTTACCACAAGCGCTCAGAATTTCGGAACTGACCCTGCTTTTACACCGACATGGAGGACACCGCTCTGTACTGGGAGGAAGTGGAGGCGTAAGGTTCGGAGTTCGTGGTGATAGCAAACGGTAGACAAAGTAGTTCAATTCTACGGTCCTGAACGTAAGGCAGGATATTGCCCATCACTCGCGCGATTTTGAAGCCAAGGCAATCGAACCTTCGTTCAGAAGACTCTCCGACTTAACTTCAGCCGCGCTGGCCGGGAGCAAAACCGAGCCGAGAGCGGGAAATGCAAAGAGCCGTGTAAAGCCTTATCACCCATACTCATACCTACTTGCCGGAAATCCTGGGGAACCAACGGCTTACCTTTGGGAATATATTGGGATACTCCAGGGATGATTAATACTACCCCAAAAAGGTCAAAGGCATCGTTCCGATAATCCTGACAGAACGTTTGAGAAAACCTAGTCTACCTTTGAAGGCCCCTATTTTACAGTAAGATGTTCCTTCAAGCAAAAGGAGCCGGGACAAAAAACAACTAAGTACACAACTCAAGACATATTCCTGAGCCTCGGAGGGGGTATTCGGCTGTGTGGGAACCCTGACCTCTGCATCGGCGGAGTTAGTTCTATGAGACCTAGGGACCCAACCCCCAAACCATCAAACACATACATGAACCTTGAACCCTTGACCTCTCCTAACCCAGAGATGCCTCACGGCGTAGAGAAGCCACGCGCTTCTCTGTGGCCACGGTCTCCTGCCGCAAGCGGGCAGCCTGTCGTGCGAAGGAAGGAGGCACCGTGGAGCCTACCACTGTGTCAGAGATCTTCAAGCGTGTCTTGGCTTAGCTCTAATTACAGCGGCTGGTTGTCAACAGAAAGGCCATGGGAACATCGGCTAGGCTATGACTCTTGCCCTCAGCATACTAGGGCTGTGCAAGATAGCAAAAGTCTCTGCGCCTCTCAGTGTACGAGTAGGAGGCTTTCATGATGTTTTAGTTGGCTTTGGGGTTTGGTTTAAGGTTTCGGGGTCAGGCATTTTCTTGCAAGTGCACATATCGAAAATAGGGGACCCTAATATGGTTCCCTAAAAAGTAGGATCCTGTTTATAAGGACCCCAAAATAAGTCACCCCCTAATTTTCGGAGACTCCCATATGTGCTTGTGGGAAACCCAGGGGGCAGGTATACCAGACGTGAAGTCTATAGGTCTCTGGATTTACCAAGAGTCTCCATTGTAGTTCCTTTCTTGGTTTAACCCTGAGGATCCTATAAGGTAACCCAAAAAAGGAGCTGCATTGGAGACCATAGGTAGGGCTTCTGTGTTTGGGCCTGTAGCTTGGTTGCTCGACGAATTATAGTAGAAGCCAGAAAGTTGGAACAGGTTTAGGGCTGAGGGTTTAGGGAATCCTAGCAAAAATCAACCTTAATCCATGCTTCACCTTTCTTGGGCTCTGTATAGGTTTTGTTTGGGTCAAGAGTAAAGTCCCGCCAGCCATTGCAACAACCCGGATTCTTTGCCGCTATGCACCATGAAAATGAGGACCTTCATGGACAGAGTAGGATTTTGGGATATATTCGACCCTAACTAAAATAACGAACCCTAAAGCATAATGTCATTATTCAGGCCGCTATATGAGTTTCTGCGGCCCGGACCTCAACCCTGAAACTTTCCTCGAGCACGATGGCCTGAACACTGTCACCCATTGACAAAACCCGGGGGCGTAGCATGGGGTTTCGGGTTTAGGGCTTAGGGAACACCGAACGCTCAAACAAATTCAGACCACACCGCCACACCTCCTCTTCGAGTTGGGCTGCCTCTGGGTCTGTGCGTCTGCCCTCCTGCTGCCAGAGAAAAGACGTTCAGGCTTTGGGGTTTACCAACTTCTTGATATCGCGATTGCTGCTGTCCAGTTGCTATCACGCCGGCTTATACTGTCGCGTCTGCTCCCAGAACCAGTGCTTAGCCAGAACTGGTGCAAGCACTAACTCCTCCCCGTACTACCCTTGCTACCACTGCCACTACCATTGCCACCGTCGTAAGAACTGCTGCTGCTGCGACGATGACTGCCACTGTCGCGGTGGCTTGGATGGTTCGCAACTTATGTGCACTTCCTCTCCCTTCATTTTCTGCACCCTCCTTAGTCCTTAGCGCCTCTCAAAGAGACGGACACAGGACGCACCGCGGCTAAGATAGGGGCCTTCATTACTAATTAGAATACGGTTTTGGGGGCCCTTATACTATACTTATAACAAGGACCCCCCCCCTTTCCTCCAAAAAACAAAAAAATAGTAGTGGTAGTTATTCAGGCCCCTATACGAACTTCTCTCTAACCCAGAGTTTAACCTACTCCAGAAAAGTCCCAAAATCCCTGTTACTTGGAGGTTCGTGGGTAGTTATAAGTGGGGTTAGTAGGGTACCCATAATTACAACCCATATTAGGGACTTATAACCCCACTTTTTAACCACCCATGAACCTCCAAGTATGGTAACTTAAACAAAGCTCTCTAAACCCTCGGCACAACCCTAAACCCCACAACCCTGAAACCTAAAACCCCTAATCCCGAAACCGTAACCAAACGCCCAGGTAAAACTTCGGGCACAAGCAACAAGTCAGACCAGGTTCTGTGAAACATCGTTCTTCTTCTTCTTTCAGTTACCATAATCAGAAAACCGCAGCGTTCACTGTAGTGGCCTATTATAGTAACTATCATAATAAGCAAACCGTAAAGTTGACTGTAGATCCCTATAATATGGTACCTTCAACTAGATTCCTCAACGAGAGGCTGGCATTCAATGCACAACTTCCGCTGGCCCCGTGATCCTGGTGTCCATCCAGACTTTTGCGCCCAGGCCCTTAAGTTCACTGTCGGGGCTTGGGGGTTCAGGGTTCGGGATCCGTAAATTCTACACCCTGGATCAGGCCCTGATCCATGAACTTGCAACTGCCTTAGACAACTCGAAGCCAAGACTGTGGAGGGATCTCTGCGACCTCTTTTCTGCAGGCAGAGGGTCTGAGCAAAGAAATCCAAGCCCTGTCCAAGCCGACAGGGGCAATTTGATAGAGGCTCGGTTGAGGGCTTCAGGCACAAAGCCCGGTCTACGGCTTAAAGGATTGCAGACTGTGGAGCTACAGGCATTTGGGGTTTCGTACTAGTGTCTGGGGATTTCAAACTTTGGGAAGGTTTGGGCCTGTGAGGCCGCAATGCACGCAAGGGTTTAGGGCTTTAGGGTTTTAGGGTTTAGTGTTTTAGGGTTTTAGGGTTTAGGGTTTCCCAGGATCTTTGGGAGCTTCCGAAAATTGGGGGGGGGGGGGTGCCTTAGTTTGGGGTCCTTATGATAAGGATCCTACGATATAGGGAGCTATACTACGGTCCTGTATTTTCGGTAACTCCCATTTTACACAGGTACGAGCTTATCATACCAGAACCCCGAAAAAGCTAGGAACGCCATCACAGCTGCCAGGTTTCGGGGGGGGGTCTGGGGTTCAGAATTTCAAAGGACAGGAGAGGATGGGGCTTCAGTGTTTGACTCCTAGCAATTTGTACCAGGGAAGTTTGACAAGCTATTAAATTTGGGTGTGGGCTCTCAGTTCAACCGGATACACCACAAGCGCTAGGTAGAGGTTTCACCCTAAACCTGTTGCGATCAATTTTTCACATCTCTACCACAACTTGCCAATTTCAGGATTCATGTGGGGGATGTTCTACATTATCGTGTTCTTCAAATGTGTCCTTAAAGGGAGTCTATATTTTTGCCCGTCTGGCATAGTCCATAGCTATGCTCCGTTAAATAGAGCGGCGGCAGTTTTAACATGGCTTGACAATCTCTTTTTTGAGAACCTAAGCCTGAGAGCCACAATACCGATTGGGAAATGAGTCGTAAAGCAGCTATGAGAGGGTCCTTAATCATTAGAATAGAGTTTATAAATAATCAATACGAATATGGATATTTCAGACCCCATATGAAGCCTTGTCCTCAGCCATACGCCCTAAAGCAGGTGTGACATCGGCTGTGCTCTGACGCTCTTTGCGCCAGGACACACTCGGCGAGAGTGTTCTCTGCTGTCTATGGAAACCACTGGCTGGGAGTAGTCGTTTCGGCGACACCTAGGAAGACCGTAGCTCACATCCTAGGAGCCGCAACATGAGCTCAGAAAATCCCGGACCACTTGAGAAAACTCCTGCGCAACTGCTCAAGAACACCCACGGCTAAGAACACAGCCTTGGGCATTAAGCAGACTCAACCACTCAAAGCTATACTGAAGTTAGACCTCCAGCAAAAACATGTGATTTTAGCTGTTTCTTGGGGATTAAAGGAACCAAAGATTAGAAACTATTTCTAAGTACCCCTAAGAGACCTTGACGAAATCGGAAAGATCCTGCAAAAGCATGTAACTGTATTAAAACCAGTAACGTGCCAGCCGCAGACTATCTAAAGCCCCAAAGACCATCTCCCTAAGGCTCCAAAAGACCGAATAATCGGGTATAGGGAACTCCAGAAAGTTGGAATATGGTTTCAGGGTAGGATACCTTATAATTTACCATAAAGGGTTTAGGATAATCATATTCCAACTTTCTGGCTTTGACCTTACTTGGGTTTCGGAAAGTAGTTATGCAGGTTAATATTTGAGACAGTAGATGCTTATTAATAGGTACTCGGACCCTTAGGGTATCATCTAACAAAATTTATCAGACCGCCCTAAGCTAAAGCCTTAACCTAGGGGTTCGCCTTGGAAAACTCCTCAAGCTCTTTGCTTAGTCTGCTCTTGCCGGCATCGTCGAGCCTGGCAGCAGGAGCTTGCGTGCTGCTTCGGGTTCTGGTTGAAGGTTTGAGGGCTGTTGGGATTGAGCCTTCGAGGGTTTTATTGTGTTTGCTGTTTGATTGTTTTCGAGAAGTGCCACAGGGATAAACCCTAAACCCCAAACCCTCAAACCCGATAGCCCTGCGCCCGGAAATCCGAAGCTCTCCATTGCTAAATCCCAAACGCAGAATGCACAACACCTCAAAGTCCTACATCCCCATGATACGGAGCCTTTGCATCCCACAAAACCTTTACAAAACCTCCAGAACCCTTATGACCCGTCTCAGCGCAGCTGGAGAGCAGCGTGGCGTCGATGGAATTCTGCACCAGCTTGATGACATCTTCCCGGGAAATCGGCAAAGCCTTGGAAGTTTAATATAAGGGCCTTCATAATTAGAATAGGGTTTTGGGGCCCATTAGACTATAATTACAAGAAGGAACCCTCAAAAGGTATAAGGTCATTACTAAGGCCCCTAAATAGTATAGGTATTTATTAAGGCCCCCACATTAGGCCTTCTGGTCCTGGGGTGTAAGGCTTAGGGTCTAGGGTCTACGCTGATTTTAAGGTTCTAGGATTAGGACTTAGAGTTTAGGGTCTCTGGTTCTGAGGTTGTAAGATGGATCGTTAAAGGGTTTGCGGATTTCGGGGAATGGGATTCAGGATTGACAGGGCTTGGCCAACTAGGCCAAAGGCTTAGGAGTCAAGATGTCGGCGTTCTGAGTCTGGATCTGTGGCTACCTCAAACCCTAAGCTTGCCCTAAACCCTCAACCTTTAACCTTAAACCTGCCCTAAACCCTAAACCTGAACGCCTAAACTTGCCTTAATCTCTCATCCTTAGACCCTGAACTTGCCCTAAGCCCTAAACCTGGAACCCTAAACTTGCCATTTACCTTAAACCCTAACTTGGCTGACTTCTGAACCCCTCCTAAAAGTTAAACGTTTAGCCTCCTTATTATAGTTCATATAGAAGCCCAGAAAGTTAAAGTCTAAAGAGCCAACCAGAAGAACGCCAAGCTAAGAGTGCCCTCCTGAACCTTGGGTTCATCCCGGTGGGCTTTGATGTTTTCTAGCGGGCTTGCAACTCATGGAAAACCCTGCACCCTACATAAGCCCTACCTTAACCCCAAATAAACCTACCTTTTTAAAGGACTTACACAAGGAAATCATACATGGGGAACCTTAAGAAAATGATATTCTAACCTTGAACCCACCCCTCAAAGGACTCCTCTTAAGGACAGAGATATAGAAACCATAATTAGATACCTGGCGATATAGGTCATCTAATGTACACCCGAAACCCACATCCCTGAGCCCTCTTCATGAAGCAGGGGGGCTTCCGCCACAGCCAGGAAGTTTTCCGTCATGTAGCCTAGGCTTACGAGAGATACTGCATGTTATTGGATCTTTGGGAGCTGTAAGGGATCATATCCCACACAATCGTGCTTATCAGCAGTCTCACTACAGCCTTGGTTGTAGTATATGTTCCATAACAAAGATGTATCCCATGTAGCGCTTTATGGCAAAAACGTCTTGACGTGGGCCAACCAAGTTCAGGCAAGAAGCATAGCACCGACATAACTAGATAGGGTGCCACAGTACAAAGGAAGCTCTTTGAAGCTCTATGAAAATCCTATACCTACAACCGAAAGCCTGTATGACACCGCGACGCCGAAGACCATTAAAAACACACACAAATCCCTAGAGCCCTGCACCCATAGTAACCCTTGCATTACACTAACCCCATGATGCCCTCGACCCGCCAAAATCGCAGGATTTAGAGTCGAAGCACCCGGTGCAATGTTTTCCCTCACAGTTTCGAAACTACCTGCACTGCTATTCACAAATCGCATGCCCCCACGTTCCCACACTTGAGGGTTTCGGCACTACAGCAAGCAGATTCGGATGACCAGTTACAGTCACAAGCCTTCTAGAATTTCAATCCAACCCTTTTGAAGCCGCTCCGCATGAGAGTCTGGCTTTCGATGCCAGTATGCTCAAGAAGCTAAAGTCCACACTCATCTATCTTCCCATGCAGCCCGAGGAGAAACATTCACCGAAACCCAACATCCAACCACTGATCAGGTGCCGGTAAAGTAGGCTGGATCATCTGAGTTCAGCCTGATTTGTGCAGGGATTTTAGGAGCTTGGGGTCTGTGGTGCGGCTTTGGATGGTTCTGAGTCACCCCTAACCGCCCGATCTCCTAACATAGGGGCCTTAATAATTAGAATAGGGATTTTGGGAGATATTCTACTGTCTTATAATAAGGAACCACCAAAATGATATTGTTCGTAATTTTTAAGGCCCCTATACAAGACCTGCTCCGGTTCTTGAATCTTCCTGCAGGGCTATGTCGGAAACAGGGCAAAGCTACCTGCAAGCTGATTTTGTCAGCACTTGTCTTTATACCCTAGGTCCTACGTGGACCCGTAACACTTACACTGTCGGGTTATCATGGAGAACTAAAGGTTTACCTTTTTGGTTATATCGGGACGATATAGGGACTATACTGCCTAACAAAGGTTAACGGTTACCTACTCTACTACTAGGTTTCCCTAAGAAACCCTTAACCCTAAAACGCCAAACGCTACTCCAAGCATAGCAACTTCGGGGTCTGAAGTTGATAAACAGTACCTACTTTCAGCTCTTTGGAGTCGTAGGGTTTAGGGCTTCGCCTTTTTTTCAAGCCTTCTAGTTTGCGTTAGAAGGTTTAGGGTGATCTGGACCCTAAACCCTAAACCCTAAACCCGAAACCCGAAACCCTAAACCCTAAACCCTAAACCCTAAACCCGAAACCCTAAACCCTAAACCCTAAACCCTAAACCCTAAACCCGAAACCCTAAACCCTAAACCCTAAACCCTAAACCCTGGGTCCTGTGCGTTCGGACCTTGGGGCTTCAAAGCGCTGAAGACAAGTGCTCGACTCCCCTCCCTGGAGAAAGAGGACCCTATAAGCCTATACTTGGAGGTTCATGGGACTTAGTCAGTAAGGTTATAAGTACCTTAATTGGGGGTTATAATTATATGGTTACCTTGCATATAACACCACTTATAACAACGCATGAACCTCCAAGTGCGGGCCGAGGCACGTAATGCCTTGAAGTGCTTAAGGCAAGTCCTAAACCCTAAACCCTGAACCCCTAAACCACGACCCTAAACGCCTAAACCCCTAAACCCTAAACCCTAACCCCCTAAACCCCAAAACCCTCAACCCTAAACCCTAACCTCTGAACCCTAAACCCTCCCCTGCTGGCCGAGGCACGTAATGCAGACCCCCTGATCGAGGAGCTTCTTCAGGTTATGCTCCTTCATCCTGGGTCTTAGGCTACTGTAGGGGCCTTAATAATTTCAATAGGGGTCCCTTTAAGGGTTCCTTTAAAGGGTTCGATAAGGGATCCATAATAGGGCACTATCTATATATATATATATATATATATGGTAGGGGCCTTAATGGTTAGAATAAGGTCTTGGGCTCCTTTATGGTATAGTTATAATAAGGAACCCTGGGGAATAATGTTGGCAAATATTTCGGCCTCTATCTTAGGTCCCCCAGCCGCCCCTTAATGAGGCTACTCTAACAAGGAACCCTGAACCCTAAACCCTACTCTGTTTGGGGACCGGCTCTCAGATGGCTTTGGGTTTCGGAGTTTCGGATGCACTTCTACGGCCCCAAAGAAGCACATAAGCAAAACTAAGATTAGAGACGTCCCATATAAACCCCGTTGTAATGGAGCCCAGTAAGGTAGGGATATCCCTAAAAAATGTTTATGCTTATGTGCTTTTTGGGGTCCCTAAACTTCCTGCGGCCAGCCACGTTTTGAAGACGCACAACAGGACGTTGGACAGCGGGCAAACTGTCAGTGGCATTTTCTCCTGAGGGCTGGGACGGGATTGACTTTTGCGTGATTGCCAAGCTTGGTGATGAGTATACACATCATAGCCGACAGCAGGGTTCATGATTCTGTAAGTCACCGTCCTAGGCTCTAAATCCCAGAACCTAAACCCTAAACCCCGAACCCTAGAGTTCTAAACGCAAAGCCCAACACCCAAAACCCGAAGCCCCACACCCTGTACATAGAATCCGAAAGCCAAATCTTCAACATTCCCCCACCCCGAAAACCCAAACCCCTTACTCCCCTGACTCCTAAACCCAAACCTTCAAACTTCCCTACCCCTACATAAACCGAAACCCCTAAACCCCAACTTCCTCAAAGCAAAACTCCTCGATCCCTGAACCCAAACCTGCAAGCTTCAATTGCCCCAAGAGTGGGATGAAGCTTGGTTTAGGGCTTACTCTGAAGTTCAGGGTTTAGGGTTGGGGCTTAGGGGGTAATCTCAAACAAGAATCCTACACTGAAGTTAGACCCCGAGCAAAAATTATGACTTTAGCTGTTTCTTAGGGATTAAAGGAACCAAAGATTAACCAATGTTTCTAAGTAGGGGTACTCCCAATAACCCTAAGCCATGAACCCTGAACAACAAAATATTTCTAAGTACCCCCAAAAGTCCTTGAATCAGGGATCCCTCGTCTGCATACAGCAACAGCACTGCTTAAGAAATTATTGGTTTAAGAAATTGAATCCCCGCGCACAGCCGTGCGATGGCTTTGACAGGTCTGCGCTAAGTTCTACTTGTCTGCACGGCTCCAGTAGCATCGGCTGACTTTTTTGGCTTCCTTCAATAGGGGACCATGTACGGAAGATTCGTGTGCCCCGCGAGCTTGTGGAGTGCCAAACCTTTGGACACAAAAGCAGCAGGCATAGTTGAGCGGAGGAGCTGCACTGGTAGTTCCAGGGCCGGAAATGTTCACTTTCCGGCCTTGACTGCTTGTAGAAACAGCCTGGCCATACTTGTGCAGCGTTCTTTGCACAGTCGCCTTCTTGGCAGGTGTCACCAAGACGTCATGATCGTCGTCGTCATGGCGGGGATCGAACAACTTGAGCGCTTCCCCTGGGTTGTCCATGCACGCTGCATTGCGCACAGGGGTACGGCTACAGTAGTGACATGTCTCTGCACTCCTGAAGTCTGGTATCCGACGAAAACTGCTTCCCAAACGCTACTGTAGTAGATTGCAGTCCTATAAATGGTTGTGTTTCACATGACTTCCTGGAACGACGGATTCGCAAACCTCACGGCTGGTGCAGCGATCTGTGCATGCCGACAAGGCGACGATAAGGAATGAAAGAAGGCCCCGGCACCGCAGGGTGCGGCGACGCCAACCCCCGGCTCTGTCACTGTCGGGCGAAGGAGAGTACAAAAACGAACTATACATATATATATATATATACACAGATATATTCTTCATATATACTGTATATGGAAATAGAAGGAGGAAGGACGATTCACTCTAACAGCCCCCTTGCTCCAGGAGCATGAAATCAGTCGCCGTTACCCTGCATACTGTATTATGTACAGTGACAGCTGCGCTTAACAAACTGAAGGGTTTAATAAGCTTAGTCAAACAAGAGAAACCAGCCACAAAACGACTTGAGGGGATTTTAGGGTGTTCTGGGCTTGCCGAAGAAGGGATTCATAAGGGCTTCACTAAGCCCTCATAACAGCTCTAGAAGGCTCTAGGGGCTCTATGAGGGCTTCAGAAGGGTATGATTTAGAAGCTGCCCCCACCCTGTAATGACTATAAGGATTGTTTTAGGGCCCTATTATGTTCCTATTATACCACTACTGCAGGGTGGGGGCCCCTTCTAAGGTATAATTTTCTCATTTTGCCGGGTTCTGGGCTTGCCTGATACGGGCTTAGTAAGGAATAAGAGCTTTGGAGGGCTCTAGAGGCTTTGTAAGGGCTTAATACGGGCTTCAATTAAGCTTTGCCATATGGGAAAAACCACCAAAATGAGAAATTGAGGGGCTCGATTTCTCAAATTTTAGGAATTGGGGGGCTCGATTTCTTATTTTGGGCGGTTCTGGTTAGGGCTGCTTACAAGCTGGGTCAAAAATGGGATCAACATAGTGGCGTTTTAGGAGTCTGGAGGCTGCCAGGCCCGAGTGGATAAGCACATGAGCTGGAACGGAAAAGTGCTGCAGGCTCGAATCCTGCTGCGCTCTCATTTCTTGTTTTTGTTAATTTGCTGCCGTTGCAAATTAAGAAATTTGGGTTTAGAAACGGTACCCTGAAATCCCGAAACATTCTATTCCTAAAAAATAGGTAAGCTTCAAATGGAAGAAATCGAGCCCCCCCTCACGAAAAAGTAACTGTTTCTTAAACGGCGCTGTCGCTGTACCTTCATCCCACCTCCTCCGGCCTCCGAAACCAAAATCGAAACTCCACAGAAACGCTAAATCCCCAAAACCCAAACTCTAAAAAGGGTCCCCGTTAATGGGTTTCCTTAGTACTACCTAGGAAACCTCCCAAACCCTAGACCGGCTCCTAAACTTCCCTAAACCCTAGACCCATAACCCTAAACCCTGAAAAGTGGCTCCTGAACCCTGCCTAAACCGAGACCCTAAACCCTGAAAAGCGGCTCCTGAACCCTAAACCCTACATCATGAGACCCTTAACCGCGAAAAGTGGCACCTAGGAAACCTCCTTAAACCCAAAACGCTAAACCGGCTCAACCCTAAACCCAAAGCCCCTAAACCCCAAACCGGCTCCTGAACGAAACTCTTCGGCCCTTCCCTGTCCTTTATCAAGCGCTTGACCAGCTCGGGATCCTCGGCGCAGCGCACGCCGTGGTCCACTCGCTTCACCTCCGGCACTTTGAGGGTTCCTTTAAGGGTTTACGGTTTAGGGTTCCTTAAATGCTCCCTTAAGGTTCAGGCTTAGTGAAGGTTTACTTTAACGGTTGCTATGAGGGCCACTATAAAGGTTTCTGCAAGGTTTGCTGACGGGGTTGCCATAAGAGTTACTCTAAGGTTAGGGCTTCAGGAGTTTGGGATACAGGGCTTTCAGGGTGCAGGGTGCAAGAGCGCTGGTTCGTGCGGGTTTTCTGGAGAAGCCCTACATCTCGACAAAAATGTGAATGTAAATGGTAGTGTTCTGTGTGAAGAATGTTTGAGTTCCCTTTCAAGGTTTCGGATTCTATGAACACGACGGATTCGAGCTTGCAAGTCGGCAATATGGGAGTAGGAGCCTTCGTCGTCAGAATGGGGTTCTTTAATCCGTGAGAGTCCATGTGCTCATATAGTATATACATTGGCCAAAAGCAGTCCTTGCTTTTGTAGGCAAATTTCGGGCAAAGTATATACTATTCGGATCTATTTGGGCACATGGACCCTGAGGGAAGGTCTCTTGCAATCGCAACTTCGATGGTAATGAGACAGTTCGAGACCTTATGCATGAACGAAAGCTCGTAGCCGACAACATCTGGAACGACATCCTCCTAAACTCCAAACCATACCTGTAGCTGCAGTTTTCGGGTTCCTTATTAGTTATCATTATGGCCTCCCTCTCTCTCTCTCTATATATATATGTATATATATATATATATATATGTATGAATAGCTCCAGAATTGGGTAGGCCTTGTCGGCTACAGATAAGGCCCTAAGCCACGCTAAGGCCCTCCTGTGCCCTACAAGCGCCTGACACCGCAATCCGAGACAAATCCCAAACCCTCCCTAAGTCTCCCCTGCTCGGGGGAGCAAGGGGCATAGTAAGCGGATGTATAAATACCTCATTTGGGTGGTTGTCAAAATCAGGGTCCCCTTCTGGATCCTTAATCTATAATACGGCACCTATAATTTAGGATACCCAAAAAGGTACCCTAATTTTGACCACCACCCATTTGGGGTCTAGGTATCTGTGAATGTAGCTACAGTTATAGTTACCTTACACTGGACATGTAGCTCTACATACGAGGTCCCAGCCCGAGAACCCTTTTCAAAACCATTAAACACCCCATACCCTGAAAAACCCATTAAACCCTAAAAGACAGCAAACCCTAAACTTTCTACCCCCCCCCATCAAAAAGCAAAGCCCCCGCCCTAAACCCGAGCTCCCCCCCTTCAAAAACAATACTAAGCCCCTGCTCTGAACCCTTAAACCCCCGAAACAACCCTAAACCCTAAACCCGACCCCAAACCCTAAACCCTAAGCCCGAAACCCCGCAGCAAAAAGCCTACCTAGATCCTCCATGTACCCTCTATTCGACCCTAAATGCCCATTATTTGGGGCCCTACACCTCTCAAAGGGGCCCTTTTTGTAATCCTTATAGCTCCCTTTAAAAGGGACCCTACCACCCTAAACCTCCCAGCAAGAAGCATAAGGTCCCTTCAGAGCTCTGAGGCCTCGCCTTGAGCAGATCCATCGCTGCTGTGATGTACTCTGGCGGTCCTCGGGTTCTTTGCTTTCCTTTAAGGGTTTAGGGTTTAGGGTTTAGGTACTTGGAGGATATTCCTGAAAGGGCTCCTTCAAAGGGGATCTATAGGGTTCTATTATAAGAGGGGTTTATAGGGTCTACTTAAAGGATCATGGGACTTAGTAAATAGGGTTATAATTAGGGTAACTATACTGATAACCCCAATTAAGGTACTTATAACTTTACTTACTAAGTCCCATGGTCCTGCAAGTAGAAAGGTTCTGTAAAGGCTTTTGGGGCTTTAGGCTATCAGTGCTTGGGGTGCCAGGGCTTATGTTGGGTGTTAGTTAGGTTCTTTGCTTTGGAGTCTCCTTTAAAGGGATCTATAATGGCTCCTTAAAGGGATCTATAAGGGCTCTTTTAAAGGATCTACAGGGGCTCCTCCAGGAACCCTCAAACGCCCTGTAACAGAGTCCTTGTGGCCCTTAATTGCGGGTATTTTGTTTTTTTTTGGAGGGTAGTTGGGGATCTACTTAAAGGATCATGGGACTTGGTAACTAGGGTTATAACTAGGGTAACGACACTTATAACTCCAATTAAGGTACTTATAACCTTACTTAGTAAGTCCAATGATACAACAAGACCATCACAGAAAGCCTAAACCCTGAGCCTGAACCCACGAAAGCCTCAAAAGGAGGATTGTGGACCACCGCTTCGGCATGTTGCCACTTGGGACACGGAACATGGATCCTCAAGCGCATTGACCATCTGATAGGCAGAAGCTCCACTACAGAATCTTGACATAATCGGCGCCATAATTATATAGTGCTCTCTGCGCAACCGGACACCCAGAGCAAACGTAGATTATAAGCCTGCTTCACTAATTGTTGCCAGGTTCACAATACATGCCGGAAAACAATGATATCGGCCATGTGCATAATGGTGGTACCCGTTGAGCAACACAGCTAGTAACGATGACAACCCCAGTTTTAGGACATTAGTAGCCAAAGACCATCGAATCCCTAAAACCAAAACCCTTAACCCTTATGGACCCTGCACCCTTAACCCTAAGCCCTAAACAGGACTAGCCGAGAGTCCTTCCTCCCCTGCATGGGCAACGCATTCGTACCCATGACCGCGGGCTTTCTCGAAAAGCTCCTTGTACTTCCTTAGCAGCTCGGATTTGAGGATTTAGGGATTTGGGGGTTTAGGGTTTAGGGCTTACCTGAATCCCTAGCTTAGCAGCACTGAAGCCTAAACCCGAATCCCTAAACCCTTCCGGGACCCCCCAAAGGGCCCTTTAATAGAGTCCCTATGAGGCCCTCAAGTGTGGGTTTTTGGGGTATATTAGAAGGTAGTAAATCCTCAGCCCTACTCGCTACACCCTATAGGCCCTAAACCTCCATGCACCTTCTGTCAAGGGACTCGGGATGATTCCCCTTCTCCGTAGAATCCAGGCCTGGCACGGCGGCACACTTATTAAGCCCAATCACACTGCTATACAACCTCTGTAGCACCATTATAGAACTCAATAAAACCCTTACCTTGTGAATCTCAACCGCTTCAAAATCTTACCTGGGGGGACCAGGGGACTCACTCATTGGAGTCTACAATAAGCAATGATGGCCGCAGTTGTCGTATAGCCCTACTTGATATGACAATCATAGCTAGTCGTAGTTCGAGGGCCCCGCCAGGATTTCCAACGTTGTGATGAAGATGCATCTCGAAAAGATTAATAGAGGAATGAACAATTGGTTATCGTCAGGTGCCACCCGATAATTAGCTTGTCCATATTTACGACCCTGTACTTACTTGGTTGCTTTCAAGGAAGAAGCCTGAAGGCGAATGTCACATCTCGCATATGTGTGCCGGCCCCAACCCCAACCTCAATAAACTCTGCTAAAACTTGTCCAGTATCCTGTGGAACTGAGGGTTAACCTTTGGAAGTATAGTGCGACTATGTAGGGATTATTCTGCCCCACAGAAGTTAAACGTCACCTACTCTACTACAGGACTCCTTCGAGATCCCGTACTCCGACAACTCTCTCAACAGCCCCCTAAACCCTAAATCCAAGGGTAAGAGGAGGGACCCTTAAGAAGGACCCCTAGGTGTATACCCTTGATATAGCTAGTATATGCCCATTATATAGCCCATTATAGGGTAAAGGTCCCCATTAAGGGTCCCTCCTTCTCCCCTTTGACTAAACTCAACCCTAAACCCCAAACCCTAAAACTCCAAACCCTAAACCCTAAACCCTAAACCCTAATCCCCAAACCCTAAACCCTAAACCCTAAACCCTAAACCCCAAACCCTAATCCCCAAACCCTAAACCCTAAACCCCAAACCCTAAACCCTAAACCCTAGACCCTGAACCCTAAAGCCTAAACCGACTTATAGGGCTTTATTGAGCTCGCAGGAATTGGAGCTTGGGGCTTTCAGGGCAGTTAAGCTTTCGAGGCTCCATTTTAAACAAATCGGGGGCCCCGAAGCCGAACTCTCCGACGCGATGGCCTACACCGACGATGAGGTGCTTGTAAGGCAAAGAGGCCTCCAGAGCTTTCTCCATGTCCTGAAGGCTCTTTTGGGCTTAAGGTGTTTAAGGCTTAATTTAGGGTTTATATAGGGGTTTAGCAGTTTAGGGTTTAGGTTTCAGGGTTCAGGGTTTAGGGCTTTGGGTTTTCTGGTTTTGCGGCTGGTAAGGCTGTAGGTCTTCATTTCTACAGCGTTTACGGGCTTTGGCTGATTGTTTTTTGCGTTTTCTGTTTGCTTCCGATGCAGGTTTCGGAGAGTTTCTAGCATGTTTCGGGTTTCATGCTGACATGATTTGCATGTGGGCTACGAGATGGGGAAGACGCTTTAGGACGCCTTTTTCGTTTGTAGGAGTGTGGGTTTCCGTCATCGCTCAGCTTCGCAGTATTACAAAAACCTCCGACACAGTGTCTCATAAGGGCAGAACCATACTCACGATGTAGGACGTAGGGTTCCATCGTTGGAGAACTTAGGCAACGTCCTGCTGCACACGCAGATGAACTTCCCCCAAACCTCTTTTAAGGTGCAGGTTCAAAGATGATACTCCACAGCAGCTTGACCTGCAAAGATCTCGTGGCCCCGTAGCTATATGTGGGGTTATGAGCAGGATAGCGGATAGCCGTCATGGAAGGCCCCTACTTGGAGGTTCATGGGTAGCTATAGGTGGGGTTATGAGCAGGGTAGCGTCATGGAAACCCCTACAAGGGGACTGAACCTCTAAGTACTGCCGAGAGCGATGCCGCACAGGATCACATGTCTTGAACCCTGAAGACCGGCTGTAGGGATAAGAGATTGTGCCCTCGGGTTTTGAGACAAACGCCCCATGAACTCGAAAACCTGAATCCGAACCCTAAACCACTGCAGTAACCTCTATTCGGTTCCACGGCAGCCCGTTGATAAGGAGCAGGAGCCTGATACCGGAACCCGAAACCCCTAACCCCTAATCCGTTCTCCGAACACCTGATTAGGGGGTTAGGGTTTAGGGGTTTAGGCTTTAGGGTTTAGGCCTAAACTAGCCCTTACAAACTCCTGTACGGGAACCCTAAATCTCAAACCCTAAACCCAAAACCTTCCAAAGCCCTAAACCCTAAACCCGAAACCCCAAACCCTGAATCTTGAGAAACCCTTAGAGGAAATCCCAAAACTCGGTCCTCCACCGGAAGGTGGCGCACGAAGCACATGATCAGCTTACTCGTCAGGCCGAAATCCTCAAGAAAAGACAGATCCAGTGATGTAGGAGCCTTAATAATTCGAATGGGGTTTTGGGGGCTCCTTATTGAAATCATAGTATAATATCCGCCCCTAGCCCCTGTAATACCCGGCCTCTACTAGGGTTCTGTACAGGCTCCGTGTGTGCTCTATCAGAAGGGTTCTACAAAGGTTCTAGAGGAATGACGTACGCTTCTGGGGATCCTAAAGGGCACCCTAATTCGCAGAACGTCATACAACTAAAACTTCCGGAAACTGTGTGTTGACTGCGATGCGAAGTAGCTACTAACAGTCCTACTTCAACAACCCCAAACCACCCAAAACTACCAAAATCCTGAAACCGAAAACCACAGGCCCCTAACCTCTTCACCCCGTAACCCTTAAAAATATACACGTTTTTTGCCCCCTGACACGCACACTTAACGCCCTGACTACGAATCGAGCTCTAAGCCCCTAAGCCCGCAAACTTCTTCATAACAGGGTTTCAGAAAACCGCTCTTGAAAAACCGTACTTGGAGGATCATGGGACTTAGTAAGTCAGGTTATAAGTACCTTAATTGGGGTTATAAGTATAGTTACCGAAATTATAACCCTAGTTACTAAGTCCCATGATCCTTTAAGTAGTTTTGTTTTACACACCGTTTTTGTCCCCTAAATCACCACATCTTTACACCCCCAGAATGGGCCCAGCCGCCGTCTCAGCCTTCTTCAACGCCTTGGTGAAGCCCTGGGCAGCAAAAAGAGTGAGGGGTTTAGGGTTTGAGGGTTTAGGGTTGAAGAGTTTAGAGTTTGGGGTTTAGGGGTTAGATTTAGGCTTAAAAAGGCCTCTTTCCAAGGGGTTCCTTGTAAACGAATCGGCTTCCTTTTTAAAAGGCTTCCTAACAAGGGTTCCTTGTTCAGTGGTTCCTGTAAACAGCATATCCTTCCTCTATAAAGGGCTCCTTTTGAAGGCTTCGTTTTACAAGGGGTCTATAAGGGGCTACTATGGGCTACTATGAGGTAGCAACTCCTCGTCTCAATAATCATCAGCATGACAAGACCAGTAGTAACAAGAGATGTCATAACAGAAGCCATCATGATGATCGTCATCATCCCTGTCATCATCTTCATCGTCATAAAAGTCAGAATTTGCACGTACTCCAAGAAGTAGCGATAACACTCGGATTCAGGGCCCTCTGACTTAGTGCTACTACACTGTAGGGTTTTAGGCAGCCCTGGTGCTGGCTTTCACAAGAGCTATGCAAGGCTTATTTAGGCAGTAGTGTGCAGAGTATAGCATATGATATGTAGTTGAGGGTTTTGGCCAAGAGAACTTGAACTTCCGCGGCTCTAGCGAGCCTCTCCGGCTTTCAGGGAGTAATGCCGTCGGAAGACTTTAGTGTGGAGGGTTGTCATTTCAACACCACGTTCTGTAGAGCCAGGCAACCAGGACCCTCCTTGTGCCCTCAAATAGGGGTATATGGCCCCAAATGGGCATTTAGGGTCAGGGTAGATGGTCCAGGAAGTTGCTCCAAACCGTACCTTCGCCGCGCTTGTCGCTGTGACCCCATGTTTCCCTGCGCGAGGCTGGTCCAGTGTCTGTCTGTGTTAGGGTTTAGGGTTTGGGGGTTTAGGGTTTAGGGTTTAATATAGGAACCTGATTAAGAAACCCTGGGCCTATAACCCCAAAATAGTAGGATTCATATGAGGAACCCTAATAAAGACCCAGGGTTTCTTAATCAGGTTCCTACATTAGGATTGTTGGTTTTTAATTAACATGCCCATCTGAAGATTCAGAGCTTGCCAGGCCGCCTAAAACCTTTTTGGGTTTGGGGAATATCCTAATCGAAGGAGCTGGCCCGCTGGGGAGCGCGCCTGTATGAACGTCTCGAAGGGCACATTTCTCTGCATGTGCGGCTGGGGATCGAAGAACACCTGCTCACCAAAATTCCCCACAGGCCTTGATAACTAGAAACGGTTCTTTTGGGGGGCCAAGTACCCTGGCCCAAGAAAGGTTAACCTTTTGAATTTTAGTCGGATTATGTAAGCCCCAACTGCTTAAAGGCTTCCTACTTGGCCCCTAAAGTTCTATTCTTTTGGGATTTATACCTCCAGGCGACACCCAAGATGTACGCTGTGTTGACCGAGGCTCCAGTGTTCAAGGCTGTAAGGTTAGGTCCAGAACTGGCCTGCAATTTTTAGGGTTTAGATGGGTTCAGGGTTCAGGGAGTAGGGTTCAGGGTTACGTGTTCGGGGTGAGGGTTTAGGGTTCAGGGTTTGGGGTTTAGATGGGTTTATGGGTTAGGGTTCAGGGTTTAGGGCTTAGGGGCTATGCAGGGGTTAGGGTTTAGGGTGCAAGGTTTGGGGTTTGGGGTTCAGGGAATCGCATACTGGAGGAATGTCCGACGACTGCTGCTGATAAGTCGGCAATATTACTGAAGAACCATTCAAGCTGTCGACAACAACAGGGGTTTGCTCTCAAAAACAGAACCCGACACAGTTTCAGTGTTGTGAGCATACACTGCTACGCTAGAGCACTTTCGCGCTGCAGAATTCCCATCATTCCGGAACTCTGCCCCGGGCAGATACAATCGGCTGGACGGCTAGGTCTTTCGCCCGAAGCTTCATTATTCCAGGACGGCTGACGCCATCACAAACAACACAATGCTATAGATAACATGATACAGTATGATACACTATGATATGATATGATATGATAAATTATGATATTAGGTGCTGGGAGAAATCTCCGATGCGTAACCGGGTTAGATTGCATTCCGCCTCCACATGTCGCACGTTCTGGCTGTTGACTTTGACCAAGTAGGCCCAAGCCAGTTCAAAGAAATCCGACTCGTCCACCTTGTGCCGTGTGCAAAACTTCAACATTTGAGGTCTACAGTCTACATCCCCTAAAATCCTGAAACCCTAGAATCCTAAACCCTCAAGCATAGACCCTACGCCCTAAACCCCACACCCTAAACTCTAAACTTAAACCCTAAACGACGTCACGGCTCACATGCTCCCTCCCAGGGTCATGCAGGTCTATTGCGACTTCTACGAGCTGCCCCTGTGACGACACAGCAAAGGCGACGACGACGGTTGGTTTAGGCTTTCGAGACATCTTCGGCTTAGGGTTCGGGGTTGTTTACTTACTTGTCGGGTATCACAGGGAACTAAAGCTTAACCTTTTTGGTTGTATAGGGACTATCCTACCCAAAAAAGGCTAAAGGTTACCTACTCTACTATTAGGCTTACTAGGCTTAGGCTTAGGTGCTTCGGCTTTAGAGTGCTGGCTTTTTCGGCCTGGCGCCTCGATAACAGGTGCCTGCTACAGGCACGGAAGTGGCATCTTTCCCTAACCCGACACCTTTCGCCATGAACCGGAAACCTCACGCCTTATGAGCCTCAACCCTAAACCCCCCAAACCCCAAAACCCAAGCCCTAACCCCTAAACCTCTAGACTCAACCGTCTATATAACCCTCTAAACCTCTACACCCAAAGCTTCCCAAGATAACCCCTAAACCTCTAGACTAAACCCCCTAAGTCTCTAAACCTCTACACCCAAAGCTTTCCAAGATCTGCCGGGCAACCGTTGCAGGGGCTCGGTCTCTGAGGCTTCTCGCATTAATGTGAGTGTAGTTGCACCCCCCGCCCGGCTTTGGGGTTAAGAGTTTAGGGTTTAGGGGATTAGGGTTTAGGGGTTTGGGATTAGGGAGTTTAGGGCATGGGGTTTAGGGTTTAGGGTTTTTCAGCTTAGGGTTCTGGAACACTGAAAAGGGGACCCTGGAAACACCGAAGCCGTTGAAATCTGCCAGCGGAACCCTTGCTACTTAAAGGATCATGGGACTTAGTAACTGTAGGGTTATAAATAGGGTAGCTATACTTATGAGCCCAATCAAGGTGCTTATAACCTTACTTACTAAGCCCCATGATCCTCCAAGTAATCTTGCTGTCGGGCGGCGAGGACGCTCATCCCCTGGTAGTAGAGCTCCAGGAAGGAATCAAGACTTGTGAACTTGTATGCCTGGGGTTCAGGGCTTCCTCCACTGCAGGAAGTACATACAGCTTCAGAGTTGAGATTAGAGCTGGCAGGGGGGATTGCCTACGTCGCAGAGCCTAGGCTGGCAGTGGTACCTACTTGGGGCTATTTGGGCGTTTCCGAAGAATAGAGGACCCTAATGTATAACCCTACATAGTAGGATCTTGATTTGAAGGACCCCAGAATAAGGTACCCCTAATTTTCGCAAACTCCCATTTGGAGTCTTGCGGTTCGTAATCCTGAGATGTATCGAGGTCGACGGCTTGTGGTTTCTTGGGAGCTAAGTTTCGGGTACAAGGCGAGCCGGCCGCCAGTTACGGTTTAGGGTTTAGGGTTTAGGGTTTTAGGGTATAGGGCTTACGGGTTTAGGGTTAAGGGGTAGAGAATAGAGACAAATCTTGAAAGAAGACTTTGGGATATGGACAGCAACCAACCCCATGTGCAGCTTGACAGCAACATCCCCGAAGTTGTTGGGATGCAACCCGTGACGCTTGTGCAACTCTATGGGAATATGGCATTCTTGGCATGCAAGAATCACATGAAGCCAACCTTTCGGAACCGAAAGCATTTCAAGCTTGGGTGTGCCACTACTTGAAGGTTCATGGGTAGTTATAAGTGGGGTTATAAGTCCTCCTAATACGGGTTTTAACTATGGTCACCCTACTTATAAGCCCACTTATAACTACCCATGAACCCCTAAAACCCTCCTAAACCCTCCCAGTAAGGGTTGAGAGTTGCGGCTTCGAGTTCTGCTACCCGGAGCTTCTCGAAGGTCCGAAGGACCACTTCCCGTCAGGCCGTTGTACGTAATGTAGGGGCCTGAATAATCAGAATAGGGTTTTGGGGGGCTCTCGTTTATGGTGTAATATACCCCAAACCCTATTCTAATTGTTAAGGCTGTTAAGGCCCCTAAATTGCGCAGACACTCAAAACCTTCACCTTGCCCTAACAGCCCTAACACCCGCAAGGAGCGCGAATAAAGACGTGACAAACTACTCATGATTCCCTGAGGCTAAAAAACTAAACGGGTCAGCACCCTAAGACTTCTAACCCCTAACGCGAAGCCCTAAATCGTATAAACACGTAAACCCATGAACCAAACAGTATGGGGCACCTTCCTGACTTCCTCGACAGTGGAGTACTTGATGTCAACCTCCAGAGGGCGAAAGCACCAAGGGCTCAGGGCGTAGTGCACGGGCCTCAATAACGGCGGTATCATGGGGAACTAGCCTTCTTGGTCATAAAGGGATTATATGGGGACTAGACTACCCCAAAAAAGGTTGAAGGTTGCCTCCTCTACTACTAGGTAACTAAGACTATAGCAAGGAACCCTCATAAGGTAAAGTGTGGGAAACTACCTAGGCTTTTATGCACCCTAAAGCCTGGGGGCTTTGAAGAACCTACTCTCATCGGTCTAGGACTTTTGTTCTGGCTGAAACTCTTCTGTCAGAAACCGAAAGTGCGTTGAGAAATTCGGTGTTGTTCAACTTTACGTCGCTCCTCGCCGTGTGCAGCATGCTCCTTCACAAAGACATACACAGCAACCCAAAACTCCAGAAGAACGAACACAACACAGCCACTTCCGCTTCAAGATCCGGACCCCGGCACTAGCAAAACCGATACTAGTTTCCTCTGTTACCTGACATTTACGAATTCATGCATTCTATGTTGCCCTTGGGGGCTGAGTATCCTAGTCCAGAAAAGGCTCTCCTTTTCAATCATGGTAGGAACAAACGGACACAACCATAAACCCAAAAAGGTCAAAGGTTACCTACTCAGCTGCTGAGTTCCTCTATTACCCCTCACGTTACCCGCATTTTTTGGGCGCTCGGCTTCGGACGTAGGCTTCAGGGCCTGGGGTTTAGGGATTAAGGTTTAGGGTTTAGGTTTTTTTTTTGGTGGTGGGGGTTTAGGGATTAGTTTTGTTTTTTTGAGGGGGGGTTTAGGGGTTTAGGGTTTATTTTTTTTTGGAGGGGGGTTTAGGGGTTTAGGGTGTAGGGTTCAGCAAGGATGGCGTGCTGAAAGGGTGAAAACTTTGAACCATGAGGCTTAGTATTATCAGGGCTCTTCAGGCGTTTACGGGCTACTCTGAACTATAAGGGCCTAATAAGGGCTACTGTAAACCCTAAATAGGAATCAATACAGGGGCTCTGTTGGGGAAGGCTGCAGCCAAACAGTAGTTGTTGCAAGTCGGATTGCACGTGAAACTTACCCGGCTTCTAGTCCTCACACGAAATCTTAAATCTTACCAAGCCAGCACAATAGAGAAACATAACTCCAAAACTCTGTGCTTCAGACCGGCATGAAGCGAATGCTGAGGTGAAGCCTGAATCCGACAATCCTGACCCAAAGGCTCTATCCCCCCGACCCCCAGAGGCACATGGTTTTACCCTAAAGCCTAAACCCTGAAACCCTGAACCCCTAAACCCTTAACCCTGTAAAGCCCAAACCCTAAACCCCTAAAACCCTAAACCCTGAACCCTTAGCCCTTTAAAGCCCATGCCTACCCACCCACCCCAAACTTTGGAGGCGCCTTGTTCTTTGCCGCAAGCTTCATCAAGAGCTCCGGTTCCAAGGTCCCCTCCAAGTGCAGGTGCAATTCGACCTGCAACGCTCCCTCTTACTGGTCCCTAACACGGATTGAAGGAGCCTTCGTGGTTAGAATGGGATTCTTTCAGGTTTCTTGCAATCGCAACTTGGATGGTAATGTAGGAACCTGATGAAGAAACCCTGGGCCTATAACCCCAAAATACTAGGATTCTTAGAAGGAACCCTAAAAAAGGCCCAAGGTTCTTAATCAGGTTTTTCACATTAAGGGAGAGTCGAGAAGGGAATATAGGGCTACCTGGGGTTTTGGAATTAGGGTCTAGCTGCACATTCAGGGTTTCTGCACGGGGTTCAGCAGCACTGAAAGCAGAGCCGCCGTGCTGGCCGCACTCCAGGGAATATCTGCCACACCACAAATCCCGAAGTTGGGGCCAACATCCTACCTACAACCCAAACATGAAACCTCAAGCTCCTTGCTCCTCCGACTTAGACGATCACGGGACATCTTTACAAGGCTTATACATGGGTAACTGCATGTGGCACCTATAGCAGGAATAACTTGCAACCTGCCTATAAACATAATGTACTTAGAATCCTGCAGTACTTACTAAGTCCCCCGACCCTTTACAGACTTCAATGTTGCGTGTTTCCTGCCTTCGGCACACCCTTGATGAAGCTCTCCTGGGCAATGGGAAACACATTAAGATTTGAATCGAACACCCCAAGCCCTGAAGCCCTAAACGCTTAAACCCCGTTTTCGTTTATTCGGATCCCCTGATAATACTATCGATTTAACCAAAGATAATAAGTATCAGTAGCAGTGCTTTGTTGCTACTAGCAGTAGCAGTAGGAGTCGGAGCAGGAGTAAAAGTAGTCGTAGTAGTAGTAGTAGTAGTAGTAGTAGTAGTAGTAGTAGTAGTAGTAGTAGTAGTGTAGTAGTAGTAGTAGAAGAAGAAGTAGTAGAAGAAGTAGTAGTAGTAGTAGTAGTACCCATGCGCGCCTCCTGGCGCCTGGTGTTTTGCTCTGTCTTCAAGTGTTTCGGGGAGGTTTTGGGTTGGGGGGGTGGGGGGTGGGGGGGTGGGGGGGTGGGGGGTGGGGGGGGGGTTAATAACGACATGGTCGACCACAATGGGTTTTCTTGTTGCCAAAAACACTGGCAGTGCCTGTACTTTGGAGCGTTTTATGGGGCCTTTTGTTCGACTGGGAGGGGAGGGTTTGGCGGGGGTGTCAATCACGACATGCTGAACCGCGATTCTTGCCGAAAGCGCAATCCCCAAGGTGTGGCTCGATTTTCGTGTGTTTTCGAAGCATTTTCTTCCACTGGTGCGGGGGGGTCGTCAGGCGGCGGGGCCCGCATAGTGGCTCGATTTTCCTGTGTTGGCAGTAGCAGTAACAGTGGCAGTGGCAGTAGCACAGTACACTATTATGGTCGACCGCAATGGTTTTCTTGTTGCCAAAAACACTGGCAGTGCCGGTACTTTGGAGCGTTTTATGGGGCCTTTTGTTCGACTGGGAGGGGAGGGTTTGGTGGGGATGTCAATCACGACATGCTGAACCGCGATTTTTACATGCACATCGTTGGCATTCTCAGCATCTTCATCATCATCATCATCATCATCATCACCATCATCAGTAGCATCACTAGCATCATCATCGTCATCCCAAAGTGTAATTATTAGTAAAACAAAGTAGTTTTTGACAACGTACCCAAACTGCGATTTTCACAAAACCCTGTAAAAACCTATACTTTTGACCCTCGAACTACCTGGCGCCAGGAGGCGCGCAAGCCTAGTAGTAGTAGTAAGTAGTAGTAGTAGTAGTAGTAGTAGTAGTAGTAGTAGTAGTAGTAGTAGTAGTAGTAGTAGTAGTAGTAGTAGTAGTAGTAGTAGTAGTAGTAGTAGTAGTAGTAGTAGTAGTAGTAGTAGTAGTAGTAGTAGTAGTAGTAGTAGTAGTAGTAGTAGTAGTAGTAGTAGTGGTAGTAGTAGTAGTAGTAATAATAGTAGTAGTAGGAGTAGGAGTAGGAGTAGGAGTAGGAGTAGCAGTAGCAATAGCAGTAGCAGTAGTAGTAGTAGTAGTAGTAGTAGTAGTAGTAGTAGTGGGCGGCCCCCCCCCCTACCAACCATCCCCTTTTACATGCATTGCTTGGGGTGGGTGGGGGGGGGGGGCTGATAACGTACAGGCAGCCTCGAACAGTCGCCAGCGAATATCCACAGGAACTGCTCCTAGTAGCCCAGATGCTCCAGGATGCTTTGTATGTTATGGGTGGGGGGGGGGGGGGCTGATAAGGTACAGGCAGCCTCGAACAGTTGCCAGCGAAAACCCACAGGAACTGTTCACAGTAGCCCAGATACTCCACGATGGTCTAGTGCACGGCTATATTCCCTAAGCATCCGAAGACCTCAAATATGACCAAAGTGCTGGTTTGGTAAGCACAACAACGCAAGGCCTTGTTTTTTGTGGTTCCGGACGGAGCATGTGTGTGATGTATGAAAGTCCTAGGATTTCATATACTTTAGCCTATGGCATGCTTTCCTCTAATTACACATGCATGGTAAGATGCCATTTATAGCGAGCTTGCTTGACTTCATTGATTTTTTGAAAAAAATATTAAATTCCGACACGTTGGTTGAATTGAGAAAACATTGATTTATAGATTCTTGCACGGGTTTTGCTATGTGTATCAGATATGTATATAATGTATATATATATATATATGTATATATATATAGGGATTTGTCCGACACAGAAGCCACCAAGCAGCATCAACAACGAAAACAAATATGTATACATATATATAAATATATATTTTTATATTTACTTTATATATATATATATACATATGTATCATTCTACATATATATACATATATACATATTATATATATATGTATAAATAGATACCGATTTTTATAGAGATATATAGATATATATATATATATATCGAATCCTTGCATTAATGCACAGGCTTGGAAGTCTCCAACCACCCGCCGCTTCGCCGCCCAGGAGCATGCAGGCATACATGTACAATTAGGAAGACCATGATCCTAGATATATATAGTGCAGTCACGATTATTCAAGGAATATGTTTTTCAAATTAGGAACTGGCCAGAATTCCCCAGATGTCTCGCACTCCAGACTGCACCGAGGCCCGTATCAAACAAACACGTGTGCATACAGACGACGTAGACTGCATGCATAGCCATATATATATGACAGAAGCCTGAGCTCCCAATAATTCGTAATTCATGGTCGGTGCCCGCCAGCTGCGGCCTTCCTTTTGCCGAGGCCGGAAGCAGTGGATGGGATGAGGTTTCAGTGTTATAATATGTTTCAGCGATTTCAGGGGAGTTGTGTCTTCGGGGAAATATATTTTGTATATATATATATATATATATATATATATATATATATCGAATACATGGAGATGTTAATGTAGTTTTATTGATCTGGGCTTTGGCATAATGCGGGTTTCCGGTGCTGAGTGTGGAGCAGACATGTGTGCTTCTGCAGTTACAAGCATGGGCTCAGACCGCTGGGTCATGTACATGTTTAGGTTGCCTAGATTATATATATTTGTTAGTGCACAGGCATGGTCCTAGAATATGTACAACAATATATATACGGAGACTTGTAGACAGACAAGTCTCCGTTTGTCTGAGCCCTGCTTGTCGAGATCTTCCCTTCGGATCCTTGGCCGGAGCAGCTGGAAAATTAAATAGACATATATGTTATGTCACATAGTTGAATACGTATATTATATATATATACATACATACACATACACTAGCGAGATATATACTATACGTGTGTGTAGCTTATGTATACCTATATATAATATATATATATATATATATATATATATATATATTATATACAGATTCCAAGCTGAAGCCGGCAGGGGACGGATCCGTCGAGATCTCTAATTAAGTAGATATATACGACTACTACCATATATATATATATATGATATACATACGATACCAGGATATCTACATACATCAGCTCATGCATCATGAGCCTTAATTTATAGGCATAGCTCTAGATCTAAAGCTGCATTTTGCAGCACTTCGCCATGGCCGATCCCGCGAATGCTGGCGATGAGCAGCGGCGAGCACCTGGGTCTGGTGTCACCCTGCTGCGGGGTCGCTGGGTGCTGTGCTTCGTCCCGGAGGTGGAGATGATGAATGTCCGCGGGTACAACCACGTCGGTGTCGACAGGTACCCCGGGCTTCCGTTTATGCCATGGCCTCCGGAGTTTCCGCCTTTTTTGGAGCCGCCTGGGTCAGTGGTGCGACCGGGCGACTTGTTGGTACCCATGGCTGCACAGTAAAGCCTTTATATACATACATATATATAAGCATATATATATATATACATTATCTTTCTGAATATATATATATATATATATATATATGTATATATATATATGAAGATACATGTCAAGTTTTGCAGAGAACTGTTTACAGTTGATATTCGCTGCCTAGAATATATATATATATATATATATATATATTTTTTTTGGGTTATGTATTTAGATATATATGTATTTAGATATATATGTATTTAGATATATATGTATGTCTTTATATACATTGGAACCAGGCTCAGCCCGGGAACCTCGGTGCTCAGCCTGGGGTCTGGCCTGGCGAACGTGCTGCCGTAGCTGTGGCGGCAGCAGTAATTCTTGGTTTTTGTTAATATCTAATCGAATTCATATGCTGGGACTTATCTTGAATCAATCGGAGGATGGACCTGCCACGACTGCCGCCCCTGAAGCTTCTCATGAAGCTGAAAGGCTTTCTGCGGTAACTGTGGCAGCACTACACAACAAATACATATGTTAACTATATGTGTATACATATATGTATATATACATATATTTTTTCCTCATTATATGTCTATAGATTATACGGTATCTCATAGTTAAATTGCACACTATATATGTATATATGTTCCTATATATATATATATATCCAGGTCGATGCAGGAGCAGCCCAAGCACCTCCGCCTTCTCCCGTGGTGCATGCTGGGGCGAGTTTAGGATCTGAAGGAGCTGCTGCAGTAACTCTGGCAGCAAATAATAAGCTCGGCTGGCCTTTTTGTTGTTATATATACAGTACCACGTATGTTTTTGCTGAGCTCTTTTATATTTATGCAGGCCCCACGAGCAGCACCACCGCCTGCGGCTCCCAATGCACCTGGACCACCGCCTGCGGCTCCCAATGCACCTGGACCACCGCCTGCGGGTCCCAATGCACCTGGTCAAGATACTAAGGCAGTCTTAATTCACGAATTGATTTATGCACATCTGTCTACCCCTATATATTAATATATTTCGATATATTAATATAATATATAATGTATATATATATATATATGTGTGTATAGATATATATATATATATATATTATGCATCATAAATGTCATGGTTGCTAGCGATTCTTCGGCAAGAGAACCACATATATACGGATGTGTTCGTGTGTATAATGTGTATATAGACACGATGAGCGAGCAGAGGTCACACCGGACCTGGCGACGACCCCGAAGGCTGCAGCTGCCGCTTCGCAAACAATATAGTTTACTCGCTACTGACTGATCTATAGAGCTTCTATATATATATACATATTTACATGTACATATGTATTTTTTTTAATTTTTGTAGTATACAAATTGAGCGAACAGAGGTCGCAGCGGACCTGGCGAAGAATGCCCCGAAGGCTGCAGCTGCCGCTTCGCAAACAATATAGTTTACTCGCTACTGACTGATCTAAAGAGCTTCTATATATATATACATACTTACATGTACATATGTATGTTTTTTTACTTTTGTAGTATACAAATGAGCGAACAGAGGTCGCACCGGACCTGGCGAAGAATGCCCCGAAGGCTGCAGCTGCCGCTTCGCAAACAATATATATATAGTTTACTCGCTACTGACTGAGATATATAGAGCTTCTATATATATATATCTCTATATATATATTTACATGTACATATGCATGTTTTTTTTGCTTTTGTAGTATACAACAAGAGGACAGAGAATAGGTCCATAGAATGACTCGGGCTGAGGGTGATGACGTCAGAGCTTCCGGACTGCCAGAAGCGATCCCTGCGAAGACAGAGGCAGTACCCGCACAAAGTTTGGAAGTGTATATGGTATATAGCGATGCATGACTTAAATCAGTTTGGCTAAACACGGCTGCACAGGAGCCGACAGCTGCAGCTCCGCCCGAGCCTTCGGAGCCGGCACCTCCTGGGCTTCCGGTGCCGCCACCACCGCCTGAGGAGCCTCAGGATGATGCAATGGCTCCAGTGACTCTGGCAGCAACAGTATTAGATATTTGTTAGTGCGGTTGTAATATAGTGATCAAGATGTGTGTATACGTATATGTATATACAAGTAGCTATATATGTATATGTTGAATAGACATGTATATATATATATATACACCACACATTACAAATTGATATATGTATATTTACATACATATATGTGTATGTATCTAGGCATATATATATGTATAATACGTGTATATAGCATGTTGGGATCGAGGCCGTTCCCGGCAACATGACCCCGGAGAAGAAGGATGCGGCAGCTCCTCCAGCAGCTGTGGCAGCAGGAAGACATGTACATCTGATATAGTTATGAAATAAAGAACAGCTACCGAAACGGGCGAAAGGTGACTCCACCTCGACGGGGCTCTGCAGCTGCTGCCACTGGTTCGAGACCTCGTGGCTCCCGGTCGCCAGCAGCTTGGACTGAATATATTGTGTAACTTACTATATACCTGTATCTGTAAATCTATATATATATATATATGTATATATACACATATATATATATATATATGTATCTGTATATATATATATATACATATACACATATAATATATTATTGTAATACTTGTTATATAGTACATTTGCTCTGCAGGGGCTCGACGAAGAGCTCGAGGAGGAGGAGGTCTCCTGGAACCCTTCGGATGTCGAGGAGGCGGACAAGAGGGGGGCCAAGAGGAACGTGCAGGACATCTGGTTTCGTCCGGATGGGCAGGCTCCACAGAAGAAGGCCGCGAAGAGGGAGACTGGGGCAAGGGCGAAGAGCAAGTCGAGGCCACAGCCACGTGTGCCGAAGGTGCCGAAGGCGAAGAACGTGGTGACGAAGCCAATGCCAAAGAGGCCGGTTCCGCCCGCCTACCCGCCACCGAAGGCTGCTGGACCGAAGGCTGGAGCCAAGGCTGCTGGAGCCAAGGCTGCTGGACCCAAGGCTGCAGTGGAGGTTCCGCCGCCGAAGGCTTTGCCCTCTCGAGATGGAGGCCAAAAGGCAAGGTGGTGATTGGCCAGGATGGCTCTGGCTATATCGCCGGCGAGAGGTGAACCCGGGCGGCAGGGGCAGAGAAAAAGAGCGAGGGTCCTTGATCATGTAGAGGTGTGTATATATATATATCATACATACATATACATACATACATACATGCAATGTACCTGAAAGTGTGAAGGATGCCTTGTATCTATATTTGGATACATATATACATTATGTATCTTTATATATGTATGTTGGATTGAGCTATATATATATATATATATATATATATATATTTTTTATTTATACGAATATGCACAATGGTAGGCCGAAGCCATGAACCCAATCCGCCCTTACAACTCCTACCCGAAAGTTTTTGCCAGAACCCATGCAACAACCGCTCCTGACTTAACCTCGCTTCAAACAACCGATCCACCCAGCCTGCAGCCTACTCCAGACATGAAAGCATGGCCATAGCCATAGACCTGACACACCTAAAACCCAAAACCCTAGGCCGAATCCATGAACCCAATCCGCCCTTACAACTCCTACCCGAAAGTTTTAGCCAGAAGCCATGCAACAACCGCTCCTGACTTAATCCTGCTCCAATCCGCTCCACCCAGCCTGAAACCTACTCCAAACACACACCTAAAACCCTAAACCCTAAAACCTGAACCCTAAACCCTAAAGTACATAATTATAACCCCCACAGAATTTCCGAACCCGTGCAGGTGATCCCGCGATGGTTTCGAGATGAAGCGAGCCTTGGAAGACTTCCGGCGGCAGACCAAGCGGCAGCGAGGTGTGCCCCCCCCTGTGCTGCCTGGGTTTTAGGTTGCTAGACGAGCAACATGAATATGAATTTAATATATGTATATATATATATATATATATATATGTGGAATCAGGTAGTTTAGTATAATGTATATATATACATATATATATATATATATACATATTGATCAAGTCATCATGAGTAATCATCTTGTGACGTGCATGTGCACATGTGCACATTCGAGATGTCAAAACTTATAGCTTTATAATGTATACCCATACAATGTTTTTAGTGTGCTCATATATATATATAGATACATACATATATATATATATATACATAGGCTACAGGCAAGACATAGACTGCGGGATTGTGCTGCAGCTTTTGCTGCTCCAGTTATTTGTGGGAGCTTCTTTTGCCAGCGATGGAGCCGGAACCCGAAGAGGTGGATGTTTCCACGCTGGGGCCAAGCCTCTCCATGAGGCTTTACGAGGCCTGTATTCGTGGAGAGATGGGTCTTGGGCTCATAGTCTTCAAGTACTCTACACAGCTACGGTCGCACGTTTCTACTCAGCAAGTTTTGAAGTGTGGGTGTATCCCCACTGGTCCATGTGTATACATATATAAATATATATGTAAACAGGTACATAGAACTACATGTATATAATATATATATATATATATATATATATATGTGTTTATATATATACATATAAATATATACACATGATGACAGGCCTTGGAGAGAGGGTTTTCCTCGGTGGACTGGCCGGAGCTGCGGACGAAGGCTCCGGAAAACCGCACCCTGGTGCAGTTGTGCACCTCGAACGCGGGACTCGGCATGATCTATGAGAAGGAGGCCGGGTATTGTCCACTATGATCTATATACATAGTCAACCTGCTTATTGTTCTTTGCAGATACAACTGAACGTGAACCCGCTCATTCATCTGCATGCCGAATTCACCGAGCCCAAGCTGCCGGCCCTCAGCGTCTTCCAGGCCAAGCCGCCAAAAAAATGTGGCCCCACATATATATATATATATATATACATACATATATACATATATATATATATATATACATATACATATATACGTATATATATATATATATATATATATATATACCTAAGAAACATAGGTATCTAGATGTGCATTTGTAGATATATAGTTCATGAGGTATATGTGAAGATGCATAATACATATATATATACATATACATATACAGTTGACGACATATTAATATAGACAGTGGTATATATAAATATATACATGTATACGTAACTTAATATACAATATATATATATATATATATTCATAATATATATATATATATATATAATGTGCTTCTTGCAGCTTGTGCACCGTAGGCAGCCTTCTTGAAGCTGCACGACAAGCACGGCATCGCACCTCCGAAGCCCCGCCAGGCTGCCAAGGCTCTCCGGGCCCGAGTTGTGGTATATATATATATATACACATGTATGTATGTATATATATATATATATATACATATTTAGGGTTTGGGGTTTAGGGGTTCAGGGTTTTGGGTGTTGGGGTTTGGGATTTAGAGTTTTACGGGTCTTATAGGGCTTGGCGGGCATTCGTTATGCAGTCCCCTGCAGGCTTGGGCGAAGACCGAAGCCGGCCGGTTTCGAGCCCTAGCTGCTGCTGTCGTTCGGCACAGCAGGCGGTCGCCCTTTGCCAGGCCGAATATATGCATGTGTAGATGTAGCTTCTATCATGATCACATGTAGATATAAAATATATTATATACATATGTACATGGACACATATATACATAGATTACGAAATTGTTGTTGTTTGGATATTGATCGGAACTATGTGTCTGTGTATATATATATGTACATAGTTATAGCTGCATGCGACATAGATTGTTTGCAGGACCCCCGAGCTCCAGCTGTTGAAAGACATCGTACGAGCGAATCTGGGACTGGCTGCTGGGCCGAGATAAACTGGATTTGCAGTTGTGCTTACCTACATACACATTCCAATCCTCTGTTGATGTTGGGCCACATAATCTGCGAGAAATGCTAGGAGCTCGCAGCGGAGTTGCAACGGGGACGGTCCGACGGGTCGATCGCGACAATGGCCACCGTGGACGACACATGCGAGATGGGCGAGTCCTCGAGCGAAGAGGAGGACACAGAATCCAAGAATCGAGAGGGGGAGTGTACTTTGTATATAGGTACATTTGATGAAAGGTGTAAATAAATACATATATAAAATTGTGTATATATACATATATATATATACATCATGTATATGTATATATACATATATATACACAGGTGTGTGTGCTTTGTAATATTGTGAGACTGATACTATACTTGTTTCAATCAGTCATACCTCGTACTTGTATATACAAATATTAAAAAAGTGATCCCAAACTTCCGCCTCTCCCGTCTCGCTCAGGATCCCTTGGTTGAGCTCGACGTCCATGAGCCTCCTGAGCATGCTCTTCATGAGGAGGAGGCGGTGTCGTGTATTCCATGTACATGTTCTGTTTTACAAACATCTGCCGTTCTTTCCCTCCACCCTTTTATCGAGAAGAGCATTCCCCTCGACCTTCTTACCTAGTTGCTTCAGCATGGGTTGAGGCTGAGGAGCTTCCCTCGAGGTCGGCAGCGGCGAAGGCAGCTTGGAATGAGCACCTGTTCAGTTAATGACGTGTGTAAGTTATAAATAAATCTAGTGGCATAAATGCATTGTAATCAACCAGGAGGTTGAGCTGCAGTCCAGCCAGCAGCTGGAGCCGACCTGCCCGGAGGAGTCGCTGAAGGGAGAGTGTAAGTTTCGTCTTCCATGTACAAACACATATGTTTGTGTAGATGCTTATACATATATATATGTATATATATATACAGACATAACTAGATGTAGATGTTTATATATATATATATATATCTGTATATATATATACACATTATTTAAGTACCTCACCTCTACCCTGTTGGAATAAGCTGCCTTGATGAGGAAGGCGGGAAAGAGGCTGCCGAAGCTGATGGACCCAGCCTGCCCAGCAAGGCAAGGATTAAGTATGTATATATATATATATAGATAGATAGATAGATAGATAGATAGATAGATAGATAGATAGATAGATAGATAGATATGTGTGTGTATATATCTTTAGGTCTCCATACATTATATATATATATATATATATACACATATGTCAGCTACATTGCAGTTATTATCCTATGTATATATATATATATATACATATATATATATATATATTGTATGTATGCATGTGTATATATATATATATATATATACACATACACATATATGTATGTATATATATACACATATATATATATATATAACTATACATATATATATATATATATATATACATGCACAGGTCGACAGAAAGCGAAAGCAGCCTGGAAACCCGACGGCGGTTCCCAGCGGAGAAATGCCGGACATTTCGAGGCTGGGCCCGTACGGCAACAGCGACCTGCTGGACGTGCTCGAGAAGCAGCGGGAAGGCAGGAAGGCGGCCTACAAGGAAGAGAAGAACAAGAAGGCTTTGGCAGCCGAGGCCAAGGCCAAGGCCAAGGCCCAGCCGAAGGCCAAAGGAAAGGCCAAAGGAAAGGCCAAGAGCAAAGGCAAGGCCAAAGCTGCAGAGGCGAAGGACCGCGACGAGGAGCCGGAGCAGACCGACCAGGCAGAGGCCAAGGGGGACGAGAAGGCGGAGGTCGAGGGTGACGACAAGCCCGACCGGGCCGAGAAGGACAAGCAGGCCCGTGGA
>CAJNDT010000358.1:1144706-1287743 GCA_905221615.1 Symbiodinium sp. CCMP2592 | reverse complement strand
ATCAGTCTTTCAGAAATTCATATCGAACTCAATATCATCATATAAAGTATTCCTATTTATTATTAACGAGCTATTTGCAAATAAATTCAACTCTAGGGAAAGTTATTGGTTCATTACGAGGAGTCTTCATCCATGTAGTTCCACGATATAATTTTCAAAATAATTGTTGATTCGTAATCGTTCCTGCCCCTACCTCTCGTTTTCCTCTGGATATCCGTACGGGAACCAAGGGGGTAGGATTGGCTCTTTCCGCACGCATGTTTGTTTCCCTGAATATCTGGCTTTCGATCGTGGAGGCAGGGATTTCATGTTCTTGATAGATAGCCATGATTGTTTATCATTTCTGACTGATACTTTTGGGAACAGACGTCGCTCGTATTGCAAGCGTACGACAGAGGACCGACCCAAATTACGGCGACAGCTTAACCATTCATTGATAGCTAGACATAAATGGAATGGTACCTGTTTGCAAGCAGTCATGAAAATTTTTTGATAGATCTAACTACATAACCAAGAAGATCTGAAAACCTCCCACATTATCTTCCGAAATTCTTTTTCATCTGTCTTTATGATCTTGCAGGGCTGGATGTCGCTCGTTAACGTAGCGCAGGAGCAGCACCATGACCTTGCCAGTTGGGACTATTAGAATTTAGAAACTTGGGAACGATTTTAACCTTTCGTTTACAGAACTCACAGCTGAGCACAGCCAGTCGCTCAGTTTGCGGGTAATTAAAATCTCCATATGTCCTGTAATGACGACTTCGCGACGACGTGACAGTCACTGCATGTACGGAGCTACTCATCCCGAAATCAAGTCCTGTATTTCATACAACCGTGAATTTGGGAGAGGACGAACAGCCCACACAGTGAAAGTTACTGTCGGACCTTCAGAAAATGATGGTGATCTCAACTGTCACCTCAAATTGGTGGTGAAAGCTTGCTGGCCAACCATATGCCGCAATCCCCATTCCAAATGCTGTGTCCGAAGATGACATCCTGCATCCCATGAAACTGATTCTGCGAGAGCTTCGGGTTTCGTCGTATCGCTATGCCTCAAGACCGCAGCCACACAGCACTTTCGTCCTAAGCCCAAAGGCCTACAGAAGCTCCAGGCACCTCGAAACCTGTGGACCGTAAGCATCAGGGACCCAAAATATAACCTTCCTATTCTGAAGAGCGGCCTGAATAGGGATTCCAATTTCAAAGCAGCCACGGCAAAGAAGGAAAGGCTTTCGAAAGTTCAAAATTCTGATTCAAAATCTGGTACAAGCCCCTTCTTTCACCTACAAACACGGACTAGATGCACCAGAAGAAGCCCTCACGCACCTCGTTCTTCAGCAGCTTCGTGGGAACCGGTGTGTGCCCGGAGATCCAAGGAAAAAGCTGGTGATCCTTTTCAACTTGTTTTTGGCTTTCTTCGTCTTAGATCAGGGATTTTAGTTGTTAAGGTCAAGTCTTGAGACTCTCCTCGAGGCTGCTACAACAGTACACACAAAACCTTCGCGGAATGTGAGCCGGAGTTTCGGAGATGGTCTGTTGCACATGTGGCTTTTTCGGCTGCTAGCTGCCTCATGCAGATTGCCATCTGGAGCAGCCCTTTGGATGCCTGGCTTAGCTAGGTCAGCTAGGTGCTTCCCAGAGGGGCTTTCTGCCAAAAGTACCCACATGCACCGCACAGAGACCAGCACCGTAGCGGGCCCAACAAGTAGAACAAGACGCGTAATGTCTCTGTCTATACATACTCTCTCTCTCCCTCTTTCTGTCTCTGTGTACATATATATATATATATATATATATAGAGAGAGAGAGAGAGAGAGAGAGAGAGAGAGAGAGAGATAGAGAGAAAGAGAGAGAGGGAGAGACATACATATACAGGGGTCGTGAAGGGCGGCAATTAGCGTTTTGCTTTGGGGTTTGGCGTTGAGCTATCATCTTTCGGCATATATATATATATATATATATATTTGGGCCTGAGGCCCTAGCCCTAGCAACAATAAGCTTCTTTACACCTTCCAAGCCCTGAGGCCACACAACTTGACTCGTTTGCCCCGAAGCAGTGAACCCAGAACTGAACAATTGCAGGCCCCTTACAGTTAAGTATGACAGAGTATGTACCGCCCTTATACACAGTACAACAGCAATCCCCCAAACGCCTGAAGCGCGAAAAGAGAAACCCTAAACCCTAAATCCCAAATCGTTGGATGGTGGCTGTCCTTCTGACGGAGCACTTGGGCCAGCAACGCCACCTCGCATTGTTGCTGTGTTTTCGTGGATCTTTACGGCTCATGGACCTTAAATGCCAGGGAAAGCCACTGCAGAACACAAAAATTACGGTTTCGAAAATTCAGTCTACCAATTTCGAGGAGCGTCGCAAACCCAGAAACGCGAATCTCGAGGCCATACTTGGAAGGGCAGGGGACTTAGTAAGTAGGTTATAAGTAGAGTTATAAGTACCCTAAATGGAGTTACCCCAATTATAACCCTACTTATAACCTGCTTACTAAGTCCCCTGCCCCTCCAAGTAGAAAATTCGCACAGCTGCCTGCCTGCTCGTTCGTGAAGCTGGGCACGTGCCGCCTAGGACCGGAGGATCTGGGACGAAGGGCCTTCGTAACCAGCATGGGATTGGTGGTATACCATGCTGTAATCACATATCAAAGGGGAACAGGAGGGACCCTTAATGGGGACCCCTACCCTATAAATCCCTAAAGCGGGCTATATGATGGGTATATAATATCTTTAGTAAGGGTATATACCTAGGGGTCCTTATTAAGAGTCCCTCCTTTTACCCTTGGAACATAGGAGCTGCAGGAGATCCAAGTACGAATCTCTCAGAAACTCGATTTACAGTGCAGTGTCGAGTGCACGAGGGTTCCGGGGAATAGTGGGGAGGTTTGGACTCAGGGCTGGGGCGTTCAGAGCGTAATGTAGTATGTAAGTTTAAGCAGGTCTGGAGAACTAGCCGATGCTGTGCCGCCGTTGACCTCATATAACAGCAATAGTAAGAAGCATATACCAACATCCCGTTCGGAATATTTGCTGTTTCTATATGGACCTCAATCTCCGGAACACTCAGGCGAAGGGGTTCTTCGGAGAAAAAGGATCCAAAAACGAATTCTGGGCGGCTTTGCTGGCAACAGGCCTCCAAGGTTCATGCATGTAACGAGCGTTTCGTTCTTTAGGCTTACTGTTGCTGATATAAATCCTGCATTACCTTAAGGACCCTAAACTATGGGAATTATGGCATATTCCTTATTATTGGTAATGCAGGATTTATATCATCAACCGTAGGTTGGGGGTACCAGCAGCAGGCGATTCCAAAACTGTGTTGGGACAAATCCTCCCATGACTCTCATGCATGGCGTGGAATTCGGACACTATCGTTTCGCTTGTCGTATCATGGGTCGAAACCCCTTACCCAATCTGAATCCGGAATCACCACCAACTTCATCGAAACGCGGGTGCTTAAGGGTATACTGTTTGGGATCTGAGATTCAGGGGGTTGTATGGCCAGGGTTCCGGGGTTTGAGGCAACCACCCCAAAATCTGCCGCGCCCACAGAAGCACATCTTAGCAAGCGACTCGGCAAAGCCGCCGAGGATGTAATTCATCTCCATCCACTCACGTGTCCTTGAGGCTGAGACATGTCCAGCCCTAGGGCTCCAGCTCTTTGAGTACGAGGATACTAACCCACAGGCTTTTTTTAAAGCACTTTTTTGATGTCCGCCAGGCAGTCGGCCGACTTCTAACCCACAGGTTTGGGGTTTAGTGTATCGCATACTACATGACCCTAAACTTTACCTAAACCAGTTGTTTCGTGAACCGGAGCCCTTGGGCCCTAGGGCCCAAGGGGAAACATTTTCCAACCCTAAACCGGGTATTGGCTACAACAGTTCGGGTCGGAGGCCGTGAAAAAGAAATGATCCTGGATTCGGGCTGCATCTCTTTCGCATAAATATCTGCAGCCTTTTGGCGGGAGATACGTACCACAACCATCTACCACCCATGCAATGGACTCTTCTACTGTACGACCTTGCATCCAGTGACGTGATTGATGACGCCAAACCAGGACTCCTCATTTCAAAACCGCCAGCTGCGAAATAATGGCATCAAGCCTGACCTAGTCGGGGAACTGCTTTCAAACTACCATGCTAATTTACCTCCAAGAGTGATACGGTTGATGATATAAATCCTGCATTACCAATAATAAGGAATATACCATAATTCCCATAGTTTAGGGTCCTTAAGGTAATGCAGGATCTTTATCATCAACCGTAGTAGCCCTAAGCCCGGAAGATCTAAAGCCTTTACCGAGGACCCAAACACAGAATATCCCCGAAACCCATGACATGCCAGAGCCTCGGAGCCCTCCAGAGCGGCAAAGAAAACTTGAGGTTTTAGGGTTTCGGCGCTCACACTCGGACAATCCAGGCGAGGCATGTGGTTCGAGGGTTTAGGGTTTAGGCTTCAGGAGGTATTCCGGGCTTTGTTTAGCTGTTTTTGAGGTGGCCAAACTTGCAGGCCGCACACCTCTGGAGCCTGAAGCCCTGAAACCCTTAGCCAAGCAAGGGCTGTCCTCGACTTCCACAGCACCTCGCCTGGGCTTGGAAGTAACCAGAAAGAAAGGTATAGACGCGGATTTCATAATGTTTCCCTTAAAGTAGCCGGTCTCAAAAAGCCTCAAAAAAGCTATTGAAGACCTAAACTCCAAAGCGTATGCGGTAAGTTCATAATCGTTCCCTTTTCAGGCCCGCTAAACAGTAATAAAGTATGGTACTCCAAAGCCCAGTCGCTTCTTGGAGCATCGAGGGCGCTCAGTCGACATCCGACTTTGGGAACGGAGATGGCGCCTGCGCAAATCGGTGCTCACAAATAAGAACAGAGGGTTTAGGGTTTGGAGTCTGTAGGGTTGTAGGGCTTCGGTTGTAGGGTTTAGAGTCTGCAGGGTTGTAGGGCTTGGGGCTTAGAGTGTGTAGGGTTGTAGGGTTTGGGGCTTAGAGTCTGCAGGGTTGTAGGGTTTAGGGTTTAGAGTCCCTCCTACTCAGTAAGGACGCAGCCCGCATTGCAGGGTAACTCCGAAGTAACAGTAGAAAGCAGCTTCACTCGTGGAAGCTATTTTCAACTCTAAGTCCAGCCATCTCGGGTTAGGGGTTTCGCGTTAATTACGAGTCTATAGGGTTTATGGGGTAGTTTAGAGGTTGGGCCTCTGGGATAAGAACATGAGAACATAGGGTTTGGAGTCTAGGGTTTCTAGAGGTTTCGAATTAGTTGGGGCTTGAGGGTTGATAGCTTTGGGTTTACGGGTCTGTAAAAACTCACCCAGACTAGGAGACATGAGTCTTGCGCGATTTTCTTGTGATGTTTGTTCTGCGCAATTGTTAGACCGTGAGCATTCGGGGGAGTGGCATCGCAGATCATCTCGTGCACACATGGCTTTAAAAACATGTGCGTATGGTTCCTGGTGCCTGGTGGAGACTTTTAAGCTTGAAGCACGGAGCGGCTGCATGAATCCACAACTCCCCGTCGTAGCAGTACTGAAGAAACAGCAAGACCAGCAATGATAGCAATAACACTGTCAGTGGCACTGTGAAGCCACAAACCCTGCAGTAGTTGCCTAAGCTACACATGCACGAAATACTGCTATGGAAAATGCTGCATTGTGTCCCTCAAGACTAGCATCATTCCTTGATCTTATGTCCAGTGTTCGTCGAATCCTTGCCGTTATGAACCGTCTCTATTCACTGTTCATGCTCAGGAGCGTGGAAGTGTGACTACTGCCGGAGACCACTTCAACATTCTACACCAGGTACTCAAGTTACAATACCTCCAGCTCCGAACAGAAGGCCGAACCAAAGCCTCGAACCCCCCCTAGACCATCTCTTTTGTAGGGGCCCCTCCAAGTCTAGCTGAGGCCTTTGAGACCAAACCCTAAAGACGAATGGGAACTGGTGCAAGTATGGCAGGCCCGATGCCTGTAGCCCCATCGGAAGTCGTAGTTCAGCTCGGGTTTAGTGAGGGTGCTTGGGGGGCCCTAAACCCCAAATCGCAGGGCAAGGGGCTTGGTGCTGGATGCGTCCAGTGGTCTGGATTCTCAATGGCAAGGCATCGGGATTAAGGGTTGACGGTTTCGTCAGCTTTCCAGTATCCCTGCAGTGATAAGGGTGCCCTTTTTTCGTCGTATTGCTGCAGTCCTTCTCACCCGATATCACGGAACGAATTTAGTGTTCAGGGATTGCTCTTGCGCGGTGTATCTGCTGTGCGGATGCCCGGTCAGGAACACCTAGCACACAGGCTTCCCTACACTGGGGACCCCCTTGCGGTCCTTCTCATCAGACTGCTTTACTGGCTCGGGGAAACGAGGCCAGTGAACAATATCTGCAAAGGTTCAGCGCCACCTACGTGTAGTAGGTTATGCTACTCAGAAGACCTACCTGACCCCGGTTCTTAGCTGGATTTTACAGAACCTAGCTTTCCAGTATGCCAAAGGCTATAACCCTAAGGGTTTGGGGGTGTAGGGTGTCAGTATCTTGAAATTGGGCTAAATCACTACAGCTTGTACTGCAAGCTATCGAGAAACACCTGCTCACCTATCGGTGTCCAGATTTCCAAACGGGAACAGGCCTCCCTGCGTATGGCAACCTTGTACTCTATCTAAACCAAACCTGACCTGATCCGATAAATAAATATACATATGAATAAGTGTATATATATATATATATATACATCCTGAACTCTAGAATCTAGATTCCCCAATCCTCAAATCCTACACGCTACATGTTCAAGCCTAAATCTTCAACCTGAGACCTCGTCCTCCCACTGCAGGTCGCCCAGCCTGAAGAGATCCTCCTCAATGACCGGCAAAACGAAAGCCGGGACGCCATGGCCCCGTCGAACCGGCCGATACGGTTTGGGTTTACCTGGACCCTGGTTTTGTTACTATGACTATGATTTCGTTGTATAAGTCCTTGAAAGGATTGGTTATTTAGAGTCAAGGTAGGGTTTAAGGTTTTGGGTCTGAGCTTACGCAGGTCTCACGGCTTGGTTTCGGGTAGTGCTTGGGGCTTTGGGATTTAGAGTCCAACGTCGGAAGAAGCGAAACATCAGAGCTCACCATGACCGTCTGTTGTCCTCTGCGGATGCATTTGACGTACTGCTTGTGAACCCGGATTAAATTTTGCCAAGCAAAACCCGCAGTATGATTGGCTGACTGCGCTTTAAGACCGTGGTCCAAATTAAATATGAGAGCCCAAATAACTACCGATACTCTGTTTGGGGCTTCCTTTTACAAGTACAGTATAGCATGCCCTATTCGAATCGTTTTGGCCCCTATATGGGAGTTTACACTCCAAAAATACGGGGCCCTAGTAGTATAGTACTCTAGATAATCGGATCCTTATTACAAGGACTCCCAAAATAAGGTACCCTAATTTTCGGAACCTCCCATATGCATGTGGCCTGCTTGTTTGGTAATGGCCTGTCTTACTTGGAAGGGCAGGGAACTTAGTAAGTAGGGTTATAATTGGGGTAACTCCGTTTAGGGTACTTATAACTCTACTTATAACCTACTTACTAAGTCCCTAAACCCTAAACCCCATAAATCCCCTTAATCAAGGAACCCTATAGATCCCTTTAAGGAGCCCTTTAAGAGCCCTTACTAAGTCCCCTGCCCTTCCAAGTAGAGCTCAAGCTTTTCGAGTCTGAAGCTGAAATTTGAGCTTTCACAACGGTTTCTACAAACCTTGGGGGCTGAGTGCAGAAAAGGTTATTCCCTTAACCCTAAACCTATAACCTTTTCAATTATGAATTATTCTCTCTCTCTCTCTCTCTCTCTCTCTCTCTCTCTCTCTCTCTCTCCCTTTTCAATTATTGTAGGATTATTATATTAACCTCAAAAGGTTAGAGGTTACCTACTCGGCCACTAAGAGACTGCTACACGAGGAAACATTGCGACGATTGACGCTCAGAGGCCGGAGCTACGGTTTGGTTTCACTCTTCGGAGGGTACGAGGTCAAAGACAAAAAAACGCCTTAGGCCACAAGTTATGAAGGATCCTCAATGGGTGGTTCTCTAAGTTGGGGTCCCTTTCAGAATCGTTTGTATAAGGGTGGCAGCCATCTCTTGCTAGGCACACTTTTACGATCGAGGCTTTAGGGTTTAAGGTTTAGGGTGTAGGGTTTAGGGTTCAAGGTTTAGGCTTTAGGGTTTCAGGTTGGGGATCAAGTGGTAGAGACCAGAGTTCCAATCCAAAGCCCCGAAGCTGCACTCGGGTTTTTTGGAATGAGTATGCAAAGGCTTAGGGCTCAGGGCTTCTAGTGCTTAGAGAAATCAAAGGTTCACGGCTAAAGCTGTCTAGAGTACGCACAGGCGTAGGGCCTAGGGGGTAATGTAGGAACCTGATCAAGAAACCTTGGGCCTTTATTAGGGTTCCTTATATAAATCCTGCCATTTTGGGGTCATAGGGCCAGGGTTTCCTAATCAGGTTCCTACATTACAGTATTTAGAGAGCTCAAGCCAAATCGGTTTACGGGTTGCTGTCAATGTCAGCATGGGTCGGCTGTACAGTTCTCCGAACTGATGCTTTTCCTGCAAAGTACTATAATCTCGACCATGTAATCATAATCTTCTACTCTATTGCTGCTTCTTGTTACGAAACTGTTGCGCATAGGCTCGGCCTGTGTTGCATAGCGCACAGGGTGCTGCCATTTTCGCCATGAGCCGAAATCAATCCAGCGTCGCCATGCCTTTTCCGCGACAGCTCCGCAAAGCTAGTGTGGCTCCATAGCGTCGGAGTCCTCTAGAATGAGAAAAGTTGATGCATGCTCCCCTCATGCTCCCGGAGCCAGCTATACGAGACAGGATTTCTGTGTGGAGGATCGCAGGACTTCGTAAGTGGGAGTATTTTTTGGGGTTTGCAACACCATAAAATGCAGGTCACATTACAGTCATTCCCCCCCAATTAAGCCCTGCACCATAAGGCTCTAAGTCCTGTGAACCTCCAGGGTTTGGGGACCCAGCCGAGGAGCCTTTTGAATTCCTGCGCTGGAGCACAGCTTGTGTAGTGCCCCAAAAGGCCCAAAGTACCGATATGGTGGAATGTCGGGTTTCGGAATTAGGAATTACCATTATGATTTGGGGAAGTATCCCCCATAACAGTACCTAGGACCATTTGGGTGCCAGCGCAGGCGACATGAAAAAGCTGTAGCTGCTCACGCGGCCGACTGCTGCAGGAGTCTCCCTGCCCCTAACATAGGGGCCTTAGCAATTAGAATAGGGTTCTGGGCCCCGCAAAATAGTGTAGGTAGGTAATTATTAAGGCACCTATAGTACCCCTCCAGCTTCCTGTGTGGACTACAGGTTAAGCTTGACCTGATCTTATACTCAGGAGCTGAGTACCCTAGCCCAAAAAAGGCTAACCTTCTCAATTCTGGTAGGATTATGTAAGCCCCAAAAGGTCAAAGGTCACCTACTCAGCTACGAAGCATAAGTGTTATGTACACTTCTATGAAGTTTCTCAGTCTTTGAAATTGCTTACTTGCTTTTGTCTTCAGTGAAGCCTACGTGCACTTTTGGGGGTTTAGGGTTACGGTTCAGGGTTTAGGGTCTGAGAAATCTCCTGCTTTTCGCCGTTGCCTGCAGCAGCACTATGGAGCTGTATGCAAAATCTTGGAAAACATCATGCTTTCTGTACACCATGCTACACCGGGCTACCAGGGAGGGCTCCATTCTTTGCGGGAAGCATCCGCGCCCATCTTCATGCATGTGAAGCCGGTGACGGTTGGATCGAAGCTGCCGATGGGAGATTTCCAAACTTCACAGCGCCCCGGGGACCACTCGATTCCGGTGCAGGAATTGCCGCTTCTGTACCTTCACTGTCAGACAATACACCAACCCCCGTAAACCCCAAAAACTGAAGCCTAAATCCGTTTTGAGCTCGTTGCTGCCAGGACAAAGCTGGAGGAGCTTCTGTGCTTTGCATAAGACACCAGTCACCCAACGGAACAGCAAAGCAAGAAAGTCTCGAACAACCTAAACCCGAAAGCCAATCCCTAAAATCCCAAACCCGACAGCCTAAGCTCATGGCATGCCCCGTAGAGTCGGGAACAACATATAGGGGACTCTAAGATAATACCTTAAATAGTAGGATCCTTATTATGTAGGAGGACCCCGAAATAAGGTACCCCTAATTTCGGAAACTCCCATATGTCCTGCGGTCAAGTTGCCCTGTGCAAGCGGCCTTGCACTCCTCCAGTGACGGGTGCTTTGAAGGAAGCAAGTCCTTGCTTCCCCAATGCCCAAACGAAGCAAAAAGCTACAAACTTGCAGAATACATTCAATGAGAGTATTGATACACAAATGCTAGGTATTGGAGCACTAAGAATCGTAGTGGCTCGGGTCGTCGTCGTCCGGTGATCTGTAGCGGCAAGGATGAGATGCGCTTGGTTCAGCAGGGCTCAGCTTGTTAGTAGGCCAGCCATATCGCAAACAAGTAAATTCCGCCTTCTCCAGAGGGATCTCCACATACGCAAAGATTCCGAACTCTCGAGTCCAAATCTCACAGCGCCCGTGGCTGTACTCAATGCCCCTGCAATCAGCCCAATCGAGGCCCATGCACTTGAGCTTGCACTCTTCGAGAGAATAGATCTTGTGAACGACATAATGACGAGGATCCTAGGTACCGCTATGGGGATACTTCCCCAGATCATAATAGTAATTCTCAATGTAGAAACCCTACATCCTGCTATATCGGTACTTTGGACCCTTTTTGGGTAATGACGAGGAGCGTTGTCGGAGGCATTGTCTCCGCGGCACGCATGATTTCCCGAGCCGCCCACGGGCTCCCATAAGTCAGTCATAGCATCTTGGAGGATGGTGTAGCCTGGCAAAGCCGCCTGGGTTCTTGTCAATAACCCAGACCCCCGGAAGGATCCAGAAAGTAGATCCGTTAATGGGGGTTCCTATGAAGTACTACTAAGGGCCCCAAATTAGGGGATCTACTTTCTAGATCCTCCCGGGGGTCTGGGAATGAGGATCTATAGTAACTAATATGGTTTCTTTATTCTGGTATATACGAAGGACCTATAGTAATTAGTATGGTTTCTTTATTGTGGTATATAAGAAGGATCTATAGTAATTACAGTGGTTTCTTCACTATTGTCAGTTAAAGTAAGGCCATTAACAAGATCCCAGCTTCTTCCGAGCATTCGCCGGGCTCCACATGCCGACAATAGCACTTGTACCTGAGGGGCTGAGTACCCTGGCCCCAAAAGGTTAACCTCTTCAATTATGGTAGGGTTATATATAAACTAATATACACCCAAAAGGTTAAAGGTTATAACCAGGTTATACCTACTCAGCTAGGAAGGTACCATCCGCAGGTCTCGCGGTTGTATTCACCAACGGGAACCGGCCGACGCGAGGCATACAAGCAGGTACCACGTGCGGGGACACACGAATGGTCGTTCGTGCACACTTCAGGCCCTGTCGGGTACTCTTCTGCGCATCCGCCAGAATAGCAATACTCCCATCTTTCGTACCACTCTTTGCCACCGAAATAGCATTCGTTTAGAGTGGTCTCTATCCACCTTTGCTCGGAACTCCTTCGCAACTCTCCCTTCAAGGCAAGCAGAGACCAGCCGCTCTGAGGGCAGCGTGCTGGCGAGGCGACAGCCAGGGTTGTGAACCCAAAAAAACACGCCAAAATCATGGGCTTCGGGAGACTTGAAGAGCCCTCCTGCTTGAGTCCAACGGCTCCTCAGAGACGGGTGTTGGAAACAGCTGATTCGCATCTGAGCAAGCAGCAAGAAATCGTGGTGATGTACTTGCATGTTGGGCATCTCTACGGCACAGGCCCCGAGGAGGCAGGAAAGTACGGAAAGCACCGGAAGTTGACGCATGCTCACAGGGAATGCTTTTCAACACAGACGCAGGGCCCGGTGAGGCATGGGCTGACGGAGCTGTACAGTGCCAGGCAAGACCCTGCAAAATAGTTGACATACATCCATCCGGAAGTCCGGAAGAAGGATGCAGAGGAAACAAAGGTCAAAGCCTCTAAACTCTGGAAACCCAGCGTCACAGCTCGCTCTTGCCCTGCATGTTGCTATTGTGGGCCTGGCGGTCGAAGGGGCTTCATGCTATATACTATACCGTAGTATACCAACGGTTAAGGTCTTAGGATTTAAGGGTTTAGGGTTTAGAGTTTGGCCATCAGGTTGGGGTTGAAGTTTTAGGGCACATGGCATCAGGCTGGGGGTCACATTTGTTCCAGCTTCCACGCGCCGAATGAAACGAACTCATGTCAGAAAAAGTTAGTCTACCTGCCTGTGACTGCAACCTATATATAGCGATAGGGTAAAGATACTGCCCACTTCCGGCATGCATGGCATCCCCACTCGAAGCACGACTAACTTGCCTCACATTTTTCACGGTAAAGGCGAAGTAACGAAACACCAGGTTCAGACCTAAACTCTTTACTTTTAAGATTTGCAGATTTCGACGCCATGTCATTGCCGGGCAAAGACAATCTCTCGTGGGATCGGATGTGGGGCTTGCATTGTATGCCCAGAGGGTCCACATAATACGCTACTTTCTGGAATTAGGCCCTAAAGCACCATCCTCATTATGGTTTTGGCGACCTAATTCCATTGCAATAGTGTATATGGACCCTCTAGGTGATGCATGATCACCTATAACACGACCACTTTATGGATGCTCAAACTTAACCAGGGGCTCAAGCAATGAGGAACCCGAACCCTCAACCCTAATCCCTCAACAGTATCGCATCTTTATTAGAGTAGATGCCCGAAAATCGGAAATCCAGTAATGGCCCCAAGCCTCAAGAGCCAAGAACAAGGGAATCCAAGCACTAATTGTCCTTAATCCGTTTTCCAACTTGTTGAGGTTTACGGCATTGCTACAAACGCCTTTACAGTGGAAGCCAGAAAGATGAAACATCATTGTCCTCATGCCCTTAAAGTAAATAAAGTATAGGGAACCCTAGCAGTGATCACCCTTACCCCATGTTCCAACTTTCTGGGTTTCACAATACATAGCGGACCCTAATATAGTACTCTGAATAGTAGGGCCCTTATTAAACGGACCCCAAAATAAGAAATTGCTAATTTTTGGAAACTCCTGTATTGCTACAAAGGCCCTCAAAGCAACAATGCGCTGTGACTAAACTCCCTGGAAAGGGGGAATGGATCCCTAAAGTACTCCCTATATCGTCCCCAATCCCTAAACTTAAACCCTAAACCCCTATGACAACCCTCGAAGGTCCCCTATAGGCCCTAAACCTTAAATAGTCCCTTAAGGTCCCCTATACTCGTCTCCATAGTCCATTCCAAGCAAAAATTAAGGATTGGGATATTCCAACCAGAAAGCCCCCTGTATAACGAAGCCCAAGAGGATAGGGAAACCCCCTATATAAAATGCTTCCCTAAGGCTCCATGTGCCCGTAGATTATATACTTAGGCCAAAGGGTTCCTATGTAGGTACTTTGAGGCTCAAGTGTATACTGTATCTACACCACGTTGAGGGACCTGCCCAAAGATGGTCTGGATGGTTTAGCCTCCGCCGTTAATATGGCAGAAGCAGAAACGAGCCAAGTCATCCATCCCACAACAGTGGGCCCACCACCAAGTTGCCTTGATCCCCAAAAATGGGAATATAGAGCGGCCGATTACTTAATCTCCATAACCTACCGTCTGTATTGTTTTGCACGCAAAGGCGTGGTGAACACGTGGTTAAAGGAGACGAGCCACCTCTACCCCTGGGACAAAGCAGTCCCTGTGAAGCACATGCTCGGAGGTTGGGATCCTCCGTTTGCTGAGAGGCGAGCTCGCCTTCGCAAGCCAAAAGCATGCAGTCTGCCCCTTCGCAACAATGATTGCCAGGGTCTACCTCGGACCAATCCTGGTTGAAGCACAGCAGATTCCAGGCGTGGAACACGTTGATGCCTGGGTCGACGATGTCGGTGCCGATTACGGAGGCAAGCCAGCAAGTCAAGTAGCGGTGCAAGCCTTGCGAGGCTACAGATATCCTGTGGGTGCAATTCATCCCCGGTGGCCGGGAACCTTGCCTGGACGCGGCGAAAGAAAGTCTGCAAGTGGTCCCCACGCGAGCGTAGAGGAGGAGCACGACCCCAAGCCTCCTTTGGCTCAGGGCGTAGAGCCGAGCCACCCGGTCGAACGGGTTCGCGACCCCAAGGAAGGAGTCCATTTCGAATAACGCAGCGAGCCGGCACCGCATCATAGACCTGCCAGGTTCAAAAGGGTGTGGGGGACTGGTCTCTATTGCAAACTAAGTTTGCATGCCTTGACATGCGGCTTCAAAGACTGAAAAATCATGGTGTCCGACAGCTTCTCGCTCAGATCTGACAACTTCAGCTTGGCGTTGTAACTTTTGGCTATGGCCTTGGCCATGGCGCGATTGCTGCCATGCAGATCCGGCCGCTTGGCCAATATTGGCCGCGAAGACGTGAATCTCTACGCTCCTCTGCAAGGGCCCCTGCCTCACCAGCTCGAACCCAATGCCAAATTTTCACGTAGGTTCAACGCATCCCAAAACAAAGAGTCTCCTCGCTCTCCTCGACTCGGAAGTGCAGCGGCGTAGACAGCACACTGGCCCTCCACTTCTGCATCTTCTCAACGTCATTCCTGACGCAGTCCCTCGCCATGGCGAAGAGCATCGCATGAACTTTCTCCACCGGAGACACAAGACGATACGGACGCTCCACCATCATCGCCTTGGGGCCAGCCCAGGGTCTGAGCATGAGGTGCCCACAGCGACCTCGATCTCGCCCAGGACATGTCCGGGTGTGGGCGCTTGACCAGCACGTACCGGTGCTACTGCAGCAGAATGGCTCAGCCGGATGTCCAACCACAACAAGTTTCCTCCACACTTTGCACTGCCTGCTCATTTGAGCTCACGCCTGCCATCACCGGGCAACCCAACACCTCCTGCATGGCGGCCTCGATACTCTGCATGTTTTGCGAATTCACCGACGTCACGTAGCCCGCGACTCCGCCGCCTCCAGAAGGCAAAGTCGCAGGCTCAGGCTGACAAGGCAATGCCACCGAAGCCCTTGCAACGGAAGAAACGCCGACTCGAGACGACCGAAGCGCAGACGGAGGCTGAGAAGGCTTTCCAGCCTCGCCACCCTGCGGCTCAGAAGCCCGAGTCTCCGCCGGCCCTGCCGAAGCGCAGGCGGAGGCTGAGAAGGCTTTCCAGCCTTATGGCTACATGGAGCCTTAGGGTAAGGACCTCGAACTCTAAACCTTGCCCAATACCCCTGAATCACTTATAAAACCCTCAAAGATTCCCTTAAGTAAGGAACCACAAACCCTAATTATTTAGGCCCCTAAATGCTTATGCTTATGTGCTTTTTTGGGGTCCCTAAAATTTGTTAAAGGAGCCCCACTCTAAACCCTAAATCCCTCATAGAACCCTTATAGTATCCCCTAACTGGGGCTTATGCTTACGTGCTTTTCCGGGTCCCCAAGATTTGGGAGATGCAGTCCATGGCGCCTCACGAGCCAAAGCTTCCTTCCACAGCAGGGATTTCGTTTTTGTTTAAGGGGGCCCTAGGGGCTCTTTTTAAGGGGGTGTGGTCCCTTAAAAGAACCCTAAGGGCCTTGGGGTTGAGGGATTAAGATTTAGGGGGTTTAGGGTTCAGGGCTCAGGATTTAATAGGATTCAGGGGGGTTTCTTCGACTCACACACTGGAACTCGGCTGGCATGGCTTAGGTTTTAGGGCTTTGAATTTCGGCCCTACATTTTGCAGAAAGGCCCCCACACCCTCAAATTTTTTTGGGGGGTTTAGGACTTAGGATTTAGGCGGTGATTATGTCAGGTGAAAGGGCATGAGGTTAAGGATGTTCACTTGGGGTTCTAGAGCTGCGTTTGGGAGTCAGGCCTGGATGTCATGTTTACGCAGGACTTCGGGTCTGCATTTCAGCTGTACGCAGTTTCCCTACTCGATTTTGCTAGGGTCTGTGTGTCTTCGGGTAGGTTCGATGGATGGTGGAGGACCGGCCAGCTGAGATACTCGCCTCTCATATCCACAGCTGACTCCTGGAAGCCTGCAGTTGGTTCTGAAACCTCACGCCCGTCAGGTCAGGCAGCCCGTTTCATGCAATGTTTGTCAGCTGCTGCATCATCACAGGCTTCAGCTTTACCTGCATCCTGAACATTCCCACACTGTGATGACCCTCAACCTAACAAACATGGAACTCCCCCCCTGCTTTTCGAAGCTGGAGGAATCCGCAGACCTCGAAAATACCATGAGGGCTGAAGGCCCGTTTGGGCGTAAAGAGTTGGGTGTAGTCTAAGGGGTTGAGGTTCCCAGAACTCCGAATATCCCTGAATTAAGGAATAATCCTGAAACAACAGTAGGGACCCTGATATGACTTGAGCTATATTCCTTACTTAGGGGATCCTGGAAGATCTGGATTTGCAGTAGCCGGGCCTGCCGTCGGCGCTCGAGCAAACGCTGCTTCCGGGCAGCCGACTGCAGGGCGAAACGCGCTTGAGGCTATTTGCGACGACTGTTTAATATAGAGGCCTGAATCATTAGAACAGGGCTTCGGGTAATTTGTTTTGCCATAGTTAGTTTTGGTAAGGAATTTTCAGAATAGTAGTGTTGGTAACCAGTTCTCTAGTATCGTCGCTGCGTCTTTTTTTCCACGGCAACTGCTACGTACTGCTACTGCCACTACTATGCCTCCGGCTTGTACAGTCAAGCCTGCTGCTCCAGGTTCAGGGCTCAAGAGTGCCAGGAACTGCGGGCTAGCATATGCCAAAAGCCTAAGACAGAGCCATGGCTTGCTGATTAGAGCTTACCTTCACCACCAGAACTCTCTCGCCGCACTACGATAAGTCTCGATGTGTTTCTTCATTGGTCGGAGATGAGTTACTACGTTTATCCTGTATCTGTTTTGCTACTACCCGAGAATGTGATTACCACTGAAATCGCCCCTGCTGATGACTAAAATGTTCTGGTCTGTCTCAGAGTTCACCCTAAACCTGACATCTAGGTTTGACTGAGAGCCCTCTATCCCCCATCGCACTGGCAACCAGTGTACGAACCGAGTGTGGCCTAGCCCTCGCCCGTCCCCCCTACAAGGAACATCACAAGACAGTGTTGTAAGTCAAAGAGTCGCACAGCATGCACAGTATCGAAAAGTTTGCGAAGCCCCAAAACGCGCCAAAAATCGAAAAGTTTGAACATCTATATAAGCCCTTCGACTTTTCGATGCTTCGGTTCTCCGCTTTGCGAAACCAGCGCCTGCTTGCATACTTATCCCTTTTTTACACCTCCAAGTTCAATTCTCGAACGCCGTACAGTAAACCCCATAAAGTTGGAAACCAGATTAAGGCCGAATAGTGCTGGAATTCCCGATACATTACTCTTAAGGATTGAGGCTATTGGGTTTCCAACTGTTTGGCTTCTACTACAGTGCTCAAAGCTGGCCCGAAACCCTAAACTCTTAACACGGATCTCGAACCACTGATGCTAGAACCTTATTGGGGGATCTAAGGATTGAAATGTAGTGTTCGATGTGGCGAGATCCACTGTTAGGCAACGTTTGAACTTAAGGGTTTTTGGTGGTCTAAGGTTATAGGCTCTAAAGAACCCTAACAGCCCCCACAATTTTTCCAAAGCTCTATACCCCCAAAGCTGCAGAAACCAACCTCCCGAAACCCTAAACCCCTAAACCCTTAATCCCAAACCATCCACCCCCAGCCTCGCAACTCGAAGCCCTAAAGGCCGAAACGCGTCGGATCCTTTAAAGCCCTTGAAGCAGAAACTCCCCCCAAAAAAACCCTACAATCCCTAAACCACAAAACCCCACAACTCCAAACCTTGAAGCCCGAAGCTACGCTTCCAAAGCATGCGGGTGGTTGTCAACATTAGGGTCTCTTTTTGGGTCCCTAATATATATAGTACGGCACCTAATGTTTAGGGTGCCCCAAAAAACTACAATCCTTGCTTTCGTTCTGAAGGCCTCTCGCCGGTCCGAGTGGGGATCGCCGAAGGGCTCGAAATCAAACCTCTCCTCACACACACTATTTTTACTAGTTGTAGATTCTTACTTACACTAAGTACTGCTACGGGTAGAGCTACGGATAAGATTACTATTAACTAGAACTATTTCGAACTAGTACTACTTCCACTGCCATGACTGTTACTATTGTTATCCTTGTGTTGCATGTGCATTGCTCTCAGCATTGTTGCTCTTATTATGATTGTGATGTTCATTGCTGCTGCTGCTGTGAGCACGATGTTGCCACTACTGCTACTACTGCTACTACTACTACTACTACTACTACTACTACTACTACTACTCCTACGACAACTACAACTACTACTACTACTACTACGACGACGACTACTACTACTACAGTCAGGAGTTTGGTGAGGCTTCGTCTGTTGAGTATGACGATGATCATCAGTGATATTGTTCTTCTTCTTACGATTATCTTTACTGAAAATGATGACAATAATTATAATAGTGAGAATCATCGTTATGACATGCTTGTCTACTCTTCCAACTCTTCTACCTATGACCGATGCATTCAAAGGCTTGGGAGGTTTCCAGGCTATCTTCGCGGGTTGTCCATGTCTGCAGTCTGATACATCTGCAGAATTCGTCTCTCTGCTGTTTTGACGAGACAGGTGATGTCATTCCTTATGAGTATCTGAATAAGAGGTGAAACGCATTTCCGAGTGAGAACCGAAGAGCACTGTGCTTGCTAAATCCAAACTAGGACGAGTGCCGACAAGCAGTCAGTGCAGGGGAGCAAAGTGGCTCTTCCTGGAAGTCACGGAAATGGTCGCACTTCCCAAACAAATTGCGGGTTATTCGGGTTCGGTTTTGGCAGTCAATGAAGGCCACTGCGCTTGTCGCGACTAATCGTGTTCCCTGCGCGCTGAATTTGCATTGGCCTGCCGGGTATCCCCAATGGAAACAGCCTGATAAAGAATGACGAGTGATGGTCAATCCAGCCTGTCCACGACCCTCGGAAACCCTAAACCCTGAATCCGAAACCACCCCTGTCGAGATCATGCGCGGAAATGTTCTGAACTGAGAGATTCGGTGGAAAGGCCTTCCGGCATGCTGATGCAAGTGACTGAGGCAAAAGACTCGCTTAAACCCTGAAACTCGTAGCACTAACGGCAAGAACTTGCAGTCGAGATGCTGGGAAGTATTTCTTTTCAACCTGGCAAGCTTCACGCACTACTTGGTGTAACTCTCAAACCGGTTTAGGATTTAGAGCTTAGGGCCGAAGGCATTGGCAACACTATCACAGCAGTGATTTGAGGCGGCTACAACTTACAACTGCTGCAGTCTTCAGCAAGCACCACCGCGAGAACAAATGCCAATACTGTTACTGTCGGGTACTGTAGCTCGGGTAAGGATCCAGATAGAAACTCGCAGCCAGATAGAGTGTTATATAATGAGGAGCCCGTGGGCCTGAACTCTAAACCCTAAAACCCTAATGCCCTAAACCCGATAAACCCCCAAAAAAGCACGGACTTGCAGTGTATGCCGGCAGCGAAGCTCTAGGGCGGAAGCCTTCCTCAGTCACCCGGAAACCCTAACCCCTCAACCCTAAAGCCTCTTATGAAAACTCAAGCTTCTTCGCCTCCTGCTTGTGGGTAGCGCCTTCTGCGCCGTCGCTTTGGACGGTCCGAGGGAAGTCGGCGCCTCCGAGACTAAAACTACCACGGTGTAGGAAGGGTTTAGGGCTTTAGTGCAGGGTTTTAGGGGTTTCGGGTTCTATGAATTAGGTCTGTAGTGTTTTGGGGCTTAGGGTTTTAGGGTAAGGGGTTTAGTGTCGAGTTTGGGTTGAATGACGGTCGTCTGAAGTATTAGTCAGAGACTCCCAAATTTTCTCAGTGACTAAACCAGGGTTCCTCTTCAAGTTTGAGAGATACGTCGTCTTTCAGAAATGGGGTTTTGGAGTCTTTGAGTAGAGAATCTGGGGACCTAGCCTTTGTTCAGGGCCTCCGGGGTAGTGCATCTCTACTGAAGGCGTTTCGCCACCCGCCTAACTGACTGAGTCGCACTGGACGGGAAAACTGGAGAGTGGCAGGAGGAGGCCAAGCAAGCCCCTTGGGCCTTGGGCTACAGACAAGGCAGCGAGGAAGCAACAACCAACACTAACTGCGACAGTATAACATCTGAACGGAAAACCGAGTAGGGAGACACCTAAACTCCCTAAACCCTACTTGGAGGTTCATTGGTAGTTATAAGTTCTCTACTTATGACCCAACTTATAATTCCCCATCAACCTCCAAATAGCCAAAGCCATGCCAAATAGAACCCGAACAATCCCGTAGATGCCCTGAGCGGCATTCACCTCCTCAATGTGACACCGCCTTAGGGGTTCCATGTCGCCGAAGAGGGTTCAAGCTTCAAGGCCGTTACGTAGGGCTAGAAAGTTCACATTAGACAGTTCTCATCAGGGCTACACGTTCTTGGAAATCCCCGCTGCCGGTCGTCTAGCAACTTGCAGCGGGTTTAGGGCTTCGGGCGGAAGGGCATCGATTCATCGATCCTCACCGGGATAAACGGCTGCAAGCCATTCAGACATGTCTTCACTTTCGTGTTGAGGGTTTAAAGGGAAGTCAACATCTGGAGCACGGAAGACAAAACAGCACATGGGTGGTTGTCAAAATTAGGGTCCCTTCTTGGGCCCTTAATATAATACGGCACCTATTATTTAGGGTACCCACAAAGGGACCCTAATTTTGACAACCACCCACATGCCGATAGACCCTGCTTATCCTGTACTCCGGTATCACAGAATGCCACCACCTGGCCTTCGTCGAAGATTCTGCGCTGTTCGGGATCCAACAAGACCTTGTAGGCGTCAGCCACGCGCTGGAAGGCCACTGCGGAGCCTTCGGACGGCAGGACACAAATGCCGGCTTAAGCTACCAGAACCACCTTTGTTGTAGGTTCTTCTTGTAAGCCCTCATATATGGAATCTGAAATGACCTTGTGCATTCTTTGACTGTGAAAGGCTAAGGTACGCCTAGCCGCAGCGCCACAGACACGACCAAATCTAGCGATCTACCAGCCGCCACCCAACCACACAAACCTGAAACTGGCCCGGGTTGTAGATTGGGGGCCCTGAAATATTTTCGAATATAGGTGCTTCTATAGGAACCATAAGGGAAATTTTGAAGCTTCCCAAAAGTGCAACCTAAAGAAGAGGCCTCCGCGCTTGTCGGGATGAAACTGCAGACTTCTGCGCTTGTAGGCCCGCTTGAGCTCATCACTCTCGTAGTTATCCTGCCAAGGCGAGGTTACCAAGTTTCTGAGTAGCCCCTGTATCATTTTTCATAAGGGCACCACCTTTTTTCTACTATTCGGTTTTGATAAGGGGACCCTTATATGAGAAGGGCAAAAGGGCGATATATACTCTGGACTCTGGAACCTTGCTTCTAAGTTTCCAAGGTTCTAACCTGAGTTCCCCACGATGGAAAGTAATGCAAAGCAGGTACAGGCTAGTAAATGATACACTGGCGCACAGCTTAGCAGGCATAGCTCGATTACGATCCTGTCTGGGGCGGAGCTCCAGATTCTAAATTCACGTCGGAGCGATAGGAAGGCGCTTCACCCTTGAGCCGAATGAGTTGGGAGCCGGTTCCGGCTGCTGACCTCCATTAGCAACAATAGTATGGTCTTCTCTCATCTGTTAGTTTGTTCCCCCCCCCAAACGCTACCGTTGCAAAGTGATGCACAGTTTCGGACTACGGAGCTTGCAAGGAAGTTTGAATGCTACGAGCTGCTCGGTCTTGGAGCGTCCAGTCGGCCAGGACAGATGCACAATGATTGAAATACACTTCATCTGCACGATGAAGATGATTGTGCCTCCCCTTCCCTCTGGTATGCTTGCCCCTAAACCGTAAACCCCAAACCCTACTTTTGCTTTACAACCCTGCTTCCGGAACCCTAGCCTCGAAACCCTCGCTCCTGCAGACCCGACTAGCCCTAAACCCCCACACCGAAGTTCCCCCAACCGAAACTCCAAACCCCAGTTTCTGAACCGGTCCAAGTACCCTCATATGGTTTGAGGTTAAGGGCTAATGTTAAAGGCCCAGGCTTTAGGCCCTTCAGGCTTGAGCGTTTCAGGTCACGGGGGCAGCCAAACACTCCTGCGAGGATGAACCTGCAGCAGCTGCTTCTTTAAACCCTAAAAAACGGGGTACGTGGCACCTGTTGACGGCTTACTCGTCCCGTATTCTAGAGGAGCTATAAGGCTAACCATTGAATTAGAGTACCCCAAATTTGTTAAAGGTTACCTACTCTACTACTACGGTGGCAACTCTGGCGTCCTCCTGCCCTGGAGGTGGCCCTGGAAAATCACAGCGCACGCCCAGGACTTGGTAGTGGTTCGGATGACACCAGTCAGGCAAGGCACCTGCATATGGGTAGTTCTCTAAAGTAGGATTCCTTTTAGGGTCCTGTCTATAACGGTGCCGTACTGTTTTGGGAACCAAAAACGGGATCCTAATTTAGACCACAGGCCGTATCTCATGTTTAGGGTCTTCGGTTCAGGGTTTAGCACACCTGCACAGCGAAGTGTTTCCTCCTTTCGTTGGCTCATTTTCTAAGAACACTCATCAGTACAGACTGTATGTTTTTGGGATAGCGCACGGGCTTCGTCTTGAAGGTTTAGCTCAGAGCTCAGCGTTGAGAGCTTTGATATATACAGGGCCCTGAACTGGTCTAGGATATAGGTGCATAGGCTCTATACCCTTCTTATACTAAACCGATAGAAGCCCCTGTTCAACCCTTGGAGGAGCCGCACACACCTCTTGGGTACTGCTAGAGGAACCAACCAAAAACAACCTCGGAAAGAACCACACAACACCATCACTTGAGCTGCAAACACTGAACCCCTCAACCCTCCGCCCTGTCCAACACCCTAAAACCTTACCTCAAACTACCACAACCTACTTTCTTAAGGGTCGTACTCTAGACCGATAAACCCGGGGCCCTACAAAAGAGCGGCTGGTAGGTCAAAGTACACTCTAAACCCTAAACCCCTAATCCCGAAACCCCTACCCCTAAACCCTAAGCCTGAACCTCTAAACCCCTAGGCCCCTAAACCCTAAACTCTGAATCCTTAACACTCCCGCCACCTTCGCCGCGTAGGAGGGAGCACGGCTCGGCGTGAGGGCGCTTCCCGACCTTGTGCCGGAGGTACATGTCGCTTTGGGCTTCGCAGGGACTCCAATATCCCCAACTTAAGGAATATTTTACTTTAAGTTTTAGTAGGACCCCAAAAATGATGTAGGGAATATTCCTTAATTGAATGATATTGGAGTCACTGGGCTCTCCTGAACCCCCAAAGGTAAGTAGAACAATGGCCCAGCACCTAATACTTACCCAGGCTTGGCCTACGAGTTCAGGTTGCAGCCTACTAGTCAGGATCCCAGAGACTCCCATATCCCTTAATTACGAAATATTCCTTAAATCATAGTAGGGATCCTACAGTAATTTTAGGTATATTCCTGAATTAAGGCATATTGGAGTCTCTGGGTTTGGGGGTTCGGAGGCTCAACACCCCAAAACAAACAACACACAAGAAACCTGCACCCCAAACTATCCACCAGCAGCCTAGGCAAGACTTGAACCCCTACCTCCTCAGAGACCAGGGCGTCCAGCTTACTGTCTAACTCGGGTTGATGAATCCCGCAGCAACCCCAAATCCTCATCAAACTCTGAACCGTAAGCCCCTTATCCCTAAACCCTCTGTTATCGAACGCTCTGTTATTGAATCCTTATCTCACCAGCAGCCTCGGTCGCCAGGGTGGCCGCTTCGGGGGACAGCCGCGGGCCCTCGCCGGACTCCGCCTGTCCACAGGAAGCTGTGGTTTTTGGGGGCTTATGGTTTACCCGTAGCCGAAAGACCTACTGTTGTACTGCTGATGGACAAAATCCCGCATTAATTACCCATTATAAGGAACATGCCATAGTTCCCATAGTTTAGAGTCCTTAGGGCCATGCAGGATTTTGTCCATCAGCAGTAGGAATCCTTACTATTGTTTCTAGATATATCTCCTTAAACAGGTAGGTCTTCTAGGCCACAGGTACTGTTGATGATATAAATCCTGCATGACCCATAATAAGGAATATACCATGATTCCCACATATTCCTTATTATGGGTAATGCAGGGTTTATACCATCAACCGTAGGACTTAGGTTTTATGCTTAGGGCTTAAGGTTCGCAGAATTTTTGATGCTCGCGCTCGGACCAAGCAAGGCAAGGTGTGAGCAGGTTTCGGGTTTGGGGTCGGTAGGGTTGCAGGGCCTTAAAGGGATCTATAAGGGTTCTATAAAGGGTTGAGGGTTTAGAGTTTCCGAATATAAGGGGAGGGGTTAGGTTCGCGTGAAGGAACCGAAACTCGTTCGCTTGAAATATTGGTCTCTGAGCGTCTGATATAATCTGGCTGGCACCGAAAAACAGAATCGAGTGTTCTACACCATATACATGTCTGAATGCCCCGGCAAGATTTAAACAAATTGCAAGAGGTACATTCTTGCTTTCGTTCTATGAGGGGGGGTTTGGGGTGGAACCCGCGTGCCCGCTCAGCTGGGTCTAGGATTCAGGCGGCTAAGGGGGTCTTTAGGAACTTTAGGGCTAAACAACACCTGCAGATCAGGACTCTCCTCTTGAAAGCACTGCTTCACTTGCCTGCTGTCGCTCGATACACTTCTGGGCGCAGGTGAAGGGCTCGTGGGCCTGGAAGCTCCACCAGCTCCAGCAGCCCAAAGTTAGTAGGGCTGAGTGTCTAAAGGCGTCGGGAATTATACTTCTGTGTCCTTCACGTCATTGCGCACGGCTACAGTTGCTATTAGTTGCTATAGTTTAGGGTTTGGGGTGCAGGGTATTGGGCATAGATAGGTTCCAGGCTTCGGGGTCTAATAGAGCACATAGCTTTACAATGCAACTTTCCGGTAGACGTGTTGGAATTTCCGTAAGGTACACTTGGGCAGCTGTGAGACAGTGTTGCACTGTTGGGCAACGGCTTGCAGAATAAAAGGAACTCAAACGCACTTTGCTTCAGCAATTGGGTGTGTCTCCACCTCAGCGTCCAGCTAAATATTTAAATGTAATGCGAGAAAGTTAGTGGCTAGTGAGTCGAATACGAGTAAGTCTGGGCCCTTGACATATCCTTAAACCTGCACACTCGTAAAAGAGCAGTGCTCGCATCAAACGATACCCAAAACTTCACTGCTCCTGCACAGGACAAACCGAAGAGAACACAGGGTAAGGACCCGAACATGTACACAAAGCAGCAGGCTAATCGGACCTACGAGCAAGGGGGTTTAGGTCAAGATCCCTGTGCCGCAATGCGATCTACGGGGTCGGAAGGCTCCAGGCTTTAGTGACTGTAGTGATCAGGAATTTAGGGTTTACGGCTCCGGATCACCACCAAAACGCTACCAGGCGGCTACCTCAGCCAGCAACCCCAACCGTCTCTGCAACAGTTCTCCAAAGCCCATTGTGCTAAACCATACACCCCCACGCCCAGGGAATCCGAAACCCACATTGCAATGCGATCATACTGGGAGTGTCTGAGGGTTGATGTTAATTCCCCAGCTGGGGTTTTCTCCGTCAAGCCGAAACCCAACAATACTATAGGGGCCTTAATAATTAGAATAAGTTTTGGGGGCACATTACACTAACAGTATAATAAGGAGCCCCCCAAGATAGTATAGGCAACTATTACAATGACTACGGCCCCTATATTACGTGAAAGCTGGCGGACAAGGGTCGCATCCACTCTCGGCAGCGCTGCCATGTGCACCTGGAGCACCCAGGCCTTCACCTCTGTGCATGTTGGATTGATGAGGCAAGGGTGGGGCCTGTGAATTCTTACTTTATATCGTCACCAATCACCAATGCTCCTACTGCTGCTGTGGTCAGTTTGCAGTTATTAAAGCAGTTGGTCTCGTCCTCTTCATTAGCCTTGCTTTGACTCTTGGTGTTCTTCTTGTTTGACAAACAGCATTTCCTACTAGCCAAAACTCTCCTATTGCCCTATGCCTCCGGGGACCTTATTATGGGGTAGTTAAGGGGTCTAGGGCCCTCACTATGAGGTCCCTGGAGGGATAGGGCGGATAGGGTTGGCGTTCGGCAATGATCGCGAGTAGCCGCAACAGCCCGAAGCCCTAACCTGTTCAAGAAGAACGCCAAGACTGGCTTCGAGACCTCAGGCATGCAAGCAAGTCTCAAGGCATATGGCTTGCAGGCTCTAAATATGAGCTTCTTCGTGGCAAGAGCTGTTTGCCGATATTGAAACGATGTGTTGAACCCAATGGTGTGCTGGGCCGACCTAAAACGATGTGTGCGGTGGGCCGGTGTATCACGACATGCTGTAATAGCATGCATTCTCATAAATGCTGGCCCGAGCCGAAGAGATGCTTTAAGGCACTGCCAAAGGCAAGCCATGGGGGTTCATGAAGTATCTTCTGCATTGCCGGTAACAACCCAATTATGCACCACCAACACCCAAATGTCAACTCTGCAGCAAAGAACAATACGAATAAATGTACTAGGTTTACACTGCACTTCCCTATACACCTATCAAGGCACCCTTCATCTAGAATTACCTCAGGAATAGGCTTGGGAACATTCAATAAGACTTGAAACAAGAGTGTTTTCGGCGTTGACGCTTTCATTTCTTGGAGGCTTAGACAATGCTGGCGCGCAGGCTGCGGCAGGTCGAGCTCTTTACTGTTTCCCGGCAAGTTAAACATTCGGAATGAGAGAGCAGCCAGCTAGGAGTTTGGGGGGGCAGAGCACTTGGAGTTTTGTGGCTTTGGGATTCGGATAGTTTCGGAAGTTTGCCATAAAACATCCTGGTCGCACTGGCAGAAGCCAGAGGCACCTCTCGCCTCAGTAGCTGCGAGATTTGATGCTTAAGGTATTTGGGTTTTGGGCTTGGCACTTCTTGTCGTGGTTTCATGTCAAAGGCTGATTTCTGGAGGACCGGGGGACTTCTCGACTAGGCTTTCTTTATTTGCTTCAGCATTCACAACATGCAAGACTGACAAGACTGAACCCACAAAGCTTGCTAACCTTCAGCCGGAGGCTTTCAGAAATCCGAAGGCCCCCAACCCCGGCAGCAACTGGAATTTTGTTCCGAAGTGAACTCCTTGAAAAGACCCTTGCGCAAGTAGCTACTACATGTGTGCTAGCTGTGTGAGGTGTGTTCGTAGTTTACGCACGACGGCACCGCAAAAAGAGACCTAGTTCAGAGCAGTTAAGCCCGTCTTTGACCTGCAGAGCCTTCAGGTCTTCGTAGTTCCACGTACACCCGGCGCGTTTAGGGTTTTGGGGATAGGGTTTAGGGGTTTCGGGTTTTGGGGATTGGGTTTAGGGTTTAAGGTTCTTCCCTGAAGCCTGAACCCTAAATCCAAGTGGCAATCATCTCTGTGCAGGGCTTGTCTGATCCTGGCTCCAACGGGCCAGTCGGAGAGCAAGCGCCTGTCTGGCGCCAGGCCACACAAAGCTTCGTGCGGCCCTTGGTTGCCCCAGGGGGCTGGAATCAGTTTTAGGAATCAAGGGCTTAGGAGGACATCCTGTCTTGAAGCCTGGGGCTTAGCCTTCAAAGAGTTGGTGGTGCGGGATTCAAAAATTACGGTTCAGGGATGTAACCCTGCAGCGCCAGTCAGCGTAAGGGCAATGGTTTAGGGTTTTAAGGCTTTGGGGCTTTGGGTTTACAAGGCGCAAACTCAGTAATGCTGTAGCCAGGTGATGAGTGAAACAGGTAAACTCCCAACCCAGCTCCGATGCAATCCGTGAGTGAGATCCTGAATCAGTGTCCGACACCGTTGCACTCTATCCTTTCGCTCTGCCCGAAGTCCAGAATACATCAGCATGAGCATGGGAAGTTATACATGCCTGCATGCACACATAAGGATACATACAACTCCACAGATTTACATGTGGGTGCACTCATATATACATATGTGTATATATATATATATATATATATATATATATACACATATATATATATATATATATATATATATATATATATATATATATATATATATATATATATTTATATATATATATATATATATATACACACACACTCTCTCTCTCTCTCTCTGATGCACATGTTGCAGCTAAACTGTAAGCTTGTTTCCTGCCTCTCTCCTCCGCTCCGAACCATCGAATTCCCGGGGGAGCCTACAAGAAGCCCAAGTCCGACGTATGAAGACTCTACTAGGCTGTTCAGTAACCCACTGGGAAAGAGTATATACTTTTTAGGCTTCGTAATTTTATAATAGGAACCCAGAAACCTACTAGACCTAAGATTAACCTAGGAATAAAAAGGGTGCCCTTTTTGGTTTAAAGGGGTTTATAAGGGAACCTGAACCCTCAAAAAAGGGAATAAGGGCCTACTCTGGGTCCTAGACTAGGCTGTTCAGTAACCCACTGGGAAACAGTATATACTTTTTTAGGCTTCGTATTTTATAATAGGAGCCCAGAAACCTGAAGTAAAAAGGTGTACCACTGAACAGCCTGGTCTAAGCAGCAAATGATCCAACTAAGGGCATCGCCAGGTTGCGAATCCTATGGCCTACACATGGGTGGTCGTCAAAATTATGGTCCCTTTTTGGGTACCCTAAATATTAATTAGGTGCCGTGTTCGAACAGCACCCCAAAAAGGACCATAATTTTGACAACCACCCACATGGAACTTGAACCCGCTTTAGCCCCTCGACACTTCATCCCAACTTTCGGCATGGAGCTTCATTGAGGGTTGACGCTAAGGATTCAAACGAGAGATTAGGGTTTACTGTGGGCATTGCGGCAGAAACTGGTTTGCATTTGGGGTGGGGGTTGAAGGTTTAGCAACTTACCCTGCTTGCGGTTTTGTGACGGTTGGCGGCTGTCGCTTTGCCGAAGCCGGGTAACGGAAAGAACCGCTGGCTTCTCACTGGGCGCTGTGGCATCAGCTCGACGAACCAAAGTGGCAGTGCGCACTAGCCAGTCGCTCACAGTGGACCATGTTCCTGGCTGAAACTCCGTACATCGTAAACAGTGGTTGGCTGAGATCCACAGCGCTTGCCACTATGAGTACAAAAGCTTTGAGTGGCTTTAGTTGGCTTGAGCGGGTACCTAGAGGCTCCATAGTAGTTCCTTTTTGGGGTTCAAATTTTGAGTTCTACAAGGTAATCCCAAGAAGGAACTACTATGGAGCCTATGGGTAGTCTCACGGGCATGTTGTAAGCTGGTCAGGTCGGAGGCTCTACGTTTTGAGGGTTTCCGGCTGCAGGGTTTGTAGTATTGTAGTAATACAGTAATGTAAATATGGGAATGTAGGATTATCTCCTACGTTCCATCCTACAGACAACAGGACGCTAGGTCGAGCCACCCAGGCCAGTGCAAGTGCTAGTGCTTATTGCATCGCATGCGAAATCCAAAGCCTTAACCAGAACTCTACAAATCTACAAACCAGCATCTTTCTCTCAGTCAATCCGCGCGACACAGAAAAAGCGATAGAAGATGCAGCAGCAAATAGAACAACTATCACCAAACAGCATGGGTCAAGTCATATCTTTTACAACGCCTCAGACAGCTGCCTGGACAAGCTGCCGATTTCCGTCAGCGCCCCGAACCCGAAACAGTCAAACCATCCCCCGACATGCAAAGCCTCTAAACCTCCAGCCGTCCACGTTCACAAAGCGCAAAGAGATAAACAAACAACTTGCAGAATAGTACAATCGTGCAAAGGCCCCATAACTTTAAAGGTCGGGTGTTTGGAACTTATGCAACCCCATACAATCTTTAAGTTAGGCAGCCCTTGCGAACCTTCGAGAACTTTTGTTGCTCATAAAGGTCTTCCTTATTCGTATGACCATGTTTGGTGCCACTACAACCCCTATGCAATATGGTTACGGTTACTGATACAACGGTTGCTGTACAGAATTTAAACAATGCTATTGTCAAGGGTCACAGTGTTGTGACCACTATTGTTGCTATTATTGTTATTTCTGCTGTGGCTTCTACTGCAATCCAACCAGCTCGAAAAAGAAAACCTGCAACACCCGACCTGGTTGCTGAACCCTTATAACACTCCACACCCTCCTCAGTATCGAAGCCTCGGTTAAAACCAACACCAGCTGCTCTTAGGAGCCCTCAGCCCTCAACCCTAATGTGGGGGCCTTACTAATAACTATAGCGCCTTGGGGCCCAGTCTACGATGATTAAGATCGGGAGTCCGCCCCAAAATAGTAGCTAACTGTGTAGGGCCCTATATCAGAGTGCAGGGTCTTGGGATGCTCGGAAGAGCCCAAGAGTCGGTCCACTCGTAGGAGCGTTTCGAAGGTGCGCAGTGACTGCCTGAGGAAGCAGGCAAGCGAGTTAGAAAAAGGGCTTCACTCTTAGCGGTTTAGAATTTGGTATGTTACCCTAGGGATCTAAGGACTCATATATTAGGGCTTTGCCGCCCAAAGACCATAATATTTGAGGCTTTTGGGCTATTTTGATGCCTTAGGCTGTCAGCACTCGCTTTCCGGACTGCCGTTCTACAAGGGTTTACGGTTACCAGACCCACTTCTCCGGGCTGACGGGTTGGCATGCTCCGGGTTTAAGCATTGCAGATACTACTGGCTATAAGCACTACCACCTCAAGAGTCAAGCAACCGTTAATAGAACCCTGATGCATCCCTTAGAGGAACCCTTCTGAACCACGGAATCTTGTCAGATGCACTCCATCGCAAAGCCGAGGCACGCATAAAGGCCCATATCCTCGGCTGAGTCAAGACCAGATGGGTTTCGACACGCACACTCGCTGACGCAGGCACGGCTTCGAGGTCCCAGATGGGTTTAGGGTTTAGGGGTTTAGGGTGTGTCCACGGACCCTTGCGAGAAAGATCGATCTTCCGTCTTTCAGATTTCTGGAACAGACCACCCCGAAACTCCTTTTGTCTTGTATAAAGCTCTCACAGAGAAGTCTCGACATAGATACCAATGCTATTTTCGGGGTTGCATATTACATTTATAAGATAATGGCCCCAAAATCCTATTCGAATTACTAAGGCCAATATAAATCATAGAACCCTACTATAGATCCCTTATAGATCCCCTTCTCAAGGATCCCTTTAAAAGGAACCCTACTTCCAATTATTAAGGCCCTTACGTTAGCATGCTTCCGCATGGGAGGTCTCCGGGAAGGGAGTGCTCGCAGTCTCGGCGCTGGGGCTTGCAGGAATAATAGTCACAGGGGCTGAGTACCCTAGCCAAAAAATGCTAAGCTTTTCAATTATGGTAGAATTTTGCAAGCCCCAAACATTGCAGGAAGCTGCTACTAACCTTGGGTCCACAAGGTGCTTTCAAAGGAGCGGGTCCTAATACGGGCGCCCTGAAAGACGTGGGGCTTGTCACTCAGGCGTCTACGTGAGCGCTGAACCCCCAGGCCCTATAGCCCGCAAGAAGTGCCGAATACTGCGGCAGGAAGAAAGTTCGTCGTACTTCTATCTGACATCTTCGTCTTGAGCACCGTCCCAAACCCCTTCGTGGACTCCTCCAGCGAAGTGTTTGGTCCGGAACTTTAGCATTGCAAAATTTTATTCCAATCCATGCCAGTCCAAATACCATAGCCTGTGCCCCTTGCATGATCAAATGTGATCGCGGCGAAACTGTAATCCTTGCGATGTATGTATATAACTATACCTGGTATATGGGATACCTCGCATCATGGTCTTACCCTCGTCACAAGAACAGGTATGTACCTCAACTGTTGGGCTTTCGGGGAACAAGGATCAAGTTGAAGTCTTCCAAGTTCATCGAGGGCAGCCGCATAGCGAGGGAACAAGTCAAGTGCGCCACGGACAGCCTGGTCTGTGCGTGGTTTTAAGCCTTCCGGCTCTTCCCTATCTGCTTCATTTTCTGGAAGGCCTTGGAGGACATGGGTTTTTGTTAATAGGAACCCTTCTCAGTTCCACAAAAGAAATAGTCTGGTGGACAACCCAAAGTCAGTATGACTCCCAGTTCGAGAGAAACACCCGTGTTTGACCTTTGACTCCACGAGAGCTCCTTAAGTCCCAAAGCTCCCAAAGTCCCAAAGCTTGGCCTGGGTTTAGGGTGTCGGGTCAAGGGTTTCCTTGGAGGGGCAGGGGACATAGTAAGTAGGTTATAAGTAGGGTTATAATTGGGGCAACTCCAGTTAGGGTACTTATAACTCTACTTGTAACCTACTTACTAAGTCCCCTGCCCTTCCAAGTAGGGTTTGCCAATCTTGAAGGGTTTGGAGTTTATCAGGTGCCACTCTTGCATCGAAACGAGAGATACCTCTGGCTTCTGTAACAGCTGCACATCCTCCGCCTTGGTTTCTAAAGCCTGCAAGCTTATGACCTCATTCCCCGAACCTCACCCATCAGTTTAGAGTTTAGGGTTTAGGGTTTCCCTAAACCCTAAACCCTAAACAACCCAAAGGAAATCCCAGAAACCCCCTAAAAATCCGCAGCCGGCCTTCTCTGCGGCTTCGAAGTCCCGGCTCCAGCGCAGGCACGCAGCGACACGCAGCAACAAGGCCGCTAGAGCCCAATGGTCCTGCAACACCCGGAGCAGGGCCCTTGTTCAAGCTCATTAGGGGTTTTAGGGTGTAAGGCTTAGGGTAAGTTAACCCTATTATTCATGATCGAACAAGCGTTGCCAGTGCGAAGCGTCCAACAGCTATACCGTTCACCAGCACACAGTACGTGAGTTGCAGAATCAGGAGTATTTTGCACAACTTGCACACCATCTGTCCAATCACATATTCAACGCTCGGCTGACTCTGGGTTTCCAGGCATTGCCACCACCGTCACCATCGACATCATCAAAATCCTCGCCGTCATCGTCATCAAGCTCATCAGCTGCCAAACACAAGCCCTGCCGAGATTGGCACGGGCCTCAATTGTTAGAATCGGGCTTTGGGGACCATTATACTTATGGTTACAATAAGGAATAGTCTAGGAACCTCTCGAGGCCCCTATCTTAAAACCCTCCACTCTGAAGCCTGGCATACACGCACGACCCTTTTCGTGACCCGTAAACCCTAAACCCTGTGCCGCAGGTCCTTGGCAGCCCTGGCTTTCTGAAGCTCGGCCTTTGCCACTCCGGCGTTCCGGGTGCAGGAATTTTGATTTTTTTCGGAATTTGTCTTCCCTCCTACCTAGTTTTTCGGATTTAGGGTTCAGGGTTTTGCGTTTAGGCTGACCTTCTGCAGTAACCACACAGATTCGTAGTCACCAGTTCTGCTATACCTGTTTGGCTTGATAGCTGATGCCGGCAGACTTGGCAGACGCTATGTTCCTAGTTTTACCTTCTGGACTGGTGCCTGCGAGTCTACCTATTGCACAGTCAAAAGCCATGAACAGCTGCGATTTCTGATTTGCACGGATACAACATATGATACGGCTGAGTAGTACAGTTCTCGGCCACTGCTGGCATGCATTTAGTATGTGCCAGTTACACATTTTTGCGCAAGCGGCGAGTAGCAGCCTTCTATCGCCAGGATGACGACAGTGTCATTCGCAATTCTCTTAGAGTAGCATTTGCAGCTTAGCAACCGGACAACGTGTCCTGACCAGTAAACACAAAGGCGTCCAGCCTCCAGCAGACCCACAGGCACAATAGCCATCGCCGTAAATACTATACCCCACTCTTTTGCCCGCAAACCGCAGCTCATCCCTCAAAACCCACCTGGCCTGTGCTTCTGAAACCGAGGCCACTCCTCACATCGATTTCCACGACATGACTCTTGCTGAGTCTCCCGATTTCGACACTTCCGGTCTTGGGTTTAAGTGTTTCGGGTTTACTTAAAGGATCATGGACTTAGTAACCAGGGTCATAGATAGGGTAACTATACTTATAACTACTTATAAGCCCAATTAAGGTACTTGAAACCTTACTCACTAAGTCCCATGATCCTCCAAGTAGGGTCTTTGTGTGTTTCCTGGGCCGGCCTACGGTGCAAAGAAGACAGCACACAAAGCACATACTGCTTGTAGCCTGATTCTTGCAAGAACCTGGGCCTGGCGTGAGTAAACTCAAACAGCAACACACCCAGAACTGCTCGATACCCCCGTAAGATCCAGAACCTGAGGTCCTCTGCGTCCTACCCTCAGACACCCCGAATGAGACTCTTCCAATATTCCGGCTTGTTGCTGTGTGCGGGCTACCGCCCCCGGTACTTTCGGGGTTGAAGGCAAGGCCCCCCCTGCTTCCGCATGCCAGCAAAAGTTTCGGGTCAGGTGCCGGACATTTTCGTGCCTGGTTTGCCTAAAAGCAAGTTGTCCAAAAACGCCTTGAAGGAGCTGGACTGTGTTTTGGACAAGTTGCGTTACCAGCAAGCCGATTTCAAGAACCTCTTCTTGGATCCGGGCACGTCCAGCAAACGCCAACCGGAGCATGCTGTGGCGGTGACGCCCTGCTTGCGTCCGACGGACTCGGTTTGGTGTAACCAACATGAGAGGTTCTCTGGATCCCGTGAGGTTGCACAATGCCACTATGCATACGTCTTTATAAGCGCGTACAGTGTATTAGGGTGCGTGCTCAATCTTTCTGCGCTACAACCTGAGCCCCAAACCGTGAAGCTCTGCGAGAGAGACTTGCTTGCAAATTATGCACACCCAGGAGATATGCACGATCTTGTATACCATCCTTTCAACTTCTAGCTCTAAACCCACAAAACCTACCTTTTTAGGGACATATATACAGAAATCATAATAGGGGGCCCTAAAAAGGTAGGTTCCTTAGGGTGCAGGTAGCTCTAAACCTTGTAACCTCAATCCTGCACGTCCTTCTGCACATCCATCCGGGCCGTCTTCCATCGCCAGAGCCGCTTGTGGGAGGTCTTTGCCTTCCTCGGTGCTTGCCGAACATTTGAGCCAACAGGGTTTAGGGTTTAGGTTATAGTTATAGGGTTTAGGGGGTTTTGGGGTGTCGTTTTTTTGCTAGCGTCCCACATTGCAAATTGAGGGAACGTGGAACGGCCGGACGAAAGCGAAGTACGACATACACTGCTAGATGTATCCAAGCTTGAAGGCACGACATGGCAATGTCAGTCGAGCAATAGGTCATTGGTCCGGCGCGTATGCGACTGTCATCGCAAGGAGTTTCTACCACCAGAGTAGCGGTGGAAGTTCCACATGCAAGTCACGCAAGCAGTCAGTTTTGGCTCCCAAACTCCATGTGGCAGGAGGTTATCCGTAACTGCGATTCTTCGGGATCAAGCTGTCGGTCCGTGACTTTACGGCAGACGGGTTCCATGGCTCCGGCCTCAGAACCCGGCACCCAGGCCTTAACCCTTATACACCCGACAAGCCCAGCAAGCCCCAAAGGCAAAACCCAGTTTCGGCAAGTGGGGATCTGTCAAGATACTTTCTGGGGTCCAAGACCCGGTCCTCCCTTGGTATAGGTTTAATGGTTATATAGGGGGCTTGAGGTTTAGAGGAGTGTGAGGTTCAGGGTTTAAAGGAGTTCAGAGGTGAATGCCACAAGCCGAAGCGAGCCGAATACGTTCTGCAAGATATTGGACGGCTTTGGGAGTTTCCGGAAATTTGGGGTACCTTCTTTTGGGGTCCCCATAATAGGGGTCTTATTATTTAGGGTACTATATTGGGGTCCCCTGTTTTCGGACTTTCCCATATGGGGTGCAGATCGTGGAAACATTTTCTACAAGGAACATACTGTCGAAGGTCTTTCGTAGGGGAGCCTTGACTCACTACATTTTCGGAAATTGAAATCTTACCCCTGCCTACTGAGCTGGTAGCTCTACCCAGGCACTGGTGGAGACGTTTGCAGGCCCATACCACCCATTGGCCTTGGGTATGGGATTTGCGGCATGATCGGGGACCCCCAAACCGCTAAACACTAAGCATCACTAAGCCACTAAACCCTAAACCCCTACTGCTAAGCCGTTTCTTGCACCCTGGCCTCTGTGCAGACCCTATAGTAAAAGCCAGAAAGTTGGAATATCATTATCGTAACCCCTTTATGGAAAATTATAGGGGATCCTACCCTGAAACCATATTCCAACTTTCTGGAGTTCCCTTTAATCATAGGGATCCTTAGGGGTGTAGGGGGGAGGGGTGTAGGGGACTATATTTCCTTAAATAGGCCTTATTAGTCCTTATTATGGGCCTTAAGGCCCCCTACCCCCCCCCTCCCCCTACACCCCTAAGGATCCCTATGATTTAAAGCGATTTAATCAGAACCCAGAGATGACAAGCCGAAGAAGGCGGACTGCTTCGTACGACCAACCCAGGCCAAGGTGAGACGCTCTGATAACTCTTCTAGGGTTAATCTATGACCATGGATACCATGATTATTGTAGTTATCTTTACCAGTGTTAGTACTATTCTTATTATTACTATTATTTTTATCATTATTATTGATTTTTATTATTGGTTATTATTCTTGAATTATTATTGTGCTCGTCTTTCTAAAAGCAGCATCTTCATCAACTTCAGGCTTCAAGGCGGCACCTCGCATGTGCTCATCATCAGCAACCCCATCCTCATGCCCGTCGGCATTCTGAGGAGACTAGAATCCGTCCTGTCGCATCACCGAGTCAAAGTCTGCAGAGCTTGTAGGGCTTCCCCTGAACCCCGAAGAAATGTGGAATTTTTGGCAAGGAGTCCGAAAAACACCTGGGGTTTCTTGGGATCCGGGTTACCCATAGGCTCCACAGTAGTTCCTTTTTGGGATTACCTTATAAGATTCTTATCATGAGCCCCAAAAAGGAACTACTATGGAGACTATAGGTAGAACCCATTCCGGTTCTAGAGAGGGCCTTAGTCCAGGGTTGCGGAGCGTCTTGTATTGTAGTGTAAGTATAAATAAATAAATAAATCAATAAATAAATAAATAAATCAATAAATAAATCAATAAATAAATCAATAAATAAATCAATAAATAAATAAATAAATAAGTAGATATATATGTATATATATATATATATATATTTTTTTTTAAGGGGACTATCCAGAACTACTGTGACTAAGTATTCAAGTCCCTAAGTACTGAGTTTATGATAAGTACCGGAAAGCCACGAAAAGGTCGACTCATGGCGACCGCCATAATGCGCTATGGACTATGGTTCTGCCTAGCAACACGCGCCCAGAGATAGTAGGATCTCTAACAGGACTTATGGAATAGTCCTTAAGTGGGTGGTTGTCAAAATTATGGTCCTTTTTGGGGTCCCCTAATATCGTACGGCACCTAATAATTAGGGTATCCAGAAATGGACCCTAGTTTTGACAACTACCCAAGTAAGGGATATTGGAGTCTCTGGACAAGTCGAGCATACAAAGCAGGGAGCTGACCCTTTACGATCCGGAAAATCGCCCGATGCCTGAGAAGCAGGACGTGACGTGGTGGCCTTAATCACCAACATTTATTTTGGCGGCTCCTGATTAAAATCATAGTATAATGGGCCCCAAACCCTATTCTAATCATTAAGGCCCTTATATTACTTACTAGGCTCCAAAATCCGAAGCCCCACAGCTTCAACCCCTGCCCGAAGAACCCGAAGAGCCCTAAACTTTTGCAAGAAGCCTTTACCAGTCCCTACACACTAAACCCAAAAGCCCCTCTCTCTGTCTCTCTCCTAAACCCTGGTCCCTAAACCGCAAAAAAAATCCTTAGCACCTTTTTGTGCATCGGGACTTGTACAATCGCCTGAATTTTTGAGCAACACGGGACGCTCGGGTCTCATGACTGATCCCCCATGCCCGGCTCAGAAAAGCGCGCTGGAACAAAGTCCCTGAACCCTAAACCCCTAAACCCTCAAGCCTTAAATCGCATGCATCTACATACGCGCTGGAACAAAATCTCTAAACCCCCAACTTAAACCCCTATAAACCTTGAAGCCCTAAACCGCACCTACATACCGTGAGCAGAAGGATGGGCGAGAAACAGAGGCGGCAGATTCCGGCCCTCGATGGCATTTTGAACCTCAGGGGCTTTTCTCAACCTCAGGGGCTCTTAAAGGGCTCCTTAAAGGGATCTATAGGGTTCCTTAAAGGGGTCTATGGGGTTTAGGGTTTAGGGTCTACTTGGAAGGGCAGGGGACTTAGTAAGTAGGTTATAAGTAGAGTTGTAAGTACCCTAACTGGAGGTACCCCCAATTATAACCCTACTTATAACCTACTTACTAAGTCCCCTGCCCCTCCAAGTAGGTCCTTGGGCAGAGTTCCCAAGCCCAAAGAAGGTTCACCATTTCAATTATGGTAGGGTTACATAAACCCGAAAAGGTTAAAGGTTACTTGCTCAGCTACTAAAGTAAGGAATGCACACCCCTTCTCACAATGACCCTAAACCCTAAACCCTAAACCCTAAACCCGCAGTCGACATTTCCGCCAGTCACCCTTCTGTATGCAGGTCGCCTTTCAATCGGATATTACGGCCAACGTGCCGGCTGCTTCCACCGGGCCTGCAGCCTGGAAGCCAGTTGCCAAAGTGAGCGGGCCCAGACCGTGGTGGGCAGTACAAAACCCGGCTCCAGTGCCAGAACCTCCAGTTCAGCCTGTGTCGGGTTGGGCCCTGCTTACTCATGAGCTTAACCGTGGGTTCTCCGAGGATCTCCCTGGCTTTTGGAGCCGCCTCGTTGAGATTGGGGTTGATTTCGGTCTTTGTTATGATGATTGCCCCCTCACGATGACTTGCCATAAAAGCGGTGGCATACTGGGATGTGCATTGCAGGCAAGTGAGAAATTTTGTGCAGGCCAATATGGCACTGTTTCATGCAAAGCATGGACAGCTGCTGTACACGGCCACCATGTGATTTTAGCGCCCAAGGGGGCCAAGATCACTTTTCAGGTTCCTCACGAGTGGGAGCCATGCCTTGCCTGTTTGCGGTAAGGCCCAGGACGCTTTGCATGACAGTGTGCACCGTGAGGTTCAGTCTTCTGCCAAAAAACCCTAAACCCTAAACCCTAAATTCGTTGGGTTTACACTCCGCGTGTGGCTCTTCCACAGCGTGTTTGGGACCCCCTAGTCCCTACTTGGAGGGTCGGTGGACTTAGTAACCATAAGGGGGTCCTTTAAAGGGGTCCTTTAAAGGGATCTATAGGGATTCTATAAGGGTTTAGGGTTTAGGGGGACTTAGTAACTGGTCATTTTAGGGACTTAGAAGTACCATAACCCCAATTAGGGTCCCTTTTAGGGTACTTATAAGTCTACTTATAACTTTACTTACTAAGTCCCCCGACCCTCCAAGTAGACATGTGCTCTCGGATGGCGGGTGTACAATACCTACTCTCCAGCATACGGAATGGGGGAATGGCTTATAGGGACTACCATAGGGGACGATCGTGACTATCACTATAGGGATCGGTTCTCCTATTCCCTACTAAGAACCAGGAAGTTTTGCCGGCAGGGCTGCAAACTTCGTTCGGTCCGTACGGCTTCAGAACTGCGGCTTCTAGGTACGTTAAGGGTGCATGCGAAGAACTCACACACTTCCGGCGAGGATGTTTGTTGCATCGTGCTGAGGATAAGTTGAACCACATTTAAAGGCTGTCTTGAGTCTTCCATCAGAAACTCCGGTGGCGGATTCACAGTGGCAAAGTTCGGGGTTGGAGTTTAGGTCAGAAACCTCGATCTCTGTCACAAGTGAAGAGGGGCACAGGTTCCGCATACACTCGAGAGAAAACGCTCCCGAAGCCCATGCAAGCCGATCCCCAGGCCCACTGAAACTCTCGGCAAAGGGCTCCGCAACACAAGCAAGCCTGACCAACCCTACACCCTACAACACTACATACAGTAGAAGCCAGAAAGTTGGAATATGATTATCGTAACCCCTTTAAGGTAAGTTATAGGGGATCCTACCATCAAACCATATTCCAACTTTCTGGAGTTCCCTGTGCACCTTCAAACACCCATAACTCAGGAGGCCTCGTGCTTGTAGAAGGCGAAGTATCTCTTCAGCTTCTGCAGCATGTCGAGGCCCTTGAGCAGTCACCGGCTTTAAAGGCTTAGAGTCTACAGGGTCTTGGGGTTTAGGGGGCAGAGAAACACCGTGTTTCGGGGAACACACTGTTAAACACTTTAGGGTTTAGGGTTGAAGGGTTTAGGGTTTAGGACAGTATTACGCCACAGCCCCCCAAAGCCCCAGGCAGCTGAAGCCTTTTGCTGCCAAGCGTCGTTGATGCCAACCACCTGCCAAGGTAGCTCTTCCTCGTCATCCTGCAGTCGCGTTTAGGGCTTAGGCTTAGGGGATTTGGGGTTTAGGGTTTAGGGGTTTAGGGTTAAGCGGTTTTGGGTTTTAGGGAGGGTTCTGGAGTATCCTAGCCCCAACAAGGTTAACCTTTCAATTCTGGTAGGGTATATTCTACAAACCCTGAAAGGTCAAAGGTTACCTGCTCAGCTACTAAGTAGTCGGGCTTCCGGTTTAGAGTTTCGGAAGGGGGGGTTGAGCGTCTCAGGGTCAGGGTGAGGGCTTTCCCTGTTAGAGGGTTTAGGGTTTAGGGTTTAGGGCTTAGGGCTTAGGGTTTAGGGCTTAGGGCTTAGGGTTTAGGGTTTAGGGTTTAGGGTTTAGGGCCTGTTAGAGTTTTTTTAGTGAGCCTTTTACCCAAAGAACCAGCGTAGTGGGCTCCTTCATAGCCTACTTGTCGGGTAGCATGGGGAACTAAAGGTTAACCTCTTTGGTTATATAGGGATTATGTAGGGACTATACTAGCCAAAAAGGGCTAAAGGTTACCTACTCTACCACTAGGATAGAACTTCTGTGTAGAGATCCTGAGCACGGTAGGGTCTAGGGTGGTCGATGCTTACGAGAGGCTCTGCACTACCGGAACCAGAATGACCCGGGAAGCACTAGCCATTATGCATTATTTGCTGTGCATCAGCAGTCGCTCCAAGCCCTGAACCCTAAACATCTGGGTTTCATGGGGGCGCCGCGTTCGGACAGAAGTGGAGGCAAGTGGTGTGCTACACGGCAAGTTGTGTCTGTCCACTGAAGAGACTGCACAATTCTGAAGAATCCAGGCGAGGTCTATCGGGTGTAGTCGGTCTGAAAGAATTGTTGGCCTTCGGGTTTAAGGCTTTAGGCATCGACAGCCCTAAACCCCAAGCTCCAGCTCAACGCGGCCACGGTCCGAGGTTCAAAAACCTAGGTCCGTGACCTCCTCCGCTGCAGCCACAGAGGTGCCAGCCTGCAGCACAGCTTGGGGCTTTTGTCCTTTAGGTTTTCAAAGGTGGGAGTAGAGTGTCAGCTTTTTGAGAATTCAGGGTGCAAAGCTTTAATGTCTCGGGGTGCGGTGCTTCTCGGGCTTTCGAGGCTTTACGACGAAGGACTCGGGCTAAGCTTAGCACTTAGTAACGGTTTACATAGAAGCCTGAAACAAGACCAATGCTACTGAAAGCTATTGTTCGTCAAGGTTCCCTGGTGTCACTGTGCATGTAAGGCCCATGCCAATCCGGTCCAGTAAGGTAGCACTCCTACTTGGAAGGGCAGGGGACTTAGTAAGTAGGTTATAAGTAGGGTTATAATTGGGGTAACTCCATTTAGGGTACTTATAACTCTACTTACAACCTACTTACTAAGTCCCTAAACCCTAAACCCCATAGACCCTTTAAGGAACCTTATAGATCCCTTTAAGGAACCCTATAGATCCCTTTAAGGAGCCCTTTAAGGAGCCCTTACTAAGTCCCCCAAAGCCCTTCCAAGTACGGCAGGGCACAGTTTTAGCGGGCTCCCGGGCTCTCTGTCGCTGCTCTATAATAATAATAGTAATAATAATAATAATGGAATAATAATAGAATAATAATGATGTAATGAAAGTAGTAATAACAATAATAATATTAATAATAATCATAATGATAATAATAATAATAAGTAATACTAATAGTAATAATACCACGAACCCCTAACCAACCCGAAACCAGGAAAGCTCCCCGCCTGAGGATTCGACTTGGCTTCCTTCGTTCTGTGCACGTGGCTCCAGCGCGTGCCGGCGCCTGGGATGTAGGTGTCTCCGTCATGTCGAAGGCGATCGGCCTGCAGCGAGAAGTGCGTTCGGTTTAGGTTTTCATGGTGTGCCGCCTCTAAACTCTAACGAGGGGAGTCTAGCATTGCATGAATGTAACGGATTAGAGGCAAAGGGTCTCAGGAGCTAATATAATGGCCTTGAGAACTAGAATTAGGTGTGGGGTACATGAGTGCATAGTTGATACAAAGAACCCTAAGGAAGAATGCTGGTGTTTACTTCGGCTTCTACACTTATTAAAACGCCTCCCGCAAGCAACTAGTCACCACATCTCCGAGTCTCGCGTTATTCGGCCAAACTGTGTGGCTTAGAGCTTATCATAAGGTTTAGGGGCGTGATGGCGTCACGTCTTCCATGCGCCATAAAACGTCCCATGCAGTCGAAGCCCTGTTCGGGCTCATAGCGCTTATGGTGACAGCCAAAGTGTCTAAAGCCGGGGCTGCCCATTCTCACGATCTCATCTTTTACATTCGTCACGACGGTTTTCGGGGAGCATATGCTGAACCCTAAACCCCGAAACCCTAAAACCCTAAACACTACAACTATATCCCTAAACCCCAAGCTCTGGCCGGTTCAGCGCCTTGTCTGGATCTATCATTACCTGGTCGTCCGGGTTTCAGGATTAGAATTTAAGGCTTTTTTCCCACCCGCCCAGCTGAAAGATTGCACCACAGGGAATTTAGGGTTTAGAATATGGAATTTTAGAAGAAGGTCCACAGAAGACAGAGAGCATATAACCCAGCTACCCACAAGTTAAACCTCCCGCGTACATACTCCCTGAAGGGACCCGTATGGATTCCTGTAGTTGCCTGTGCCTTGACTCCGCCCTTGAAGGTTCTTACTAAGAGAAGCCGATTCGTTTTCTGGCAGCTTGCAATCGTACTACAGACCCGGTTGGGACAGTGGCGACGTTTGTTCCTTTCTGATGCATGTGCAATGGGCAACCAATATTGCTGTGGAGTAGCCTCGACTGTTGCTTACTTGTGTAATCTCGCTTTCAATGCGTCGTGGGACAGATCTGGGTAGTTGGTAGTTGAAGGCAGACACCAATGCTTTTCAAATTTGTTGGCGCCCCCCCCCCCCCCCGTTCGCGGTTGCTCGATGATCGCATGCTGCTGTGTCTGGACCAGGCACCTGCTCGATAACGAGCACGTTTCAGATTGCAGTTTCGGGCTGCTCAAGCAACTACTACGTCTCCCGAGTGACCAACATCATTGTCAGAAAGTGTTGGAGGCAGCCCTTGCCCGATTGACGTATAACGTCATAAGGAGCTCTTGAATGAGCCCTTCGCCCAGAATTAAAGCCAGACTCCCTATTGGCCGGGGGCAACTGCTGACCCTCTACCCCAACCAACTCAAACTCTACAGTAAATTTGGCGTCCACTAAGCCCTATAAAGCCCTGCAGTCGCTGATTTGTCAATCGAGCCAAGCAACCCACTCTGTTCCTCGCCCGGTGCTGCGCTTGACGTCCTCGGGTGCCGCAACCAGGGCCATGCGCCATCCCGTGAAGTCGTGACCTGAGCTTATGAGTTTAGGGGTTAGGGTTTTGGGTTTAGTGCTAGGACTCTTAGGACCCTAAACCCTAAATAACACTTCGAGGCTTTTGCCTGGGCTTTGGGCATCTCAGACATCGCTAGTCTGGTTGAGGAAGAGGACAGGATGTTACGTGTAGCATGCGGAATTAAGGCTTGAAGGTTTTGGCCTTTTTGGGGCTCAGTATTTGGTAGGATACCTTGGGTGTTTTGCAGCCGAGCACCAAAAACCAGAAGGGGCTCCGGGGAAGGCCACTCAATCGCAAACACGATATACATCCCATCATGCCCACAAGTTCCAGGTAACAGACAGCCAAACCCAACCCCTTCCAAAGCAGTAAGCGGAATTCGTCACCCTGTCCGATGCTCTGCAGGTGCACAACACTTCAAGAGAAGAAGATCACACCTTTTGGCCTCCGGACTGCAAGTTCAGGCCTAAACCCACGGTGTCTAAGCTTTAAACCGGATCCCAGATACTATAGGGGCCTTAACAATTAGAGTAGGTTTTGGGGGCCCATTATACTATACTACACTTATAATAAGGAACCCCTAAGCTAGTATTGGTCGTTATTTTGGTCCCAGGTGCGGTAGGAGAAGACAAACGAGTGACCGAAGCCGAAGGGCGGCCTCGCTCTTTGCAGGGGCACAGGAAAACTCGAGGGACTCGGGCTTCCCTTTCAGCACCCAGAGACTCCAATATCCCTTAATTAAGGAATATACCTTAAATTATAGTAGGATCCTCAATATGATTTAAGGAATATTCCTTAATTGAGGGATATTGGAGTCTCTGGGCAATAAATGACACAAGACAAGAAAGCCTCAAACTTGTTCTGAAAGGCCTTCAAGATAAACATGCGCACACCGTTTACGAGTTTTGGGGTTTATGCCGCAGCCTTCAGGATACTCTTCATGAGCGTTTGAGCAGTTCTCACCAATGGGCCGAGGCTAGCCAATCAAGCCACGAAGCAAGAAAGGAACTTGTCCCACACCTCCATTAAGCCTAGTCTGGACCTTCGTGGAACAATATGGGGTCTGCAAGGGCATGGGACATTTTTTCAGTGTTGCTAAATAGGGTTTGTGGTCCCGTTATCGTATAACTATGATGAGGAAAACTAAAGAATACAATTGGTAATTATTTGGGCTTCTATAGTCTCGTTAGACAAGAAGGCGCATATTGCAACCTGCGCAGCTTTCGCTGGAGAGTCACGTTCTATAAGGGTACCATCAGGGTTTAGGGTCTAAGGGTGGGATCTATAAGGGTACCATAAGGGATATAAGGGTCCATGTACCAAAATAGTATGTACTTTGGCCCCTAAGTGGCTAGTCTTAGAAAGGACACTGCTATGTCTTCGTGTCCTTACCCGCCAAGAAGCGGAGATAGTCGGTATGCAGCAGAGAATGAGTCCGACACGCCCGAACCTCAAGCCCTAAAGTCTAAACCCCCCAAGCATCGCTCCGAACCCCGAACGTTAAAGTCCTAAACCATCCTAAGCCCTTAACTCTCAACCCCAAATCCCTAAGCCCAAAACTCGAAAGCTCAACTCGAAATCAACCCTCAACCCCTCAGTCGTAGGTGCTTCGGGTCTCTGGAATAAAGGCCGTTCAGCTCACCTGAAGGCAGGGTTTCGACACGCACACTCGCACAATGCAGGCACGGCTTCAGGAGAGTCTTGCTTGAAGCCAGGGTTTAGAGGTTCAGGGTAAAGTTTAACGCCTAAGCCAGGAACTTGGTAGGATCTAGAAAGTAGAACCACTAACTTGGGACTCTATACTGCTAAAGCATACTTTGTCGGAGCTCCCTTGGGGATCGAGCCTCAATAATTAGAAAAGAGTTGCGGGACCCACTATACTATAATTACAACAAGGAACCCCCCCAAAGTAGTATTGGTACTTATTCAGGCCCCTGTGGTCCTAAATCCTCGGAGGACAGGAAGCGGAAAGCTTTGGTTGAGGGTGTAGGGTTTAGCGCTTAGGGGGTGTATGGTTTGGGTTTACTTGGAAGGGCAGGGGACTTAGTAAGTAGGTTATAAGTAGAGTTATAAGTACCCTAAATGGAGTTACCCTAACTATAACCCTACTTATAACCTACTTACTAGTCCCCTGCCCTTCCAAGTAACCTAAAGGTCCCAACGACCTGATAATGAGAAGTGAGTGTTTAGAATCGTATTTCCTGTAGGTCAGTGAGTTGGGGGAGTATATGGTTATTAGGTACTTAGAGTTGTCAAGGTTCTCAGGAAGGGTTGAGAAGTCCAGGGTGAGGCCCGAAAGCATGAACCCCTAGAAAGCCAAGACCTTATACATCGACTCAGCCGGGACGAAGACCGAATCTAAGTTTAGGCGCTCGAGCCTCAATGTAGCATCCTGAATCGTAATTTACTTCCGAGTGTCCTAGAGTCCTACAGGAACTGAAAGTTCGATCCCCCACAAAGGTCAGAGTTCCTGCTATAGGGGCCTTCACAATTAGAATAGGGTTTTGGGGCCCATTATACTATGTCTTTAGCAAGGAACCGCCAAAACAGTATAGCTGATGATTTATGTCTAAAGCACGCCCCCCTTGTTTGGTAATTTCGGTTAGGCCCCTATATTAACTGTTTGTCCGAAGCACGGATGCTGGAACCTCCCACGAAGAAGCCCACCGGCGGCTCGGTGACTTGGGCAAACCTAAGGCGGTTCGGTGTTCTGCCCCGCAAGTACCCCTGACAGGGCTTTGGCTTTCCGTTTCCGCATACAGCTCTGGGTTTCTGTCTTGCATTTTTCCTTTGTTAACTCGGGGCGAGAGCCCTCGCCTGTTTCAGCAAGCCCCTTGGCAAAGGAATGAAGCCTGAGCCGTAGCATGAAGACCCGTCATGATTAGGGTGCAGTGCATAAATCAAGGGGTCTCGGGCTTTCTGAACACTGCAATAGTTCCACCTTCCTTGGTGGTTAAGTGCCATGGATGAGGTAGTGGCCTGCCGGATGGTGCAGGCATCTTTGGGCTAGGTCAACTCCTCCCGAAGCCTCTAAAACCTCAGACTTCGCCCTAAACCCTAAACCCTAAACCCTAAACCCTAAACCCTAAACCCTAAACCCTAAACCCTAAACCTTCTTAAACTAGGCTCCAAACCGTGGGCCTGAAACACAGGTACCAAAGCTCTCAGAATCCTAAACCCCTAAGGCCTAACCTTGTAAGCTCTGAAATCTCTTAAATCCTAAGCATGACGCCACAATGCTGTTGGAAGCCGGCCCAAGCCCTGAGCCAGAATCGCAATGAACCCCGAATCTTCAAGCTGCTTCTCAGCAGCCCTCCAAACCTCCGTCCACCTCCACCACCCTGGCTTTCAGGAGGGTCTGGCTTGGATGTTGCGGAGGGCTAAACCCCAAACCCTAAAACCCTAAACCGTGACAGTTTGGCTTCGGGGTTTGGGGTTTTGCATTTCCTTCCCGCCGTCGCCGTGGGGCCCGAACCCTGAGCAATTCCACAGCCGAGCACCCCGGTCTCAGGTTGTACTCGGAGCTAACCCTGAGGGTTTACGCTCTCACAACTCGGACACAGCCAGGCGAGGTTCTTAGGTGCGGAGTCGGTGTGAAAAGAATTCAGGCGCGATTCTCACTTGTGCCAGTTCACCACGAAGGACACATAGGCACATTATAGGCTAAAACGCCACAAACAAGGGTCAACTGGTACGAGAATCTACGACAGTTGCCCAGTGTTCCCCAACCACCACAAGGATAAGGTTGAACACAGACTACACACGCATAAGTTCAAAGCTACAGCACCAGGGACCATCGGGTCAGCTGTCCAGAGTGTACTCTGGTCTTCGACTGTCATCCAGTTTCTGACAGCAACAAGTTAAAAGGCTACATTGAACACAATGACACAACAACATATAGACTTGACAATGCAGAACACTGGAGGACGTCGTGCAAACTACCATCATCGGCTCTAGGTCTAGATACTTCACGGGTGTACTCGTTGGGCTACTTTGAGCATGAGGGTGCAAAGCAAAATCCACTCCAGGCCTTTCTAAAAATAAATGGGTAACCGGGGGCCTTTCGTGGATTCCCACAGAGCACCGAACTAGTTGCAGTGAAACTTGCGGTCTCTCATCCTCATTGTGTCCCTTGCAAGACGACTCAGCGGTGCACACAGTAGGTCTGTATGTTTCGCAGGAATTCACTCGAGGCACAAGGTTCAGATCTGGAACTGCCCATTGGCGACTGTCAGGTCTCAAGGCGTTCACGCCCATGGCACTTTTGTCACGCACTGGCCCTTCAACCTCCAGCTAGGGACTCGCGGTGTGCTTGCATTTCCCAAGCCAATACGAAAAGCCAAGCAGTGTTCGCAACATAGCCACATGAAGGCAAAATGCCCTCGATGACATTAGTCACAATGCAGTGCAGAGCGGTGCAGTACTTCTTGTTATTGCAATGTACGACGTGATCAACATCGGTCAGCACGTGTCCGGGCACGCATGGAATCAAGAGATTCAGCATTCGCTTCAGAAGAATAGCAGGATCACAGAAAAGCCACAAGCCCAGGCCAGTGTAGTGCAAAGTAGCATGATTAACATTGTACCACGATCTGCCCAGTTTGCTTTTTGTGCAGCTTCCGGGTTGATGTATTCCCGTCGAAGGTCAGCGCATATCTGAAAATGCCATGGCTCTCCGCGCGGGGCGGGGGATAGTGGTTTGATTATCAAAAGAGGGAAAGGTATTACAAAACAAACCATATCACACAATACAAGTGACAACCGTACCCCAGAGGCAACGACAGCGCTCCCTACCGTGGACGACAGAGACAGAGGGGCCTGACAGACGGGTCCTGGCAAGTGCATCAATTCAGCAGAGGAGCCCACAGCAAACACCACCCCAACACCCATACATCATCGGAAGGAGCAGTCCAGCAGCATGCAGAGTCATGCATCAAAAGGTCATATCATGCATCATGCATTAAATTAACAGTCCAGCAGTGGTAGCAAGGAAAAGGCAGTGCAAGGGGGAAGTGTGCAGGCAGTGCAGTGCGCAAATGGTGGCTCGCAAGCAAGTGTATTACACACTGGGCATGCAAGAGTCATCTCACCTGATTCAGGAGGTCTCTGAGGGCTGGGAGTCCTCAACTGGGATCGGGCTTCCCAGGTAGGCCTGCCTTTCTTTGTTGAGAGCGAGGGCTTCAAGGATCCCAAGTTGCCTGAGGTTAGGCTGTTCACCGATCCCGTAATCCCCAGGGAGAAAGCCTAACGTAGCCTGGCTAAGCATGCTGTTGCTTGGCACGTGAAAACCTAAGGTTGCCAAGTCACGACGCAGGTCACTAGACATATGCTTAGCGTTCATTGTAGTGAAAGCTACCAGGGTGATCCTGCCAAGCGGGTCAACACTCGGGGGTACACATCCCGCATGTAAAAGCTTTCTGGCATTGAAGAAGAAGGGCCTACTGAGCTCGACCACTCTGCCCATGACCTGGGTATTGAGATGCATTCTGGGCGAGTCCCCCTGGGGGTCCTGGACCCACAGGCCCTCACCAGGTGCTCCTTCATGAAGGTTTACGATCATGGAATGGAAGGGCCCGTTGTGGAGGTCTCGGTGGGGCTTACCTACCAACCCCTCACGCATCACAAAGTTCGTGTACGGCAACATCGGGGCCAGGTGCCTAATGAAACTATTGACAATCATGACCGTATAGGGAGTTTCAGTACACATTGTTAGGGGGCAATCGTTACAACGGGGGTTGCAGCCTGCTAGTGTATAAGTACCAAAAGCTCCTCGGTCTACACCACCTGGACGACGACGAAAGGACCTAGGCATCATCTCAAACAGGGCCTGCATCTCCGACCGGCTAGGGGGATATGTACGGCTCAGCAAACGATATGCCCGATATTCCATAGCACGCAGCAGCCAGTCCTCCGAGAACCCGAAGGAGGGCAGTTCTGGGTTGTGGGGCGGCGTTTGGGGGTTGCAGATACCCTCCTCCTGCTCAGTGGACCTGCTACATTGTTTCTTTGCGGGAGGTGCTTCCTTCGAAGTGGAGCTTGAGCTTTCAGCCGGGCTCGAAGGGGGTCGCTTGTTCGCACTACTCTCCAGGTCGTTTACAACAATCACATCTTCATCATCACTGAGGTCGATCGTGCCCTGGGCCTGTTTCAGCAGTACAAACATGCTAGAGAGCGCTGCTACCTCCTCACAAGGTTGGGGTCCTGCGAGCCAAGACTCATGTATGACCTCCATATTCAAAGCGCGCAAAGCAAGAGGCTGGCACACTCACACCGTTGCAGAACTTGGACGGTTGCACATCGTCTTTTCCTCCAAAGTGCAACAGTACGCATGCAGGGGGCTTTATGAGAAGGCCTATGCTCTTCAAGTGCGGTCCCCAGAATTATGGCTACCAGAACTGTGTGCCAATGTTCAGTAGGTAATAAGTGAAAACAAGGCATCCAGTTCAGCATGCAGCACATGGCAGGTCTCAAATTAGGCAAGGACTCAAGGAAGTGCAGTGCAGTGCAGTTGTCAAGGCATGCAAAAACGAATTCCAGTACAGCAAGGCAAGGGCAGAAGCAGGGGCATGCAGTCGGCTACAAAAGGACTAGGTCACGTATCTCCAAGTCGTCGGTTACCGACAGCATGCACAGCTTGAAAGAGCCCTTCTCACGACAGCGGGATGGTCACACTGCGGCCATCTCCTGTGTCCACTCGGACCGAGGACACCGTAGAGGGTCTCGTAGCAGGGAGCGCCGTGTCCAAGTGGAGTTGGCGAGGTCCCATCCGGTGGAGGTTCGGCTCATATGCTGGAGGCGGCATTGGCGGCCTCTCCGTCGGGTGGGAGCTCATTGCCACAGGGACTGGCCGCTCGCAGTAGTCACGGACGATGCGGATTTGCTCGGAGATATCCGCCATTGCCGTGGCCATCTGGAAGAGGTTCTCCTTCTGGGTCGCAGCTTCGTTTTGCTGGAAGCTCAAGGCTGCAAGTAGTTCTTGGCCAAGCTCGTAGACCTGATTGGCCAGGTCTTTGATATGACCAGTCACACTCGTATGGCTGTCATAGTCCGTGGCCGTGATCTTCCGCAGCACCTCCTTCAAACCCGCCTCCAGGAGCGCCGTCTTGGCAGTGACATGGGCCGCGATGTCCGCACTTTGTTGCTTCGAGGAGCTAGCGACCGCCGCCACACTCTTCAAGGTGTCCTTGAGCTGAGAGTCAGAGCTCTTGCCGAAGCTGTCCACGCTCTGGGCCAAAGGTCCCATCTTCGCCGTCACCGCTCCAACAATGCTCTCCAGGCCAGATGTGCGCTTCACCAGCTCCTTGAGATCATCGGAGTTGTCCTTGGCCTTGTCCATTTTGGCGAGGGACTTGGCTACTGTAGCTTCCAAGGCACTGGCTGCTTTCTGGCTATTCTCCAGTTCCGTCTGGACCTTAGCCAGGTTGGGAGCCACACTCGTGATCCCGTTGAGGAGCCTCGACATGTTGGCTGCAAAGTTCTTGACCGTAGTGTGGCACTCCTGCAGCTCCTGCATGACGGACTCTTGCAGCTTACTCGCCGGGCTAGTCACCTTCGTAGTTTCCTGAGGTGGGCCATCCACAGCTGGCTTCTGCGGTGTGCCTGCTGTGTCCGTAGTCCCATCCTTACAAGGTGAGGCAGGCAACTGGGAGGCGCCATCACCATCATCTTTGGTGGCAGGCACCTGGGAGGCGCCATCACCAGCGTCCTTGGTCTGGCACGGGGCTCCATCGTCCTTGCTGCCCTGGTCCAGGACCGCCGGTGTGGTTGCTCCATCTCCCGACGAGGGCTCAGCAGTGGCTGCATCCTTCACCGCCACCTCTTCGGTTTTCTGAGTTCCCAGCATAGGCCCCTCATGAGCACTGCTGGTACTGCGAGATGAGTTCCACCAGGCATTGACATCTTTGACAACAAGAACTACGAGCAAAGTGAGGACCACAGTCAGGAGCTGGACGAGCCAGTCAACTTCCATTCTGGCGAGGAGGCTACCGAAAGGGCTCAGGCTCGAGGTATGAAGTTGCTGCCCACATGTGCTTTTGCTGACCGTCCTGCCCCCCCCCCCGTGCAAGACATGACATGTAGCAACAAAAGCTCACGAGGTCACCACATGAAAAATGCACTCGCAGCACTCCCAACAATTCATGTCAAGTCTATGACTGTCCTGAGTGGGTAGGTCCTGGGAAGCTCGGAGTGATACGAGGCCTGACTGAAATCGGCAAACCTGGCAAGGAAGCTTCGATCCTCAAAGAAAGGCCCGAAGGGGCCTGCAAGGTGTTGGTGTAGCCATTCCGGGATTTTCTTGGGGTACAGATAGCAGAAAGACAACAAGTCCTGCCCTACTTCAAAGTCAGCTAGTCTATGCGACCGCCAGAGCTGCGTGAGGGGAACCTGGTGGCACCAAATATGTGGCCCGAATGCTCCTAGTGGCAAGTAAACTGCAGCTCTCTGTTCCCACAGCAGCGGCATCCAGAGCCATACCTGCCGGAGGAGCTCCCACGACTGGAGCCGTTTGCTAAGTAGCTGGCCCGATTCTACCCGAAGTTGCAAGACCACTGTCTTGATCTTCGCAGCCCTCGGCGCAATTACTCGGATGTCTACTCCCTCTTCAAGCAGGCAGACCCAAACTGTCCACTGCGTGGACCGAGGCACACCCCTAATGACATGTTGAAGTTCACGACTGTAGGGCTCCTCTGGAAAGAGCCTGGCAGGCCGCAACACGGCTAGTGATTTGCCAACCAAAAGTAACTGTCGATCGTTCAAGTAGTTGGGTGGAAGCCTGGCAATCTCTGAGCCTCCATATCCCCACTTACGAAGCCAAAGTTTCAAAGCCCCATCCCAGAGAGTCCTGTCTTGTGCCAGGGACTCAACATCTGGCCAGGGCGAAGGGCCTTTGATCTTATTCCATGCGAGCTGTATCCTCCGAGGGGTGAACTGGGTGAGGGGTCCTGCGGGAGTCCTGCCAGATACAATTCGCCACAGAGAGCACCTGGCAACAATTCGTTGTATGGGGAGATCATTGCGGCTCCTGAAGACATGTCCCCAAAACCTCCAGAGACGGGTCAGCCAGAGCTCGCCCCATCGTATTGATTTGAAGACTTCACAAGTGACTTTCACAGCCCTTCTGCGCGCCAGGACGTTGGACAAAAAGGGTTGGAGGGGGTCAATCTGAAGCTTCAGCAAAGAAAGCAGCAACGTGTGTTTGAAGGCTTCCAAACTACGCAATGCTTGCACGCTGGGGTAAACCGCGGGTGCACACCAGCACCATTTCGAGGTTATATAGGTCTGGAAGAGGTTGAGTTTCTCGCTCACTGGAGTATCAGGATGATCGAAGAGCTTCCTCAGTCCAAAGAAAGAAGAAGACATTTTGGCCAGAGACACCCCGAGACCCCCTAGTGTATTACCCCCGTAGCAAAGGGGGACTCCCAAGTAGAGCAACGACTCTGCTCCTGCAAGGGGCGTCACAGATCTCCTTCCCCATATTCCCGGGGTGGACCCGTCTTCATCGTCCAGGACGCTACACTTCGACAAATTCAGATGCAGCCCAATTGACTCCAGAGTCAACTGCAAGTCCCGAAGCTTACCTTGAAGATCCCTCGTATCCGTGCCAAAAAGAAGTACATCATCTGCAAACAGGAGGGCGTGTGGCAGTGCAAACCGGGTAAACACGTCATGTTGAGACAACTGCCAGCGACGGAGAAGTCCTCCTAAGAAGAAATCCATAACTCTGGAGAACAGGTCAGCACTGTATGAGGTTCCCTGGAGGAGCCCCCGCTCGAGCTCCTGCGACCACATTTTGGACCCAAGCTGGAGCCTGACTTCGGTATCACAACATAGCTGCCAGAGGAGCCAGCATTCTCTGCTGGGGTCAGAGTCATACAAGTAACGCCATACAGCCTGGTGCGAGACAGTGTCAAATGCTTGCTTTATGTCCAACTTGCAGACCAGCAGCCTTCTTCCTGTAGCCTGTTTGTAAATTCTCATCGTGGATTGGGCCGCTGCTACTGCTTCTAAAGCTTGCGTTCCAGGTCTGTTCGCGTGTTGGCCAGCCTGAAACTGGGGAAGGGTCGAGCGAAGCCTCGTCATGATGAGTTTGCTGAAAAGTTTCCCAAGACAAGGGGTGAGGCTTATGGGGCGGAGGTCTTGCACCTTTGCCGGTCGTTGCACTTTAGGGATGAGGCAGATCTTGCCCACCAGCCAGTCTCTGGGAACTGGCAACTCTCCTTGCAAAATCCGTGTAAAGAAAGACGCAAGTTTCCCTTGGGTGTCTTTCTGGTGGAAGACCTGAATCGCCTGGTAACAGACCGAATCCAGCCCCGTTGCCGTTGTCACCTTGACTTTGCTAAGGGCATCGCGGATCTCCTCATCCGTAATAGGACGAAAGTCTGCTACCGCATGTTTTTGGAGCAGGGCTTCCTTCTGGACACTAGAAACCGGGCCTTCTCCGAAGGGTCTCATATATTTCTGTTCATAGAACGCGCGGACCTTCTCACATGCCTGGTCATGGCCTCCAAGTCTCTCCAACAGACTACCATCAGAGAAGCTCTGCATGGAACTTCTCCTGAGGTGCCCTATGGCTCCTCGATCCCCTGCTCTAGCAGCTTCCAAAAGATCAAGTTTGTGGCGTTTCTGAGCCAGCACCCTTTCCTGCGAGATCGTAGTCGCAAGTCGCTCTCGCTCTACTGGGTCCCCACATACTTTACGCTGGCGGATGAGGTCCTTAATCTCCGGTGGGTCCTTGTATCTTCTGGAAGGGAGGCGGTACGAGTTCGCCTGGCACAAGCTAGCAAAAGAATCCTGGGAAAAAGCAAAGGTATCATCGTTTGCTGCTATCTCAAGAGGTCCTGCGATCACCCCCCACCTACCACAGCCATGTCTAGGTCTAGGCGGGCGCATACGAAGGCCAATTCGTCCTCGCATCACCGCAATCAGGGCATTATGGTCTGAGGGGAGTGCGCGCCTCCAGTCCTCCCTAAGGTGATAGGCAGTCTCGACCATCGGCCAGCGGGTCATGAACCAATCTATCGTACTGAATTCATTCCGGGCAGTCCAAGTGCAGCCAAGAGGCTCATTGAATTCCAGTCCACGGTGACGGGCAAGGAGTTGAAGTCGTGCCAGTGCAGGAAAGGAGGGGTTTGAATTCAAAACCTGTTGATTCGCATCAATTCCCATACAAATGACATCGTGGTGTCGTGCTAGTGCGAGGGTTTCATCTATCTTCGCAATGTCCGAAAGCCACACATCCTCTGCGTCTGGTCGTTGTTGGTGGGGAAGGTGTGCTGTTCCAAGCCAAAAGTGTCTCCCCTCCGCCTTGCATTGGAGAATGAACCCTGTGCTGAAGGGATGACGAGCCACTACCTGGAGGTCAAGGTCGGACCTGAAGAGTAGGGCTACCGCCCTGTGGGACAGTGGTGTCTGATACACAAAAACCTTATAGGATTGACCACTGAAATCAAGATCATCAGTTTTCCAGTCCCCTTCAGGGACATCCGAGCAGCCTCCGACTTCCTGGAAGACAAGAAGCTCAAAAGGATCTTCCACATCGTCCAGCAAGTTTTTTACCGAGCTCAAGTGCTTACCATGGAGATTCCACGTGACTGCTGTGAACTCACGAATTCTAGTTGCAAAGCCTTTCTTGCCATGGGCCCCCGAGGACTGTTGTGCTAGTCAATTGTGGAGCTCATCACGAACCTGATCCGGGGACAGGGACAGAAGCCTTCCTAGCTGTTTGACATCAACGAACCAGCCTGTTTCATCACCGGCCTGATTTGTCAACATCATTGAGTTCTCATCAGGCTGCTTGTTGCGATGCCAAAACATGCACTGTTCCGAGCGTATCCAAAGTCTACCAGACCAGTCAAGGTCCACAAAGGCCTCCGACAAGTGCTTGCAAGCCCACTCTTTGATACTCACTAATGCTCTCACTTTCTCTCTGTCCTCTTTACTTCTGTTACGTGTAACCCAAAGCTTCGCTTTCTGCTGTCCCGGGATAATGCTAACCCACCCATCCAACTTTGCTCGCAGCGCCTGAATCGTAAGGCTCTGAATGCGCCTGCGTTCCCCCAGATTGCTGTTAGTAAACAACAACTCCACACGAGCAAAGCGTGTCCTCACGAAAGGGATCGTGATGTTATGGAGTAAGGGCTTAGCTTCTATCTCCTCAAAAAGAAGTCGCACTTCTTGTTCAGCTTCCCCACGTCTAGCCTCATCCCATCCGCCAATGACAAGTTGCAAATCGTCTACTACAGGTCTACCCCCCGCAGTGCTGGCTGCAGCAGATCCTCGGGGGCTCTGCTCCACCCTGTGGGGCGCGGGGCTGACGGATCGGGACCTGGCTCGTAGATCCCTGACTTCAGCTTCCATGTTGTCTAAGCGGGTGACCATGTCCCCTTGTGCTTTCTGGAGTGCTTCCTGCTTCCGATCAATGCCCTGAACCTGAGCAGCAACATCGGATATGTGGGTTTTATGAGTCTGCAACTCTGACATCAGGTCCCTTTGTCCTGCCGCTACCATATTCTGAAGGTCGAAAACCCAGGAAGGGGGAGCTTGAGGGTCAAGATTATACACTTCAGGGGCACCTCTGGTGGAGGCCTCAGCAGATCTCTGGTGGGATCGGGAGGGATCACCACCAGCAAACATCGTGTCTGGGGTGACCCTAGCAGGAGGCTCCGTCCGCTGGTTTCTGGAAAGCTCTCGAAGGATCTCCACCCCCGAACAACGGTGGCGGGTCCAAGCCCTTTTTCTGTGAAGCAAGTTTGGGTTTCTTTTCAGGGCTCTCAACGTGCTTCTCTCGGCGAGGCTTCGACTTAGGTGTCCCTAAGGCTTGCTCAACCCCCTGCATCGCAGACTGAAGAGCTTGTTGGGGACACGGAGCTGTGGAGGCCCGGGTGTTCACTGCGGGGGCGAGGGCATACGGGTTGAGGTTCGGGACTGTAAGCTCAGCGGCCTCTCCTGTTGCAGCTTTCAGTGCCGCAGCTGCACTCGCTGCATCTCGAAGAGCCTCCTCTCGGGCTCTGGCATCCTCCCTGTTCAGAGCATGCATCACAGGAGCAGGGGGGGCAACAGAGGCCGCAGCAAGGGGGCTATCATCATCGGTCTCCGCATCATCTCCAAGGGCCTGCGTCGGAGCATCCATCAAGGCATCACCATCAGTCACCGACATTTAGTGGTAGCTTTCAGAGGCCTAAAGACGGCGGGAAGGGAGCGCTGTTTTCAAGGGGCTTTTCACACTTTCAACACGGCAATTTCCAGGCTTGAGCCAAAATGGCTTGAGCCAAAATGCCGTAGGGTTTGAGGTTTAAACCTAAACCACTAAACCGTTGGCTTATGCGGGCAGCTACCAGCCCGTGCTCCGGCTCTTTCTGATCGTCGGCCACGCCTACGACAGACATCTCAAACGCCAAACACTACACACTAAACCCTGTAGCCTCAACCCCTAATTATCCCTGCGGCAAAGCCCCTTACCCCCCGTAGCCTCAACCCCTATTTGTACCTATAGCCCCTAAGCCCCTAAATCCTATCCGCTCAACCCCTTCATTGCCCCCAATGCCCTAAGCCCTATAGCCTCAACCCCTAATTATCCGCATGGCCCCGAAGCCCCTAAATCCTATAGCCTCGACCCCTAATTATCCCTTCAATCAGACCCTAAGCCCCTAAGCCCCATAGTCTCAACCCGTACTTATCCCTATGGCCCCTAAGCCCCTAAACCTCTGAACCCTTTCACGGTTCTGGCTTGGTTTGAAGCGAGGAAAGCATCTCAAACATGCCTAGACGGACCCTGTAATTCAGGCGTTTACCTTAACCTCTAAAGGGGCTAACATAATATTACAACCTCGCAACTCGGACATTGTCCGGCGCTCGCCAGACGAGGTCTCCGTGTTCGGGTGCACGACTAACTCAAACGGCTTACATAATATTCGGTTTATACCCTAGCTTAAAGGGGCTTAATAGGATGAGTCGGGTGTATTCCTTCATTAAAGAGTCTTGGGCTCTCTGTCTCAAACGAAGGCATTCTCATAGATCTGAAATCATGAAGACCCACCGCACACTACGTTGCTTTCAGGCATTTCACGTCAGGTTAAAAGGTGCTTAAGTCTTAGGTCTCGAAGTCTCATCTCATCGTCTTTCGTTTGTTCTGTCTCTCTCTCTCCTCGCTCTCTCCCTCCATACGTTCTCAACTGCGTTCTTCCTCTCTTTCTCTCTTCTCCCTGTGCTCTGTCTGCAAAACAGGGAGGCCTGCTGTCTTCAGTGCTGATGTTCAACTGTACATGTCCCATGTCATCCGATTCGCACCACATGCAGTTGGAGCTGCATCCCAAAACCGCAGATCTCAACACTAAGCTGTGCACCTTCTAAAAACCAAGAACGAACAGTACGACGCGACGTAGCTCGGCCCTGAGCCAAAGGGTCGATGAATCTGTATCTAATCGTATACGCTCCAGCAAACTGGCTTTTGGGGTTAGGGTTTACTACGCTCAATCCAAATACCTATCTATTGGGTCCTTTGCACCCTGACTTAAACCCCTCGAATCATGAAGACTTGCCTCTTGCACCTTACGGCTAAGAGCTTACGTCCCATCTTAAGCCCTATTCACATCTGATAGTTAAAACGAGAGGCCGGCTATCAATCAAATCTATCGAGAGCAAACTAGTAGTGTCTAGGGCCAGCAATAGGTGCCGCGAGGGTTCCAAAATCCTGCATGATGTTGGGGGGGCATTAATCTTCATGATGTTGAATCATCTGGCGCTTAGACTAGACTTGAAAGCTTTACGGCCTGGGGCCAAGCCCTAAACCCAGAACCTAAAACAAAACCCACGATGGACTTACCCTAAGCTCCGAAAAACCGAACCAAACCGTATACAAGCAAAAACCCAATGCAAGCCCAACGTCAAACGGTCCTAAGTAGCTACATGGGGGATACCTGCCCGAACCAAAAAATGGTAGTCAGAAGCGCCACTTTCCATTACCCTTTCAGAACGTTGGGCTGAGACTCCTGAGTCTATACCCTAAACCCCTTAGCCCGATTTTCTTTCAAACCCATACTGACTCCGAAGCCCTAAACCCCGAAACCGTAATCTCCTGAGGCCCGGCTCCTGATAAGAACCCACCGCGCCAGGCCCAACAAGGCTCGAAGCGTCCACTTGCAAAGCCCAAAGGAGGAAAAGCCAAGACCTCGCTCACCGGATTGAACGTTTTGACAAGATAGAGTAGGATTTGGTATCTCCTACTAAGTTACTATAGTTAAGCCACGAAGCAGGATTTGGTGGGTATACCATTCTATAAGAAAAAACTATGTTGTAATTACAGAGAGTCCGATAGAATAGTATTACTGGGCTTGGGGGGTTGAGGGCTCATCGGTTTCAGGACTCTCGGCCTGAGCCTAGGTCGTGGACTTTATCCTACGCCTTAAACCCTGTAATTAACCTGAACCTGGACCCCAAAAGTATGTAGAATAATAGCCTTTTATGGGTATTGGGCCATTATTTTACCTACTTTGGGAGGTTCCCTAAAACCTTTTTGAAACCGGACTTGATGACTGCCAGCACTGCCTCTTCCGCTGCTCTTCAGCCCAAACCTATATCCTGAACCCAAAACCCTGAACTCGCTAAATGTGACAGGTTCGGGCGGAGGTTTGGGGTTTACGATTCACTTTCGGCCTCGCAGGCAGGACTTCTAAGGAACACTCAACGGGTTTCGGGTGTAGGGGTTTGGGGTGTTAGGGTTCAGGGTATAGGGATCAGGCTTACTGCGGCAGGACCTTACTGCCGAAGCCTTATGGCGCGCTTAAGAGTTATAGAGCCCGTAATGTCGTAAACGAGTCGTAGGGCAACGTTGGAGGATTCATTTTCCTCTCGTCATACTTTGGATTCGGGGCCCCTGAATACAGTTATGTTACATGCTTACATTACTGACATCCCTTGGGCTCTCACGTCGTGGCTTAATATCTGCGTCGCCACCAACTCGATCCGCCCCATATATCACAATACAAGAAACACATGTTCCAACACTCTAGCGCCCTAGGGCTTCTTCCACCGTCGGGTATGCTAGGATGTCCTTAAACAGTTTCTCCAACAGCCTTTCGCGTTGTAATCACTATACACCATCTTTCTCGTGATGTTTTCAGTATAGCTAGATGCCTGTATACTGCCTGTCTTAAGCTCGTGGAATACGGGCACAAAGGATAACTGCTGTTGTCATAAACCAACGTTCTCTTTCCTTCGTCAAGCACAGTCGATATTTATGAAACGTCACTGGAACAGAATAGGCGTTTTTCCTTCTCGGGTGTGTTCTACAACATGTTCCCACGTCTTCTGGCTTAGTTACATCCATTCCTTCTCACAGTCTTGGTTTATCCTTGTGCCTTTTTTCGTAGATTATGTTGTATTCGTGTGCTGTGCTTCTTTGTCCGTTGATGTCCTAGCTGGAATATATTTGTTTTATTGAGTTGTCGGCTGTTGTATACTGCGCTATGTAGCGTTTAGAATATCAACCTATGATGTGTCTGACCTCCTCCTTGGCTGCTTTGTTCAAACGTCTCCGAAATTATCGTATACTGCTTGTGAAACAGTGAAGGCAGTGGTATTTCTCTGTATAGCTTCGGTCATACTTTACATGATATATTGATTTTTAAAATTGCCGATTTCTCTAAGCGTTCTTTTCTTAAGACCGCTCTTTGTGCTGCTTGAAACAGCAGTTTTCTTTCACAGAGAACTTTGAAAACTGTAATGTGTGTGTGTGTGTATAAATATATATGTATATGAACAGTGAAATAGCAAAACCTGAGGATATGACAGTGGAGGAATCAGTGCACGACTGGCTTTGTACACCAGGTCCCTACGTTGTAGTACAACCAGAGAAAGGAAGACGCAGACTGTTTGAAGATGACAAAGGTTTGTAGAAATAGGTATCTAGAGAAAAAGAAAATGGAGATATACATAGCAGGGAATGATATAAACCCTTCCGTCTGGGATTTGACACCAAAACAGAAGGCAGAAACACAGAAGGAAAAAGGAAATAACTACACCATGAAAATCTGCAAGGCTAGGTCAAGGGTTGCTGAAGAAGAACACAAGAGGAGACATAACAACTTTGAAACATAATATTCTTCATATTCGTTGATTTGTTTGAGCGAGAGACAAAAATGATGTTGCAAGGATGGATAAACAACGCACCCTAGATGAAGCCAGAAAGAAGGCGAACAGTGTGAAAAGAACGATATCAGTGAATTTTTCAAAAGACTGTAGAACAGTCGCGTATGAATATCAAATTACCATATATTCTTTCTCTATGACTTGGAAAACCAAAAGTGTAAGGTAAGAGCGGTAACGATTGATTTTTTTGATTAGTTGATGCACGCCGTACCGATTAAGGACAAGACAGAAGAAGATTGAGCAAGTGGTGGTCAATACACAAGATGGGTGAAAAACACGAAAATGGTTTACACCGACGATGAAAGAGCTCTAAGCAAGGGATCAACACAAACATATGTTGAGGAACAAAATACTGGACATCAAACAACAATAGCACAGCATGACTTCAGTGAGAGAGCCATACGCACTTCGAACCATTTGCTGAGTAGGCGAGTTGAAGCAGATGAAAAAGGTAAAGATAAGATTCAGTGGATAGTTTATTTTTTTGGAGGTTTTACGAACATACAAACATAACATGAGACATTCAGCAACAGAAATGACACCCCGAGAAGCACGAATGCTATCAAAGGAGTTGAAAGTTAAGTTGAGTCTAGCCAGTACGTGTAAGGCTAACAAAAACGGGATATACCCCAAGTTGGACAAGGGAGATGAAGGTAAGATATTTTGAAGAAAAGAAAACCGAATGAAAAGGAAAGGGCGGGTAACTGAATACTATAAAATAATTGCAACGTTGAGAGAACAGACCAGAAACTAGGACAATCGTACTAATTTGTCACTGGTATGGAAAGAGCCTATTCAAGGTTCAACTATTGAAGGTTTCTTAAGAAACACACTTAGAAAAATATCTTGAGAAACACACTTAGAGAAATAACTCTTAATATATCGTAATGGAAATGTTCAGTAAAATTGAACAGAAAGTAACCGTTGAACAGTTCTGGGATGCTAGTAAGATGAAGAAGGTCCTCAACCATAAAGAAAGTATGCGCACCAACATGCAAACTTCCACTGCGCAATATCAACCTACAACACTTACCGCCGTCTGAGAGCAACGTCAAAACATATGCAGATGCAACTAAAATTATATACCAAGAATGCGATTCCTCTAGCACGCTAAAGGAATTGAAAAGCAATGTTTATGGTCCTGGTTGTAGCATGGCGAAGTGTGACAATGCAGCAGAAGCGGTCGAGGATAAACACTGACATGGTGTGAAGTTTACTACTATGTGCGCCTAAAAACGCGTTTCCTATATTCAGAAAACTGCAATCGAACGTCGGACAACGAAAGTGCCACGTTCTACAATGAAAGCCCACAAGAAAAACAACAGTTGCTGTACAAACTTATGGCTTGAGTAAGATGCTATTGAACCATTTTACACCAAGTGTCGCAACAGGATAGTCGGAGAATATGACAAACATGCACAAAAGTTTGACATATTCCAGGGTACACATATGAATCCAGCGAGCCTTATGCTATTGTTAACTGCATTCGTGTTTATGTAACTGCAAATCAAGAATAGCTTTTCGTGAGACAGGTAACCTGATGTTAGATACCAATGGTTGCCGCAAGACCAGAATGCCTGAGAAAAGCGGTTTTGCAACAAAAAATGATGACACCTATCTAGCTTTACGGTGTTGATTCGGCGAAGTGATCGAATATGGCCGCTTTCCATTTTATTTTCCATAACCCACACTTGACTAGCACGATGCTTGCATCTTGATTTTACTTGCGTCGGTTACTTCGTTCGTTCTTGAGCCACAAGCTTTAGGCTTGCATAGGCATGTATAGCGCCGAATCCTAAACACCAACAACAAATCCACGAGCAAGCCCTGGACCCTAAACGGCAAACCCGTGCGTTGCAGTTGTTGATGGCAATGTCGTCGGTGAAGATGCTGACCTGGCACGTGCAGCTGGATTTCGGCTTGGAAGTAAAGGCTGGGGTTTGGGATTTGGAAGTGCTCCCCGACTGCACAGTCGCACAGCGAGCAGCTGACCTTTTTCTGCTGTGCTGTCGGTTGGTGATGTGGAGCCCGGTTCACTCAGGCACACAGAAACAGCAACCGTGCCGGATGCTTATCTGCTGCATACTCACCCTCCTGTCCTGCCCTGGTATTGAGAACAGTCTGTCGACCAGCTTCTTCGTCAACAGAGGGCAAGTTCCCGGTCTTCAAAGAGGATATGCATCCGATGGCTACCGCTCAACCATAGTTGGTCTTCCATGTTGCTACAACATCGTGTGCAAACTGCCGAGATGAGCGTTCGGACAAACCACGATAGAAATCATTGCCATACATGCTTACCAAGGCTTACCAGGCGTTCACAGAGCACTTGCCCTGATAGGCTGGACTTCGGCATGCCATGCAGCCATTCGCAAGATGTTCTGTATGAAGATTTCCCCAGATCGCGAAAAGGCTGCGACGTGAACGTTGCCTGCAAAACAAACGACTCCCTCCTCGTCGTAACGCTGTAGTGTCAGCTCAGATACGTCCGACCTTAAGGCCCACTGGCTGTCATCGTTTTCACACTTTAAGAGCACGAACCAGTGCACCAGATGCCATCGACGTCCTTCAGCTTTTGCAACTGCAGTCACCAGTGCGTCGGCGGCTTCGACGACAGCAAGCAGAACGACGGAAAGGAAGCGGAGGAGGTTGATGGAAATGAATCCAATGCACCATGGTAGACTGGATGCAGAGGCTCTTGAATCCTGAGAACAGGAATCTTCGATGGAGCGAGCTGCATACTTCGCAAGATGCCCCAAATACCCTTCACTGACTGCACAGACACGGAAGAAGGGCAAAAGTCCGAGGCCCAGTCGACGTCTCGCACATGTTGGAAGCCACCTGAAGGCTTTAGCTGCGAGTTTCACCATGAAGTCGAGCGGATACTTCACAAAACACCCCAAATGCCAAAGGTCCACTTGGAAGGGCAGGGGACTTAGTAAGTAGGTTATAAGTAGGGTTATATTTGGGGTAACTCCATTTAGGGTACTTATGACTCTACTTATAACCTACTTACTAAGTCCCCTGCCCTTCCAAGCAAAGGTCTCGTACCTCGTGGAGACGGACATACTGTCTTTCGCCCGGAAGTGGTGTTCGCCGTTCCTCTGGAAGAAGTCTAGCACTCCCTGTCCTGCAGCCACTTGTGCTTGACCATCTAAGGCCAAATCTCTAATTATGCCCGCCATCAGGGTTTAGGGTTTAGGGGTCTTGCGTTTATGGTTTAGTTTATGGTTTAAGGTTTTGGGTTTAGGGTTGTGCTGTATGCCTAGAGCAACAATGGCCGAAACAAAGACAGACTTGCTTCTCTTTAGCAGCTGCGCACTGGGAACACAAGAGCTCTCTGTCGCTCCGTAAACGAAACATGCCAAGCTGACCTGTCGGCAGAGCTCATCGTTGTGAGGTTCTTGCCGACGAAGTGGCAGCACAGCAAACATCCCCAAACCGTGAACAGCAAATCGAATAAACCTAAGCTTGCCCGTTTCGGGAGTATTAGTTACTATGTAGTTGGTTGACGGTGGTGTAATTAGCCAAATGGGGCGAGGCTATCCCCAACTCAATAAAGGGGGGGGTGCTGGTAGTGCTACTGCAAAACCCACTGCTCCGCGCCCTGCTGTGCTTCTGGGCTTTGGTTCCTACTTTACTTTGGTTCATGTGTGGTGCCTGGTTTGCATATTATGATCTGTTCTTTTCAGTTCTTCTCTCACACTAGCTAGATGTGTGAACTAGTACCTTAGACTACCATGACCTAATTGTGTGTAAATTCTTTTTTTAAACCTTCATAGAGAATTCCTAGGGACCCTACAACACAGTAGGTAAGCCTAAATCCTGAACCTTCATCCCACAACCCCCCGGCCCAAGGACCGTGCAATCTTCAAAAGAATGGAGGCTATAGGCGATCTCCAAGTTCTCCGAAGAAAAACCTCTACGCAATCTCCCTTGTACAACCAATCTCTTATCGTATAACCCTTACAGTAGCCCTGAAAGCGACTTATATAGTGACCCTCATCATAGCCCCTACCCTCATTTTTGGTCAGGGCCGCTAAATCAAGCCTACTTATGACCCTTGTGGTAGCCAGTGTTATCATCCTTGTATATACCTCCAGTGACAATCGTATTTTACTGGGCTGTTAAGTAACCAGGGAGAAAAAAGTATAGACTTTCATGTCATGATGGTTCCTTTAAGCAAACAGAAAAGTATGGTACTCCAAATCTCAAGCAATCGGCACAACCCCCGAAACCCTGAACTTCTGCCCTCCTCTCGGGGCGAAGTAACTCGTGTGGCTGGGATTCTGATGGGTTTAGGGTATCGTTTTCTTGGGTCTACGATGTTGCGTTTTAGGATTCCGGGTTTCGGGTTTTTGATCTATAGGGTTTGCAGGGCTGAGCTAGGGGTTTGACAAGGCTTCTTGCCCCCACCTGCCATACGCTCCAAGTTGGCGGCATGGCGTCCAAGCATCCATTTCTTTGCTTCGGGCTCCGGCTTCGGGCTCAGAGAAGTTGGGTACTGCCAGGAACCCTAAACCCTAAACCCTGTCAAACACTCACACTAGGTTTAAGGCTCTGAGGGCTGAGGCATAGGGGTAGAGAGCTCAGAGTTTTTAGTCTTACGTCCTAGATGCGACGATATGCTCGATGTGCTTCGGTGTTCCGGTCTTCTTGCTGACTTCGCCCTTTGTTCCTCTTCGCTATGAAGTCGGGTGCCTTTACCAGTGTAATATTATATTAAAGGATTCATAATGATTCGAACAGGTCTTTGGCGTATATCGACGGTATAATTTCTATAAGCCAACAGCGGTAATGATTCAAGCGCCTATTCGTAATCCTTCTTTTGATGTTTTAGGCCAGTGGCGTCGGCTACTTACGCTTCAAGGTGTACAAATACATCCAGGAAATGGTCTGTCTATACGTGATCCTATGTTGCATCTAAGGGATCCCTGTAGCAGCTGCGGCTGCTGCATGGATGCCAGCCGATCGATCATGGCAAAGGAGCAACACCAACCCACAAGCCTAACCTGGGGTTTAGGTCTTAGGGGATCGAGTTCAGGGTTCCGATCCCATATAGGGCGATTAGAGCTGCACATGTCGCAATCGAAAGCATGGGATTTGTTCCGTGCTGCTAGATCTAAAGTCAACATGGGATTCCTGAACTCTCTGACTCCAAGGCGATCCTGTATGTTAACCAAAGGTTCAAGTCATAAACCGCGCAGGTACAAGATGGTACTAGTACGCTTCCAGGCGCCTGCGCAAAACTGCTTCATGCGCCTGCTGTACTCTGTGTATACCCAAGTCTAAATGGATGCATGAGCTATGATGTGCTGCGTGGCAGGTGGGTGAGATAGTAGAGCACCGCCATGGGTTGGGGAGCGCCTACGGGCATCCTGCGGGTCGTTTAGAGGTGTCTACTACTGCACCACTGCTCCTGGCAAAGTTCTGTCCAATAGCTGAGTAACCCAGGTCACTAAACAATGGGCTGCGGTCTTTCCGCTCGGCAGGTCAGCGTCCCGCGATGATCTTGGAACGGCAGTCTCGACGTTCCTGCATTCCCCGACTTTGAAGGCACTGCTACTACTCTCTTTTCCCACAGCCTGCAAACCGCTGCATTTGAGGACGTAGAGCAGAAGAAAGCTCTTTTGCCGGTTGGGTCTGTGGGTTTGCTACTCACACAGTAACAGGCTCAGTATACCGAATGCTCAAGCGACCTGGAAAATGGCAGGTTCGCGAATTGTGTTAGTGGCTGCCGGAAGCAGGTGTATAGAGATAGACAGAACGTCAAATAGATGGCCATGCTGGTAAAGACATAGATAGATCGATAGATCATCAGAAAAACAAACGGACAGATTGACGTATGGACGGACGGACAGACGGACAAACAGAGAGAGATAGAGAGGGAGATATAGAAAGAAATATAGATCGATTCACAGATAGACAGATCGACTTATACATACATACGTGCATGAAGTATATGTGTATGCGTCTGCTAGGTGTGGGCGCGTATGTGCATCTGTATGCACGTAGGTATGAATTCGTGTTTGCATGCATGCATGCATGTACACAATGCACACTTCGCATTGTCATGTCGGCGGTTGGAGACTCTTGTGGATCTTGCGTTACCTGCCTGTGTTGCGAAGGTCCTTAGACAACCCGGTCCTTTAGCATCCAGGTAGGCTTGTAGCAATTGTAGTAAGAGCTGAGGGATTACCTTCGTCAGTCTTCGTTCGTGCTAACCGCTGATCCATGGCCCATCAGCACTACGTGGCTAGGCGAATGTATGGAAGTCTTACGCACGCGGCAAGGCGGGCCATCATACTCTTGAGTACTAAACTCATGAGCTTTCCTTGAAACATTCCAACAAGCTACATTAAACCTTAAAACCTTGAAACTCACATTTCAAACCCAAAGTGCCTAAGCCTAAACCCTAAACCATTGGCCGCCCGCGCCCGGCGGCGGCCGGTACCACTGAACGCTACCGCTTCGAGATCTGCTTGCTTGGCCAAGCAGATCGAGTCTACCAGACCTGATTTGGCACTGCTAGCCATGGGGCACAATAGTAAAATTGGGTACCCTTATCTCCCAGCGCGAGAACCCTGGCGGGGACGGGAAGCTTGACGAGCGACCCTGGCGGGTATGGCGGGCGACTCTGGCGGGGACGGCTGACGACCCTGGCGGGGACTTGCATGGTGGACGGACGACTTTGGCGGGGACGGCGCGCGACCCTGGCGGGGACGGCGGGCAACCCTGGCGGGGACTTTGCTGTGACAGCAAAAGGGCCAAAAACAGCTTGGCAGACGACTCTGAAGGGGGACGGCGGACGACCCTGGCGGGGACGGCGGGCGACCCTGGCGGGGACGCGGACGACTCTGGCGGGGACTTGGCGACTCTGACAGGGACTGAAAAAGCCAAAGACAGACTCTGGAGGGGATGGCGCCTCTCCCAGCGCGAGAACCCTGGCGGGGACGGGACCTGGTAGAAAGAGCTTGACGAGCGACCCTGGCGGAAATGGCGAGTCCTCTGGCGGGGACGGCTGACGACCCTGGCGGGGACTTGGTGGACGGACGACTTTGGCGGGGACGGCGCGCGACCCTGGCGGGGACGGCGGGCAACCCTGGCGGGGACGGCGGACGACTCTGCTGTGACAGCAGAAGGGCCAAAAACAGCTTGGCAGACGACTCTGGAGGGGGACGGCGGACGACCCTGGCGGGGACGGCGGGCGACCCTGGCGGGGACGGCGGACAACTCTGGCGGACTCTGGAGGGGATGGCGGACGGGACGGCGGGTGACCCTGCGAGAACGGCGGACAAAAAACAGCTTGGCAGACGATTCTGGAGGACGGCGGACGACCCTGGCGGGGACGGCGGGCGATCGTGGCGGGGACGGCGGACGACCCTGGCAAGGACGGCGTAAGGACCTTGGCGGGGACAACGACCCTGATCAAGGGACGCTGCGGGGAGCCAGTGACGGGACGTCCTAGAAAGAGCTTGGGGACAGTGGCCGACTCTGGCAAGGAGCTTGGAGTGCGAGTCTGGCGGCAAATCTGGACAATTCTGGCACGGACTGCCGGGCGAAAAAACCCTGCCGACCGACTGGATGATCAGCACTCTTGGCCGGACTGGCACGGACAGCGGACGGCTGCAGACCACTTCTGGAGGCCTGGTACTGGGCCCTGACGGACGACTCTGACGACGGCTGACGGACGACTCTGGCGGCCGGCGAGCGAGCGAGGGCGTCGCTGCTATTTTGTGACTACATCATTCGGATGTCCCTTTGACGTTCCGCAACATTGCAAGGTCTTTTCGGCTAGTGCAGCACTCGAATAAGAAGAAGCAGAACACAAAACCCGTTCTAGTCCTGCTTCGGGTGGTTGTGGGTGGGTTCCACGTTACGAAGACGGCCCGACCCACGACCACTCCATGGGTGGGGCGCGCCGTGGCACTGTGACACACCCTAAACCCTAAACCCTAATAAGCCTAAGCCCTCGGTAGCTGGCCCCACCTCCGGCCAAAGTCGTTCGTTGCGGCGCAACAGATCCTTCGTTTCGCTTCGAACTTGATCGAAAAAGTCTCCACCCCGAAACGCTAAAACCCCCCCGTAAGCCTTATACCAGCCCCAAACCCAAAAACCGTACTGCTCAAGGTCTCTTCAAAGGCGGTCTCACGAATTACGGTTTTGGTTCAGGGCTCCTAAGGAGTTGGAGCCAAAAAACTCCCAGGCTTTTTGGGTTGCGGGTTTAGGGCTCCGTGGCTGGGAAGTTCCAAAGGGGCTCCTTTATTTCACGGCTGCTGAAGTACTATCATAGTATTAGTAGTATTTTGTCGTATTTGTAGTATTCCTAGTATTCGTAGTACTACTAGTAGTATTAATATGAACCCCGCCTGGATGTGTCGCACCTGTTCTGATCGCCAGACACAGAACGAAATCACTGACTTAGAATGGTTCTCGAGCTGACTTCAACCCTGAAGCCCTAAACCCTAAACCCTAAAAGCCTAAAACCCTAAGTCCCTAAAACCCTAAACCCTAAAACCCTAAACCCTAAACCCTAAAACCCTAAAGCCTAAGACCCTAAAACCCTAAACCGAGCCTGAAGACCTGAATTCACGACTGAACTTTAGAGGGCTGCCAATAAGGGATCCGAAGACAAGGCTTTCGACAACTCTAGTACTTGGAAGGGCAGGGGACTTAGTAAGTAGGTTATAAGTAGGGTTATACTTGGGGTAACTCCATTTAGGGTACTTATAACTTATAACTCTACTTATAGCCTACTTACGAAGTCCCCTGCCCTTCCAAGTCGGGTTTTCGACAAGGGATCAGGAGCCTATGGCCTTCGGCCATTCGTAATGCCGGGTTTCGGGCTGGGGGTAGAAGTGGAGGGCAGTTCCTTGAGACAAGAACCTCGCAGACGCACACAACAGCTCAGTATTCTCGCGAGTAAACCAATAGTCGCGTGAGGCCCTAAAGCCCTTCGAAACCCTGAACACAAATACCCAAAATTCTATTCCATAGCATTCTTGGGCAGTTCGACGATCGCTGCGCTGGCAAGAGTCTGAGAGCTCAGGGTGCCGTACATGGGGGCCCTGAAGAAATATAGTAGGATTTTGGTGCATGCTATTTGTATTTTTGTAAAGACTCTATGCGATTTTTTCGGAGTATGCCTACTTACTCAAGCTCTGTATATTAAACACTCAGCAAGCCCCAAAATCCTGGATTCTTCGTTTTGTGGACGGCTCCCTTGTCAGAAGAGTAGGCATGAACTTTCTTGGATTATGGATTTAGGGCATATGGTAGTACATAGGGTTTGTAGCTTTTAGATATGGCGCTGTATGGCCACTGTTGGGCGCGAATGAGGCCTTGCAGTGTCTGTCCCCAGCGCCCAAACCCGAAAGCTGATAGTTTAGGGCGAGACCTTGCTCCTAGACCAAAAGGTCCCAACAACACGGCTAAACCTTAAAGCCCATACTGTATCCATACTCATACCTGTTGAGCCGTTTACAAACTCCTGAAAACCTCTGTCAAGAGCTTGTAACATCCTTTACAAAACCCCGTACGTAAGACCCTTGTGTACAATCCTGATTCAAGCCCTTACAAGCAAGCTCAGAAAAGTCTCATAAACCCCCTAAGCCACCACACAATTTTAGCAAAAGCCCATGACATCCTCACGAGTATCCGAGGTCCGAGCCAGAGCCTTCGTACGGTTGGAGAGTGGGTCGAGCAGGTCCTGAAGGCTACGCGGTTTAACAGGAGAACAAGGCTAGGGCTTAGGGTGAAAGGGTTTAGGTCTAGGTAGAACCATTATGAATTCCTTAAAGGGACAATTAAAGGAATCCTTCTAGGATGTCTAGAGGGTTCTTACAGTTGCAAGGATTTAAGGTTTGGGGGGGCGGGAGGGGTGTTTAAGCGGGTCCTGGAGCTTACGCATGCAGTGAACAGAGGAGAATAATGCTCCTCCAAACGGGTCTTACAAGAATACTAGGGGCCTGCACAGCTAAAATGAGGCGTTGAGTTCTGGCGTACTTCGGGGTATACATGGACGATACGGGGTAATTATTCGAACCACTGCCCTGCAGCATCTTACATCGCAGGAGGACTCAGCTCGTCTGGCAAAGCCTGCTGTTTGGGGGGGTTGTAGTGCACGGGGTCCAGGCAAGGTAGGGGTTGTAGGGCTGGGGATACTAAATCGTAAACCCTGCGACTACTATATATCGAAGCCTATAACTGTAACCCACAGGCGGTATCACGTAGAACCCTAAACCTGGAAATTTCTGAGTCCTATACCCTCTGAACCCTACAAACCTAGAAGCCCCTAAACTTTACAACTTTAGAGCTCTAAAACCTAAAACCCCTAAACCCCCAAACCCTATAGAACTCTAAATCTTGTCCTAGACCCAAAACCCGAAATCCTAAACCCCTAAACCCTAAACCCCTAAACCCTAAACCCTAAACCCCTAGCAGTTCCTTCCCGGCGGCTCCTTGAAAAACTCCTCGAGAAGGTCCAAGCCGGCGGCTCGCAGATCATGATACTGCCTGGCTTGGGGGTTTATGGTTTAGGGGTTGGGGTTTTAGGGTTTAGGGTTTAGGGTTTAGGGTTTAGAGGTTTAGGGGTTGGGATTTAGGAAATAGAGGTTTAGGGGTTGGGGTTTACAGGTTTACGCTTCTTGGTACACTGGTTTAGGGTTGAGGGTTTTTGGGCTTTAGGGTTTAGGCCGGTGGAGTCTTCAGCTCGCCTGGCTCAGGGCTAGGGGCTCCTATAAGGAAGCCTAAACAGGGTTTCCATAAAGGCTTAGGATGGCTGGCTTGGGGTTCAAGGCTTTTAGAAGGATCTCCTGCCACGGTTGAGAGTTCGCAGGCTTGGGGGCTTGCAAAGCAGCTGGGAAGCACGCTTAGGGCTAGGGCTAAGGTGACCGCTTGGGTACATATCTTGGTCCCTTGTCTCCTGGTGAAAACTCGCATCGAATCAAGCAGAGCTGGAGGCCTGTACAGGGTCAACTGCATTTGGGTCATTTCTACCCGCTCGGGGTTTAAGGTTAAGGGTTTAGGGAGTTAAGGGTATCAGGGCACCTCCTAGATTTACTTTGCTTTTAATATACGGGCCTTAATTAGAAGAGGGTTTTGGGGTCCCAGGCCCATCAGACTATGACTCTCGTAAGGAACCCCCAAACTAGTATTGGTACTTATTTAGGCCTCTATACTAATGCGCCACAGCCCTCACCCAGAAAGCTCCGCCGCAGCCTCGAGACCCTTTGGGGTTGCTTAATAATTGTTGCCCTCAACAACCCCTTGAGTGGGTCTGTATAAGTACGAAAGAATACCGAAAGGCTCCACATCTAGTACCATTATGGAATTAGGCACCAAAAGACTATCGTTATCAGGGTTTAAGGGACCTAATTCCATAATTGTACTGTATCTGGAGCCTCTAGGATAGATAATCCTAAGGCCTAAGGAGGGCTCACCTACAAGTAGAACCATGATCGCCGTGTGGGCACCGATACTAACACACGAACTAACCACCAAACCCTACATCCGCAGTGCTAAACCCCAAGCCCTCATTCCTAAAGTAAAGGAGAACCGAGGCCGACCCTAAACCGCATAAACCCTGAACCCTCAACTCCTTTTTTGCCACTGGACTCAAGTCTAGCCAGTCTACGACCCACAAACCCCTAAACCCTAACCCCCCAAACCCTAAACCCCCAAACCCTAAACACCTTCTTTAAACAAAACCCCTAGACCCTAAACCGACCATGAGCTTCGAAGGGCTATGGGGGCATGGGAAGCCCGGACTAAGGAGTCCCTATGCTTATAGGATCCTTAAGGGAGGGTGGTTCAAGGGGGGAGGGTATAAGGAATCCTTTACGGACTGTAAGGGAACCTTAGGGAGTACTAGGGAGGATTAGGGATCACTAGGCTATATACCCCCCTTGGACCCCCCTCCCTGAAGGATACTACAATATGCTCAGTGCGCCGTGAGACATTATTATTGAGGCTAATTTGAATATGGGGTGCGGCTGCAACTGTAAAAGGAATGTGGGAGCTTCCGAAAATAGGGAACCCCAAAATAGCAGGATGCCTATTTTAAGGAACCCAAGATAAGGCACCCCTAATATCCGAAACTCCCATATGAAGGACTACTACCGTCACCAACTATTGAGACCTCTATAGCATATCCTTCGCCTCGGTGTTTAGGGTTTGGCGAACTGAAAAGAAGTCCAGCTCCAGCAAGAGGCATTTCTTAGGGTTCGGGCTGATACATCCTAACTTGTTCAACGATGAAACCCTGAACCACTTAAACCTCCTAAACTCATACCTCCAAACCTTTGAACCCGAAACCCCGAAAATTGGGGTACTTGTTACTGTAAGGGCTTCAGGACAGGATGTCTCTCAGTGCCCAGCTGATTCACCAGGTACTGCACAGGAAAGCTCTCCAGAGTATGGAGCACTGCAACCTTAGGGCTCTATGAGAGGGTTCAAGTTAAAGCGGCACAAAGCTGCACCCAAAAGACACCCTAAACCCTAAACCCTAAACCCCTAATAAAGCACCCTTAGATCATCTGACCATGTGGACTCCCCTACAGTGGTGAATGACGCTGAGCTGAATGATTCATGGGCTTTGGGCCAGGTACTGTTTACCACTAGTAGTACTACGTGGTTCTGCAGTAACGCTTCAGATCCAGCATCGCCGCAGTCGAGTTCGGTAGTAGCAGCAGCAGCAGCAGCAGCGGAAGTACGGAGTAGCATTCGTCGTTGTAGTACGTATGAACAGGGAGAAGACAAGGATCTGAAACGCCGTTATTCAGAAAAAAACCTGAGCAGGAGGCGTCCATAATATGCACAGACGCCATGTCTTCATCATCATCATCATCATCATCATCATCATCATCGGCACCCGACGCAACCATTAAGAGCAGTTGTGCTATAACAAACGCTTTTGTCCCCACAGTCTCACTCGTGAAGCTTTGCCATCTTGACTGCTAAGACTTTCTCTTGCTCTCGCTATACAGTAGAAGCCAGAAAGTTGGAACATCAGTATCCTCATGCCCTTAAAGTAAAGTATAAGGGATCCTAGCAGAAATCCTCCTAAAGCCATGTTCCAACTTTCTGGCTTCTACTGTAAAGTTGTGTATAGAAGCAGTTACACCTAGCGCACGCAGAGGAAGCTCATGGGGATCCGGCTCGGTGGGCAGAGCCTCTCTCCACACCCCCGTAGTTGACCTGAGGGTTTAGGGTTTAGGGCTTAGGCGCCGCAGGGGCCAGGGATGCAGGGTCTTAGCCCCTAAGGCTTGCGGCTGTGGGCTGGAGACCAAACACACACTCTAAACCCAAAACCCTTCTTACCCAAACCCGAAACCCTAAAGCCTAAAGAATCCCTTAAAGGAGCCCTTTAAGGAACCCGACTAAATCCCATGATCCCTAAACCCTAAACCGAAAACCAAGTCTAGCCAGGGCCTTTGCCGCTCCATCCTGTTGACCGAAGCCTATCTTGGAAGGGCAGGGGATTTCGTAAGTGGGTTATAAGTAGAGTTATAATGTACCCGGAGTTACCCCAATTATAACCCTTCTTATCACCTACATACTAAGTCCCCTGACCTTCCAAGTTATAAACTTTAACCCTAGGGCCGCAGCCCTAGGCCCTCCAATGCTCTCCCGGCCACAGGCGAAGTGTTCCCAGACAAAGTACTTCCGGTTGATGATATAAACCCTGCATTACCTTAAGGCCCTTAAACTATGGGAATTATGATATTCCTTCTTATGGGTAATGCAGGATTTTTTTTCATCAACCGTTCTTACCGTAAGGATAGCTACATCCATTCAATGATGATAAACCCTGGACCTGTGCGCTTAACACCGGTGCCTTGATAATGATTAGAACATGGGTTTGCGCCATATCATACTACATTGCAACACGGAATCCTACGGAACAGTATTGAGGCTTCTAGATGATATGAAACCTTCCTTCATCTAGCTCAGAAGCAGGATCCCATCTGATGTACAGTCAAGATGGGGGTTTAGGGTGTTAGAGTCCAGCACAACAGGGAGCCTGATTCAGAAACCTTGGGTCTTTCTTCGGGTCCTTTATATGGATCCTCATATGTTTGGGGGTGTTGGAGCAGGGTTTCTTGACAGGCTGCTAATGTCGTGATCCCAAACTCGACAGTTCCGCCTCCGATGGCACGGTGAAGTCCACTCGTCCATCCAGGGTTCCCCACGAAGGAGTCTGCCTGGTACGAACAGGGGGGTTTGCGGGAGAAGTTAGGGTGCCAGGTCATTCTTATGAGGGTGTCGTACTTGGACCGCAAAGAGACCCTACTTTAGAGAACTACTCCTATTAGGACTTAGGATCGGCCGACTCCGACTGCAAGCACCAAGAAGCTGACAGGTGACAACACGAATCCTCTCATTTCCAGTGGCTGTCTTAGTACACGGTTGAAGGTTACGGGACGACGGTTCAGGATCTCGGGTTTAGGGTCGGCATATCCTACACCACAAAGGGCCGTGCGCTAAACCCTAATACCTCAGAGGGCCTACCTGGACCTAAACCCTAAACCCGAACGCAAACAGAAATCCACGAGCCAACCCTGTGGCTCAGGCCAAGGAGGCTCTTGAAAACATAGGCCTCCAGGCCCTAAACCCTAAACCCTAAACCCTAACAGTATCGGGTTTGGGGTTCAGAGCTTCGGGCTTTTGGTTGAGACTGGTTGAGAAACCTCCCCTGCAAACTCTTCGCCCCCTCTGCCACAGGAGCCAAAACCATTCGGAATGGGTGGCGTTGGATATTAGGGTGCTATATTACGAAAAACGCAAAGAATACTTCCACTAGGGCCCAGAGAGCCCCAGCACCGCCTTAATGCGGAATCTACCTCGCATCATCATACATATTGATGAAGCCCCTTGTGGGGAATTTACCTGATTTCGGTACCTACACCATAATGTTCATTGAGCCCTTTATGAAATTATACCTTACATCATGTACTTATCTACATCTAAGCCCCCTTGTAATATAAACCCTAAATTAAGATTCCCGGGATATAAGGGCTCTCCGGGTTCCTGCTGCCCCAAACCATCATCTGAGCTCTTCGCAAAGGTCCAAGTGCTCGAGCACGTGGACCACCGGCCTGTGACATTTTACATTAATGTGAATTTACATGGATGAGTTTCTGCAGTTAAAACATGTGTATGTGCATGCGTATCTATATGGTATACATGTGTGATTTGCGGGCAACACTACAGACACATACACACACGCACACACACACACACATCTATATCTATACATCTATATATATATATATACACACACACACACATATATATATATATATATATATATACGTACAAGTACATAAACATTACATATACACATACATATACATATACATATACATATATATATACACATACATATACATATACATATACATATACATATACATATACATATACATATGCATATGCATATACATAGACATAGACATAGACATACACATACATACACATACATACATACATACATACATACATATATATATATATATATACATACATATACATATACATATACATATACATATACATATATATATATATATACATATATATATATATATATATATACCAGGATGAACTGCATGACAACACGTGTATACCACACGTCACATATACGTTTTCCCTGAGACTCTAACTATGCCTGCCAATGGCACTACATTGGCGCCAGCATTGCCGCTTTAATGCCGCGACGGGAACTTTCTGTGGTTTCTGCTTCGGGTTATAGTACTGGCTAATACTTCTGCTACTTTTGGCATTCGGGAAGTTGGGAGGACTTGATGTATCAGGAGTGTGTTGCACAATCTGACATATCGAGGCATCTGAAGCGTAAGTAGGCCGGTTCTGTTGGTTAACTAATTTACTCCGGCTTTATTGGGAAGGGGGCTGGACCATGGGGCATTTAGGGCCTGGCCCCAAAACACATGAGGGTCGCGTCCTCAACGACCTCCTGTTGGTTTTGTTTTCCTGCCTCTTTGGCGAATTTTCCATCTGTCTGTCTGCCTGTCTGTGTCTGGGGCATCCATGATATTCTCGATCTGTCTCGTTGTCTCTGCTTTCCTCTCTCTCTCTCTCTCTCTCCGTCTCTCTCTCTCTCTCTCTCTCCCTCGCTCCCTCTGCCTTCCGCAATTTTGCCAGCCTCACATCCCAACCACCCGAAGGACTTCCACCCCGAGTTTCAAGCAGCACATCTGAGAGCCGTGCCTGGAGGCCTTCCCCTCAGTTGCGGCGTGTCGTGTTTTGCTGAAGTTCAAGCAATGTGGGGAACGTAGGGGCCTTCATGAATAGGACAGGGTTTTGGGGTATGTTATGCTATAATTATAACAAGGAGGCCCAAATAGTGTTGGACAAAATTTCGACCCGTATAGGGTCTCTTTGGGTGCCTGAATATTGGGGATCGTCCATGCAGGTTAGTGCAGTTTAGTCGTCCTCGCTCCTGCTGAGGCTCTTAAACTTGCAGGGTCAAGGCAACAGTCCAAGAGGCTGGCAACGAATTCTTTTGGCTTGCGCTGTTCAGGGTCTCGGGGTTTAGGGTTTAGGGGTTTAGGGTTTAGGGGGGGTTTAGGGTTTAGGGGGGTTTAGGGTTTAGGGGTTTAGGGTCGCGTGTCGGATGAGGGATGGAAAGACATCGCTGTGGATGCATGACCGGTTAAGGCGGCTCCTTACATGCCAGCGTCTGACAGTCTGCAATATTACGGCCGCTAGACTCTCGATCGACCCCTCCATGAAGCAGAAGCCGTCTGAAGGCTTAGGGTTTTAGGGTTTAAGGCCGAAATCTGAAGCCCGACGCCAGACCATGAATCCTACCCCTGCTTGTTTCGCGCTTCGCCATAAAGCGGGCGAGTGAAGACTCTACGGCTCTGCGGAAGAAGACAAAGCTTCAACTTTTGGACCCACCTCCTCGCCCCAGAAAGACTTCGGCCGGTTTAGGGAATTTAGGCTTTATAAGGGGTTGCAAGTGTCTAGGACCCTAAACTCTAAACCCCAAACGACGAGAGGGTTCCGGGTTCAGAGGTTTAGGATTCTTCTGGTTCACAAATGCCGGGCTTCTGGAGTTTCGAAGTTTAGGGCTTCGGATTTACGGATTTTGAGGGGTTTAATATAGGCGGCTAAATAATCACCAGAACTGTTTTTGGGGGAGTCCTTAGTATAGTTATACATAGTATAATGGGCCCCAAAACCCAAAACCCTGTTCTAATTATTGAGGCCCCTATAGTAGGGTTGTTGAGTTGAAGGTTCAGGGTTCAGGGGTTTCTTGGTCAAGGGATGTGCAGAGGATGGCTTTGTGGGGAGTGTCAGGGTTGTCCGAAGGAGCGCAAGCCTAAGAATTACGGTTGATGATAGAAAGCCTGCATGACCCATAAATAAGGAATAGACCATAATTCCCATAGTTTAGGGCCCTTAAGGTAATGCAGGATTTATATCATCAACAGTAGTAATACAGTTTCATTGTTTAAGTTTGAGGGGTCAGTAGTTCTAGTGCAGCACGGGCAAAAGCCGAGGTGAGCTGATGGCAACACTAACAACAACCCCAAAGAACCGGGTTTCCGAATAGGGGGTTTAGGGTTTATCCGAGGATCTGACACCCGAATAAACTCCTCTGTCTGGTGATTAACAAGGCATTAACAAGGCACATCCCGAGTGTGATCCTCGGAGCTTCTGTAGGTTGGTATACAGCATGGAGGTCTGCACAGCAAGTAAAAGTCTTTTTGGGCTCCCAAACATGTGTGGTAACTCACAATCGCCTTTTATCCAAACCTACCGGAACCTACCTTCTTGTAGGGTCCCTATACGTCCATGTTAGGGGTCATCGTAACCTACAAAACCCTTGTTGGACGAGGTCTCTCTGACTACAAAACCCCGAACCCCAAACCCTAAGCCCTAAACTCCAAGGTAGGTTTTTGGTAGCTTCACCTGAACCAAACAACCCTAAGTCCCAAACCCCAGGGTAGGCTTTTTGGTAGTTTCAAGGTGTAAGATAGAAACTTTGCGAACTCAAGGTCTGATTCTGCGTGTTTGCCATCAGCGGGGATTTATATCGGGATCCATCAGGGTTCTCTGAAATTTTTGGGCATGAGGGATCTAAAAGGGGTTTGTTAAGGGATCAATAGGGTTTCGTAGGAGGCTTGATTTGGGTCGTCCGGCCTTCTTGAGCCCAGCGGGTTTCTTATGTGCCCACTTGAGCTGCCTGGACACATCACTCGGTCACTCTGGGATGACCTCATGATGACGGTTTCAGAGGGTTTGAGTTTAAGGCCTAGACTTGAGCATAAGCTGTAACTACACCCCTAGCTTTGCTTGCCAAAACCTAGCGTGGACTTGCCGTCCCAGACGGGGCCGCTAAACTGTGCTCAGAGTGTGACGACTTACAGGCCCGTGTTCCTCGAGTAACGCCACAATTTTTAAACATGTTTTTATGAGCCGTGCAGATTCATCGCGACACGGCTCCTACCTATGTCCTTTTGTGAAATCTGCACAACCGGGGCCTGCAGCGCGTCATTTTCTGCAAGCAAGAGAAGCGAATCCTTCCCAAGCCCCAAGGGAAGGCTTCACTACTGCGGAAGCTGCAGCCGTTTTGCCTCGCAGGCCGGTGTTGAGGGAAGCCATCCCCACGTCGCGCGGTTTGGGGTTTCGAAAAGGTGCTAGGTCCAATGGAGTCCAATGGGAGGATTGGAGCCACCACTTCATGTGCTTCAATCTGCAGACGAGGCAAAGCCATACAAGCAAGACATGCAGGCAACCGCAGCGCAAGGCAAACCCTGAAAACAAATGAACAACTTGCCCATCCTGCATTTGCATGTTCTTGTTTCTCGGCCATCCTTTTCCGATTAAAAAAGAAAAAAGAACGATCCTGATGCCGTCACGACTGTGATCTGACTGTGGTACTGGCACTGCTGCCGATAAACATCAAATCAATTGAATGTCCTGCGCACAAGTTACGGGTATCGCTATCACCAAAAAGACAACAAACAGTCATTCCACAAACTACAAACTCGCAAACATATCCCTCCCCTCCTATAAGGCCGAGACCTAAAGCATTTTTGGCTGGCTTAAACGGCTATGACCAGCATAGAGCCGGGGAAATCGTGCTGTTGGGACAGATTTACGCTTTGGTCTTAGCAACATCTTCTCGAAATACCCCAGGATTAAGGGTTTTGGGGATTGGGAGTTTAGGGTTCGGTTAGGGTTTAAATGTAGGCTTCCAACCCTTGCAGTCCCTAAGCTGCACATCCCCAGGATTCGAAACGCACGAATAGGAGCCTAATTGGGCCCAGGTCAATAGTCAGGGGGTGCATAAGTTCAGCTGTTTGGAGTTACCGAGCAAGTCGCGTATGTGCGAGATACTGCGACCCGGAGACAACTCTAAGTATGTCGCCTCTGTTTAGGAGACATGTAGAGCTCGATGCAAGCTAGCAACGCAACATGGAGCAGACGGAAGAGCATGCTCACAACAACTAGCGCAAAACCTTTCGTCGTTATGTTGATCTTTAACCTTACGTAACCCTGCAGACTACATAAATTTTAAACCCTACAGCCCCGGATGAAAGGTTAGAGCCTAAGTCTGACTGTTCAGCCGCAAAACTTTGCATGCTGAAAGCCCCGAAATCCTAAAGCCTCGTTTAGGGTGCAGGGCTTGCCTCAAGCCATGATTGAAACTGCTAAAGAAACCGACAACAACTTGTCAATCCAACAGTGGCCAGTAACACAAGTTCCTCAAAACCAATCAGCCCAGAACCCCGAACGGCTAGGCGTGACAACCTGTTCAACTGACTGTAGTACCATAGAAACTCACCGACAACCTACACATACCGCTGTCTTAGGCCTGCAGCATCTTCGCGAAAGTGCCCCCGGCATTTTTGAGTTCCTGCACGGTACCACGCTCGATGACGTGTCCTGCAGCGCGCGGAGTTGTGGGGTTCGGGCAATGGCGTTCAGAGGAATATAGATTCCTGAATGAATAGGGTTCCTACCCTTGGCAGAAAACACGATTCCCTAAAGCCTGTTAATGTTGAGTTATTCATAGATAAGCCCCCGCATTAGATTGCCGCCTGGAGCCGAGAGGTCAAGCACCGTTGGGTGGGGGCACAAACATGGACAAGCTTCAAGATCGGTGAAGCTCGCTTCAATGCTACACACCGGATGACATATATATATATATATATATATATATATATATTGTGAAAAAATGTAAAAAGAAAGCGTCGCACTCCAAGCCTATACACAACACACATATATATATATATATGGTAACCCCCCCCCCCAGGACCAACCTCGGCCATTGTCCTGCTCATTACTGTCTTCACAGCGTCATGAATAAGAGCCGAAACCACTGTAAATACCGATGGTGTTTGTGTTCCCGTACAAAGTTTGCACTCTCGACGCCTCTTGACAGACTGGTAAAAAACAGGGTCCAGTTTTATGGACACCATTTACACTCTCGGCGCGTCTTGTCGGAGTGGTAAAAGACAGAGTCCAGTTTGTGTGCCTCATCCTTTATTAATTATTGTCATCTTGTCAAAGTCTTATTATTAGTTTCAGTCTTAAAAAACAGTGTTAACATTGGTCTTGACTTAATTTTGTTCTAAGTTTTAACCTCAACTATTGTGAGTAGTAACCTTAATATTTTTGCTAGCGTTAGCATTATTATTAGTTTTGTGTCATTACTAATTTTAGAAGTTCTAACAATGCTGCTGGTATCTGTCCAATATTACTGTTCGTTTGATTAGTTTTCCTGTTAGTGCTGATGCTGGTGTCAGTGTCAACCTCAGTGTTAGTCTTAATATTAATATGAGTATTAGTGCTCCAGTTTAATTTAATATATGTCTATAGCAGTGTTAGTGTTAGTGTTCGTGTTAGTATTCGTATTAGTATTAGACGTGGGCTGGGCTTTAAACTTAGTACATTATGTGTATAAGTATTCATATGTGTATATTCAGTATATTGGTATATAAGCACAACATATATATTCATTAAAAAAATTTGGGTATACTCGTATATTGGTATATCAGTTTCTCAGTATATTAATATATTAATTTATTAGTATATTAGTATAATACTATGACCGTACATATTGGTAAATGAAAACATTGAGTTTTTAACAATCTGATGCATTCATTTCCTTGTGCCTTATTCTGATGTATTCTTTAGTATACATTACAAAAACGATATTGACATTAATATGATGTTTGTAAATTCATATTGGTATTGATATTAACATGAGTTGTCATCTTGTCAAAGTCTTATTATTAGTTTCAGTCTTAAAAAACAGTGTTAACATTGGTCTTGACTTAATTTTGTTCTAAGTTTGAACCTCAATTATTGTGAGCAGTAACCTTAATATTTTTGCTAGCGTTAGCATTATTATTAGTTTTGTGTCATTACTAATTTTAGAAGTTCTAACAATGCTGCTGGTATCTGTCCAATATTACTGTTCGTTTGATTAGTGTTCCTGTTAGTGCTGATGCTGGTGTCAGTGTCAACCTCAGTGTTAGTCTTAATATTAATATGAGTATTAGTGCTCCAGTTGTTTGTGTTAGTATTCGTATTAATATTAGACGTGGGCTGGGCTTTAAAAACTTAGTCTTAGTACATTATGTGTATAAGTATTCATATGTGTATATTCAGTATATTGGTATATAAACAAAACATATATATATATATATTAATAAAAAAATTTTGGGTCTACTCGTATATTGGTATATTAGTAACAATGGTCTATTGGTATATCAGTTTCTCAGTATATTAGTATATTAATTAATTAGTATATTAGTATAATACTATAACCATACATATTGGTAAATGAAAACATTGAGTTTTTAACAATCTGATGCATTCATTTCCTTGTGCCTTATTCTGATGTATTCTTTAGTATACATTACAAAAACGATATTGACATTAATATGATGTTTGTAAATTCATATTGGTATTGATATTGATATGAGTATGTAATAATCTTTCTATATTTGTATGAGCACAAATAATTTTGCTAGTATTATGCATGTTCGTACTATCCGAAGTATTAGTGCTCATATTAATATCAATATGGTTCTAAAGAGACTATTAATGTCGGTATTCGTACTGAGAATAATTTTGTTAAGAACATGAGCATAAATACCCGTAGGAATATTCATACCTATGCTTGTATTGGTATTAATACTCGTATTAGCATGAGTACTAGCATTAGTACGTATCTAGGCATGACGAGTCTTATATGAATATAAAAGGGGAACATGATTATTAGTATTCGTAAGAACATTAGTTTTCCTATACATTAATGCTAACTAATATTACTATGCATATTAGTATTGGCAAGAACATTAAAGTTCGTGTTCACATCATTTCTAAAATTGGTATTAGTACAGTTTTTTCAATATTAGGAGTAGATACTAGTAGTAGAAATAAAAATAGTATGAACAAAACATGAGTTGGTATTCGTCGGAATATGAAACTTGAGGTTACACTTCGTATGAGTTACTAGTACTACTGAAAAACATACCAATGCTGATATTAATACGAATGCTAACATAGCATGTTATTATGCACGTTCGCACTAGCCTTAGTGCTAATATTAGCATGAATATGAGTACTCCAAAAATGAGTAATTTCACGAATATGCATAGCCAATATTCATACTAGCGATAATACTAGCTATAGTATGTATATTAGTATTCGCATCAAGACTATTCATACAATGTACATGATTTCAAGTATTCTTGGGAACATCAGTATTCATACTAGCATACTATCAGTTTCACCAGTAGTATTACTATAAGTATTAGTACTCGTATGAGTATTATAGTTTTCAAAGTTTTCAAAATAATATCAATATTACTACAAGTATCAGTTGCACAGACACGTCAACCGGCGACGTCGCGAGGTCGAGTTCCCTAAATTCTCTAATCACTGCTTCCATGCCTCGAATTTACAGAATGCGTGAGTTCCTGCAGACTCCCTAAATCCCTAAAGTCTTTACATACCTTAATTTCCAGCCCCATGTGTTGGTTTTAGCGCATTCCCTAACATTCCTGACTCCCAGCCCGGACCATGTGTTGGATTTAGGGAATTCCCTAAATTCCCTAATTTCCCTAAATTCCCTAAATTCCCTAATTCCCTACCCCATGTGTTGGATTTGCCACATTCTATTGTTGCATTGCTGCGGTGAGCCCTCTGTGCTTGCAATCGTTTTGATTGCCTACTCGTACCGCAGCCTTTCTCATCATGAGTCCTGCCAGCGCTTCTTCTCAATGGATTAATCCTTTCTCGGCATTACTCCGAACTTGGACTGATGATATCGCGGTTCTTCCACGCCGCAACCAGATTGCTTTTGCCGATGCTTTAGTGTGTGACTGCCAGACATTGCTGGCCCTGCGTCCTCAGGGAGGCCCCGACGTACTTTCGAGTTCCTCTTTGCGCAGTAAGTTTTGGGATCTGATTCGGATTTCTTGCTCCTTTCTGAAGCGAGAAGTCCTTCGCCGTGCTCAAGAATTCCTGCCGAAGCACCGCTCTGAACACAGCCGTGTGACCATTATTGCACCGTTCACTGGTGGAGTAAGCCTCCGAAGCAACAACGATTGCAATATTCCGCCTGCCTGTTCTTCTCCTTTTTTCTCCTTCGGGTGCCTTAATCCAGGGAATTCGGGGTTCTCAGGGCTGTTTTCTAGAGAAATCCTTTGGTGGAAGCTTCTCGACTGTGCGAGCTTTTGCCGCGAGCTCAACATCAAGCTTCTGGTGCTGCCAGGCCCTCGTATGCCTGCAGGATTCCAATTGCCCCCTGATTACCCTTTTTTGTATGTGGGTGCCAGAAATCAATCTTGGAACACCGTGGGTGTGCTTCTTGCCAGAGATATTGCCACTAGGGTTGAGGTGTTAGAGCACGCTTCTACTTCAGATCGACGTATCTGGCTTCGGTTTCCACCGTTCCAATGCAGTGCCGCTATCATGCTGTGCGCTTTCTACGCCCCGCCCAGTGCCGGAGACAAGGAACCCTTTTTCCGCGATCTCATGAACGAGGCTCGTGCATTAAAGCAAACAATGCCCGATTCAGGCGCCGTTGTCCTTGTCGGTGATAGTAATATTCATCTTAGTTGCATTGTGGATCATAGTGCATCCTGCCGATGCCTGCACTGCCGGCAACCACGTGAAGATGCAGCGATAGAGCGCACTTTTCGGCATTGTGGATTCGATTGCCTTAACCCCATAAATACGCCAACGCATTGCAGTGAGACCTCCATCGACCTGGTGCTTACCACCGATTCTGTGTGTATTCGATCCATCAAAGTTTTCCCTGTGGGCCAATTCCTCAATTCTGACCATAGCTTACTTTTGGGTGATCTAGCTATTTCCGTACATGCATCGCCACAGCCTTGCATCGGTCGTGTGGGTTGGCTCCCGGATGAGAAGTGGCACGACGTTATGCAGGTCATTGACAGCTGCATGGTTCTTGCCGCTGAGCTTGTGGAAGCTGCTTCGAGTGACCCTTCCCTTGCCTGCTCCCCTCCCTCTTGTAGTCTGAAGCAACGAAGATCCTGCCTGGATGCTTATGATTGGCTTAGGGTTTTTGCTTTCGTTACTGCTGGGCACTTGGGTGGTATCGTTAAAGCCAGCTTACCGGCCGCTTCTTCCAGGGACTGCTCCTCTGATACAGCTTCCATCCGTGCCAAGCAACAAGGCAATTGGGCCAAGTATGTGCATTTACGTGACAGCAATCCAAGTGAAGCCGCCAAATTCCTGGCTAAGCTTTTGCGACCAAATATCGCAACTCAAATCCGTTTGAAGAATGAATCCACTGGCGAGCTCCTGTCTACAAGTGAGGCACTGACTGCAATCCTTGATGATATCACTTCCCGTCCGTTAGCCACGAAGGTACTCGTCACCGATAATACGTCGTCATCCCAGCAGGTCTCTGCAATTCGCGCTTCGGGCGCTACTGTGGATCCCCTCACCGAGGCCGAACTTATCGATGACTGGTGCCCTTTCACGATGGACGAGACTGACCTTTGCATTCAGAGCCTCGACCCAAGCAAATACACATTCCGGGGATGCTATGCATCCCTGCAGCATGCAGGCACGGGCACTCGCAGATTTATTCGTGCACTTCTCAACCTTGCGATGCAACTCCAGATCTGCGCTTCTTCCTGGTGTGAGCGTGTTTATAACCCTATCCGTAAGAAAGGTCCCACTGTGGTTGTTTCCTTACAATGCTTGCGCCCTATATCGCAGGGGACTGAAATGGCAGCACTCTGTGATGCCTTGTTTCTTTTGCGTCACCGAAGGAAGCTAGAGCACTTCTGGGGTCCTTGCCAGGGAGGAGGCCGCGCTGACACCCTCAGCTTTGCGCTCGCTTTGTTGCTTTTCTGCCAGTTGAGACGTGCCTGCCAGCTTCCCACAATCATCAACTTTGCCGATTTGTGGGCGGGTTTTGACACCATTCCCACTTGCGATATTCTGTTGGGGGCCTTTCATGCCGGCATTGTAGGAAAGGCCTGGATGCAGTTAGACGATGAATTACGGCTTGACAGATGCCGTGTAAGACTTGACCATGCAATTTCAGCACCTTTCACTGTCGTGGACGGCGTCGCACAGGGCAAGAAGGCTTCTGTCCACAAGTTTAACACTGCCGCTACGTTCATCAAGGACTACATCTCCCAACACATCCTGGGCGCTGCAATTCCCACAGGGATGTGGCAACATCGTGTACTGCAGCACGCAGAGTACATCAAGCCCGCTATGCACGGTCATCATGACGCCGCCCTGGGTCCTCGCCTTGCCCAAGACGCAACTGCAGCAAGGACCTCTGTGCATCGCTTTGCAGGTGAGGTTGCAAATTTAGTTTTTTATGCCGATAGAGTTGCTTGTGTTGATTCCTGTTCCCCTAGTCGGTTAGTTTGTTTACAAATTGTTGACGACACATTGGCCCCGACCACTTCAGCGCAGCAGTCCCAGCTATTCTGGCAAGCTTGCGAAAGATACACGGTGGAGCATGGACCGAAGTTCAATTTGGGCAAAACCAAATCCGCCATTCTCGCGATCGACATCCCTGCAGAGGAGGAGCTTGATTTGGCTAACTGCCGCTACATGCAGTTGCAAGTACCAGTCGTCCAGCACTACACTTACATGGGCATCACCTTCGACGCCACGCTGTCCATGGACTCACACCTTGCAAGCACTCTGGCACGAATGAACTCCCGCTTTGAGGAACACATGGCCTGCGGCGTCAATGCAGGCCTTCCTACGCCACTTTTGTCCGCAATCGCTGACCAAGGCCCGGAGGCTGTTGGGTTCTACGGTCTGGCACTTTGTATTGGCGCCGCTGGGGCCGAAAGTAGACTTAATGCCATGCAGGCAAACTGGTGTCGTGAAGTTTTAGGTTGCCAGGGTCTCCCACAAGGGCCGCATTTTCCCATGCTTGCCGAGTGTGGGACCTTGCGCCGTATCGGTACAAGAATGCTTGGTGCAGCGCTCATGCTAGAAGCGCGTATTTGGTCTTCTGATGACAGCAGCCCATCTCGCATCATTTTATCTGCCGCCCGACACATCACCGGCGACCATTGGTTCAACAGTGTCCGTCAAGTTCGCCTTCGTTTGGGTGATATTCCTTCTTTTCCTGAATGGTTGGAAACCTCGGGCTTTGACCTCGTTCCTTTTGATACGCGTGCTCGCAAACATTTACTCAGCAGATACAAAGTGCACATCGTCGAGCCTGCCTTGTCTGAGTATGACCACACCGCATTCTTGGAGCGTACAGCAAATTCCGACTGGCCTTACTATCAATTTCAGCCATGCCTTGAACCACTGCCTAGGCATTTACTGCTTGCCCAATGGCCGCTGGGTACATGGCAAGACTATAAGATTTGGAGTTTGGCTCGCGCCACGGGGCGCTTTGCTTGGGCACCCCTTGGTATCCACTCTGCACCCAGGGTGCTCCCGCACTGTCCTTTGTGCCATTGTCGCGATGTGACGCTGTTACATCTGCTCAAATATTGTTCTCAAACACGATCGCTCAGGCGATCTTTCAGGATTGAGACTGTGGTCACTGACAGCATTTTTTTGCACAATATTTTCGCCACGAGACCTTCCACCGACAGTCGCCAGCTGGATGGGCCAATCAAATTTGCAGCAGAGTGTATTCGTCTGGTGGCTGCAAGGCTAGATGCACAGGCTTTTCCTTAGCCGCCTTCTGAAAGATGCTGCGCGGTTCAGGTTCAGCTTGGAGCTGTGTGCATCTCTGCCTTGTCTGTGTTGGAACCCTTCGCCCGTGATGGCGTAGCTTCCTGTGCAGCCTGCCCTCGCTTAAGCAACCTAGCTCCCCAGGCCCTCTCCGTCGTCTTGCCCCTAGATGTTTAGGCTCGCCCGGAGTTCGCTAGCAATGTTCTAGCTCCGCCTGACCGAGTCCCACAAAGTCACAAAGTCAATTCCCTAAATTCCCTAAATTCCTTAAATTCCTTAAATTCCCTAAATTCCCTAAATTCCCTAAATTCCCTAAATTCCGTACCCATGAACGGAAACCATTGAATCTTCTCCATGGGGGTCAGACTTAGGGAATTTAGGGAATTTAGGGAATTTAGGGAATTTAAGGGGAATTTAAGGAATTTAGGGAATTTAGGGAATTTAGGGAAATAGGGAATTCCCCAAATCCAACACAGGGGGTAGGGAATTTAGGGGGGGGGGGGCTAGCATATATATATATATATATATATATATATATGTGTGTGTGTGTATGTATGCATATATATATGTATATATATATATATGTATATATGCTATAATCATGAACATGTGTATGCATGCATGAATTTATGTCTCTGTGCAAGCTAGTAGATTGTCTAGCACATGCATGCATCTATGATTGTATGTATGTCTGCTGTTATTTATCAACGTATGTCTATGTATATGTGTATGTATATGTATATGTGCAAGCAAGCATGCATGCAATGATGTAATTTCGTATGCATGCATGTCAGTCTGTCTGTTTGTGTGGCTGTCTGTCTCTGTCTGTCTCTGTGTCTCTCTGTCTCTCTGTCTCTCCGTCTCTCTGCCTGCCTGCTTGCCTGCCTGCCTGCTGTCTGTCTGTCTGTCGGATTCTGTCGGTCCGTCCGTCCGTCCGTCCGTCTCTCTCTCTCTCTCTCTCTCTCTCTCTCTCTCTCTCTCTCTCTCTCTCTCTCTCTCTCTCTCTCTCTCTCTCTCTCTCTCGTGTATATATACATGTGTATATATATATATATATGTATGTATGCATATATACAGATACAGACATGTGTTCATGTGCGTGCGTACGTATATATGTGTGTATATACGACACCAAGCATTTGTACATCAATGCTTAGGGCTGTCGATGCCACACATGCCGGAACTGTAGCGTCGTCGTGTGAGGCAGCTGAGCTTGACGCTGCTTCTGTAGTTACTCGGGTATGAGCGGGTGTGGGATTGTGGGTGTAGAGGGCTCCTTTAAAGGCTGCCCGCATCTCAAGGTAACTCCCTAATGGCCTAGGGTTAAGGGTTTAAACGGCTTAGGGTCGTCAACCGCAAAGCAAGAGCCCTGCAGCCTATCTTGGAGCCCATGGACTAGGGATGTGGAAATGCAGGTCAGCCGATCACAAGGTCCATGCAAAGCAACTGCCGTCCGCAGAGGCTACCAAACAAGTCGCGTGAGTTTAAAGGTGGAAAGTGTGGCTTTTCGGCTTCAGGCATTGAGGCATTAAGGTCTACTGAGTTTTGGCACGAAGTGGGGCTTGCGACCTTGGGGTCTAATCTTCGCAAGCGATACAAGGTGTAAGATGTGCAGTATCAATTCGGGTTCAGTCCTTGGTGAAAAACACAGATCTGCTCGAAGTCCAAGACCGTTTCCTTGGCTTTGCAGGCACACACCCGCCAATTCGAGTACGTCTGCGCGCCTGCTTCGGATATGGTGTATGAAACAGCCCAATTTTGTGAAAACTTGGTGGTTCATTTCATGGGCTCAGATATACAGTGCAAGTTCGCTGATTGTTGTCTTGGTCTTTGGGCTCAGGGCTTCCCATCAGCATGATCCGAAAGACCTGGCCATCTACTTGCAGTAGCATCTGAACCGCATTATTCATGGTTCTTTGCATGTCTTCAAGCCTCTAGGGTGCTTCTATCGTTTTGGACACTTAGTTAACCGATATAGAGATGGTGGTTGCAGCTGAGTGTAACATGTCTAGTATCAGACGAACAAGAAGCAGTAGTAGTAGCAGCATTGTAGTGGTTTCAGTTGTTTTGTCACCCACATGGCACGCCAATGACAGTGGTGTCTGTTGTCGTCGTAGTAGTAGTAGTGGTAGAAGAAGTAGTAATCGCAGTCGTGGCAGCACTACAACTCGTTGTCGTGGTGAGCAAGCCAGAAGCGTTCGTAGTGTTAGTGGTAGTGTCAGCAGTAGCAGTGGTAACAGCAGTAGGGGTAGTAACAGAAAAGCATGACGTTGTCATGAGCGATGGTTCGGACTACGCCACAGAGCTCCCTCTTTCAATCCAGCGGCCAAACGGTGCGCCACAGCAATGACCGTGGTCCTGCAAATCAGTGCAAAAAGGAAACGACCAATGACCAAAACTACACCAACGAATTGTAGAAGAAGATACAGAAACACCGGAAAACAGGATAGGATGAACTTTCAACCCTCATCGCGAGCCTGCTCAAACAAAACCTTTCAGCCACAAGGATCGAATGGGCGCTCAACCTGAGTGTTTGGGCTTGTGCACGACTTGTAGCAGGAAGCAGTGGCAGCTGGATTCGTCACCGCGGTCATCTTACCGAAGCTGTGTATTTTGACTGGTAGCCCGAAGCTCTAAGCAAACAAACACCGCCAGATCTCCAACCCTGAATGCTGCACTGCCCTATGCACATCAGGAAAATTGTTGCTCAGCCAATTTGGTATATGTCATCTTTCAGTTACCTCACACTACCGACAGCATGCTGGTGTCCTAGGTGCCCCGCCAACCCGGAGTAGCGGGGGACTAATCTGTCTACTACTCTGCAAGAGATCCCCGCACACACACACACACACGATACCGGGAGACTGAGGGACCCAGCAGAATAAATCAATTTCAGATCTTCACGCGACAGCCCCCCACCCACAAAAGCTGTACAAGGCTTGAGGACACACCCTAAACCGTGAGGCCCCAAAACCCAAACAAAGTTCAACACAACATAATTCTAACACTATAGAATACGTACAGCAAACCACGTCCTGGGGAAGTCGCGGAGAATGCTCTTTTGAACCGCCTCCTGGGTGACCGGGTCCAGAGCGGACGTGCATTCCTTGCCCAGCAAAAATATGGCAATCATTTAGGGTTTAGGGTTCGATACTGGCAACAATGGCGAGTCTGATTCTATTAATGCAAGCGCTTCAAGCCTCCGTCGTCATTTCGCTTTGGAGGAGGTTTAGCGTTTGCAGTCTATTGCTGTTGTTGTTGTTGTCGTTGTTTTCAGTTGTTGTTTGCAAGCGATCAGGGTTGAGAGAGGTACCTAAACCTAGTTGTCTGCTTGTTTGTTGGTTTGTTTGTTTGTGCGTGTGTGTGTGTGCTGTGTGCTGCCCTTCCTTGTTTTGGCGGTTAGGGGATAGAAGTATAGTAGCTTTGACATACCCTTTATTCACTCCACTTTGCGGTGGTATACTTGGAAGGGCAGGGGACTTAGTAAGTAGATTATGAGTAGAGTTACAAGTACCCTAAATGGAGTTACCCCAATTATAACCCTACTTACTAAGTCCCCTGCCCTTCCAAGTAAGGGGCTTCGCGCGAGCTTTCTACGTTTTTTTTTGTGGAAACAGGGTCCAGGATCCTAGGGATTCAGGTTGGGGCTGTCGGCGTTAGAGGACTGGCTACCCTAAGGCCCCAAAGTAGTTCCTTTTTGGGGTTCATATTTAGAATCCTATTAGGTAATCCCAAAAAGGAACTACTTTGGGGCCCATGGGTAGTGACGCTTCTGCCAGCCGGTGCTATAGCAGCTCTCCCAGCTTCTGTCGGAAGCAGTGAACTGTTCAGCACGAGGCGGCCTAAACCAAGGGTTTAGGGTTGAGTGTTTGAACCCCGCACCCTAGACCCAAAACCCCTAAGCCCTAAACTCTGAACCTGGGCATTGCGAATCATAGTCAAGGTGCATCCAGTAGCAAGACAGGTGGCTGGCGAATCACCATGCCTGATTGAACTGTCGAGGCTAGCTAGCACGTTTTGGGTTTAAAGAGTCTTCTTGAACGTTTCACTCATGCAACTTGCTGAGGGGCTGTGGGGTTTAGAGCTTTCGGCGTGATGGTGTTGAGAACTTTGCTGGATGCAGATTTTCCCCGCGCTGCAATCAACTTGCAATCAGCCTCAGACCCATAAAAGCCAGCGACCCGGAACAACAGGCTCTAAGGCCCTAAACCCTTAATCCCAAAGCCTTCAGAAGACAAGTGGCGAGCCAGACTAATGAGCTGCTTCTGCCCAAAGCTCACATTGCTGCCATCGCCTCGGAAAAAGCTTAGGAATTACGCTTTGGGGTGTGGGGCTTTATTGCTTTTTTTGGTGTGGGGCTTCGGGGTTTTAGGGCTTACCTTAACCACCCCAAGCCGACGCTTTCAAGAACAAACAGAATAGGCAACACCACAAGTGTAGCTCGTTTAAATTAAAGTTAAGGTGCAGTTTAAGGGGGAATGATCTTCCAAGCACACGAATACGAAAGCCATCCAGATTTCCTCCTTCTGTAAGGGTTATGTAACAGTGTCTAGAGCTCACAATCTGCTTTTTGAGGCAACTAGGCATGCCAGGAGTTTAAGGACTCCGCAAGCAGTTCCCCAAGGGGTTTGATAGGGTGTTTGCATCGTTCGAGCTTTCGAGCCCAAAGCCCTCAATCTGAACTAGCAAAGAGAAGCGAAAGACAGTTTCCCTCCATCTGGCCAAGTCACGATCAACATGGGTGTCGAGACCATCCTCGAAGACGGGAAAGGTTGGAGCTTGTGGTGTAGTGGGTTTTTTGGCTGAGGCTTTGGCGGTTTAGGGTTGCAGGGGCTTCGCTTCTGGAACCCTTAAAACCCTGAACCTCAACTTACAGGGCGGAGGCTGTAACCCTAAACTCCAAACCCCAAAACCCCCAACCCCTCAACCCCCTAAACTCCTACACCGTAAGCTCTATACCCTAAACTCTCAACCCTACCCCGTAAACCCTAAACTCTCAGCCCTAAAGAGGGTTTTACGGCTGAAAGGGTTGTGGGAACTGAACCGTGGGCTTGGTGGGAAGGCTGTTCCCCCAAAGCCCGTATAAGGCTACATGTGCCTAGATGGTATATACTTAGGCCTTAATTAAAGGGGTTCCGATCTATCTGTATATATATATACACACATACATACATATACATATACATATATATATATACACATACACGCATGCATAAGGATATAAATATGATACATATAAACCAAAAAGGTATCAATAAACGTATATACATATATATATATATATATAGGAACAAGTCCGGTGAGGCCGTTGGGCTTATGGCGTTCTGCGACGGCACCATAGGGCCGCAAGAGTAACCTCCACCAATACCAATATGAATTTCTTAAGGTTCCTTGACAGAAGTAATGATTGCTCTAATATGCTCCAACACGCTTTCCAAGAATTCAGGCCCCCTACAATAGCAAAAATAAAAACCCAGTGCTTTCGATCGTTGGAATTTAAGGTTCGAGGCCAAAGTTAGGGTTTTGGGTCTAGAGAGGCTTGGAATTGAGGCTTACGGTCTGGGATGGCTGTATTGTACTGTCAGGGCCTTGCGTGACTCACCAGTGCAGGCCAAGCATCTGGCAAGGTACGGATGAATTGCATCAGCTGCACGCTGTGCACGGCCTATGCAGATACAGGAAACTGTGGAAACTGTGCAGTGGCTTCTGCTGAGGGGCTTCGCTGCTAGGACGACAAATAGGACGACAAGTGTCAAGACATGAGTGGAGGCGTCGTGTGCCGGCAAGGTTACACCATTGGACCATTGGTTCATGAATGCGAATCGAACGTGTCCCGTCTTGAGGTGTGCAGTGCAAGCAGACGCTGAACCTGAAACGGTTCTAACCGGATCTTTTTGAACGCGAATCTGATAGATCGCAGACCTCTCCATGAAGGCCCAGACGCACTGCCGTCGGCGACATGTGTACACTTGTCAGCACGTCGGTATGTAAGTAGGTGTGTATGCATGTGCGCGTGCATACAGGTGTGCGTGTGTGCACGCATGTGTGTGTATATGTATATCTATGCATGCCTGCCTGCCTGCCTACCTTCCTGCCTGCCTACATTCATACGTACAAAATCATACAAACATACAGGTTTCACCGGATTCACACAACAAAGGGTGAGGGTCTGGGGTTTTGGGAAGAGAGTTTAAGGGCTCTTTAAGCCAAATCATGGAGTGGAAACAGGATTAGGCCGTCTGAGGTTGGAGTATTTCGGAGGGATGCTGGTACTAGCTCAGGCACACCTGCGGTGTTGCAAACACTCGACGATTTGCCCTGTCTTCACCGCCACAACGAAGCGCCAGAAATAACATGCATGTACGTATGTACGTATGTATGTATGTACGTATGTACGTATGCATGTATGTAAACCCTAACCCCTACTCAAACCCTAAGCCCCATGGACAACATGTCTGTATGTACAAAACGAAGGCCTCCCAAATGCGCGCATCTGGGAACTCGTCAAAAGGGTCGAGGTTAAAGCGGATAGTTCCCTCGAAGACGGTGGGGTCCTGCACCGGCTTAAGAAGGGAGCATGCAGCAGGCCTCGTTGTCCAGCAGCCCGGTTACAGCAAGAGCCCCCCTTTCCCCCGAGGGAGCATGCCTTAAAACACAAACTAGCATGCAATTGAGAAATAAGAACACGAGTAACACTGCCATACCATGGCAATAGCAACAGTCAGTTGTTAAACCCACAACAATAATTATCAAGCTTCAACCACAGTCTAGTTTAAGTTCAAGGCGTATTCATCAAAGGATCAAAGGGCATGGGGCAATCCTGCGGAACGAGGCCGACGATGCGGCGCACTGCTCGCAAACCAAGCTTTGCGTTATCTCGGCCTCCCGGTGTTGCAACAAGGAAAAGGGTAATAGAGGGGCCCTACCTATAGTCTCCATTGTAGTTGCTTTTTTGATTGACCAAATTTATATATAGTTTAGGATCCTAACCATAAAACAAATTAACCACAAAAAGGAGCTAGAATGGAGATTATCGACAAACCCTAAACTAGGCCCTAAACCACACACCAGGAAAAGCGAACTCGGACAGGGCCAACAGAGTGGCCTTGATATGTAGAATAGGTTTTGGAGTATAGTATAGTATGAGGAATTCATGCAAGTGATGTTTCAGGCCCCTGTATCATGCGACGGGAGTTTGAGCTGAGGCATTTGAAGATGTCTACTGAACCTCTAACACGGTATTTATGCCTATAGGCATGCCGCCCCGAATCAGCACAAAGACCTGAAGCTCTAATTCAATTCCTGTCACTCACTAGCTACCCTTTCCGGCTTCTGCATCCTAAACCACAAAACATGAAGCCTGAATCCAAGGGGCGAACTGCTTCAGCAACCCTCAACCAAGGGTTAAGGGTCGTGTGTTCAGAGACCGGGGCTGTCCTGTTTTAGCGTGCCGGGCTAGAGGTTTGGCGGAAGGGCTATGTACGCGTCGGAGGAGTGCATGCGACTGACGCCCGAGGCTGCGAAAGATGATGGTCCACACTTGGTTGTTGAGTTCCTTCGGCCCAAATACATTTGATGAATACCACAAAACACGCTAGGTTACTTCCACGGCAAGCTAAGTCCTAAATTTACCTTAATTCGGAACCCTACAAAACTGTAGGGAAAGAAGCATAAGATCATGTGATAGAACCCACCCGATGTTTCCGTACTCAGCACACCTACATTGGACCTACATCCTAAACCCTAACTCCTAAATCCCAGACTTACTGGAGCCGAAAGTATGTCGAAAGTCAGGACGACCGGCCTCCGATCAGGATGCGCCCACTGCGTGCCTCCAAGAAGCGCAGGATGCAGAGCCTGAGTTAGGGGTGTAATATAGGGGCCTCAATAATTTGAAGAGGGTTCTGGGGCCCAATATACCATAATCATAACAAGGAGCCCAAACCATAATATTCATTATGCTATACTTATAATCAGGAACCCTAACCATAATGTTGGTAATTATGTAGGCCCCTTTAGTAGGCAGAAGCCTCGCGGCCCACACCCGGGAGTATTCGCACTGGAACCACTAGAGTAGAAGCCCAAGAGTTGGAAACCCAATAGCCTCAATCCTTAAGAGTCATGTATAGGGAATCCCAGCTCTATCCTAAACCCTAAACCCTAAACCCTAACCTTAATCCGGTTTCCAACTTGATGGGGAGCCGGAAACCTAACAGCCCACACTTGCGGGAGGCACCTTGAATCAAACAGCGCTGAATCCTATGAGTTCAAGGCACAATTCCTTAGATAAGAATTCATAGGCTCTCTTCTGGAACCCAAACCCTAAGCCCGAAACCCTAAAAGCTCGAAACCGAACTGTCGGGGAGCAAAGTCGTCGACTTGCCACAGCCGGTCTTGCCCACAAAGGCGCACTTGGAACCTCACCGGTTTAGTTTAGGGTTTAGGGTCTGGCATTTAGAGTCTAGGATTTAAGGTTCAGGACTCGGCTGATTTTTTCCGCCAGCAGTTAGCTTCGAATCTTGACAACAACCCACACACCCCGACTTTCATAACATTAATCAAGGAAATATGAAGCTTCATTTTCTCACCAAGCATTGACTTCTTCGACACCAATTACATTAAGAAACGGTGGGTACGCGTTTAGGGCTCAGGGTTTAATGCCTTTCCGGGATCACAAGCTGAGGGCAGCGCATGGCGGAATTTGGAGTGTCACTCCGTGCAGCACGCTCTTGGCTGTGGCATATCCTCCACGGAAACAAACCTAAACACCCTAAACCCTAGACTGTTATGCTACACAAACCCGAACCGCAACCCATGAAATCCTTCTGTAAAGACCCTTACAGACATCGGCTTTCACTTGGGGACAGGGATCCTTGATTGTCATCACAACTGCCAGTCCTTGGTGCGATCAGGATCAGCATGCCCAAACCGCAGGGTTCGCATTTTACTGGTCAGACTCTTCGCAGGCCATATGCATAGACACGACATGTTGAAACTCAGAACAAACCAACACGAGGCCCACGAACTGGGTTTTTAAATCCCACCTCTCGATAACCGATAACCCTTACTGAGCCAAAGCCTCTTCGGTCTCGGCTTTCTGTTATGGCCTAGTCCCTGCCCTCATCTTACTGTGGAGGAAGTGCCTGCGGCGAGTGAGCAGTGCTACTTTTGAGCACACTCTTGCGGCTGTATGGGCCCTCACTTCCATGCACTTAAGTGGATGGTCCATTCAATGGCTACCTACGAGACGTTCGACAGAATCGAAGGCTTGCTTAGGGGTTAGCGGTTCGTTACCGGGTTCTATAAGCATTCTGATAGGGTTTCTTCTCAAGTGTCTGGGAGAGTTGTGACGGGGCTGCTCGTCTTTCCATGAGCCTGCCGGAACCCTTGCAGAATCTACAAACCCTAGATCCAACCCTGAACCGAAAGCCCACAGGTTCGACCCCAAGTCCTACTGAAAACACCAAAACCGTTAAACCTACAACCTTCATAGGGGCCCTTCAACAAAAGCTGTAACTGAAGCCTGAACCATACAACCTTCATAGGGCTCTTAAAAGAGAAACTGCAAAAGAAGCCTGGAACCCTACAACCTTTAAAGGACCCTTGGAGGAAAACTGCAGCGGAAGCCTGAATAGCAAAAGTCCTGCAGTGAGATCTTCAATCTCCACCTTGAGGCCCCCTTGGAACTCTGTATTCCATAGATCAAGCCAGATGGCCTCGGCTTTTATAGGGCTTATAGAGAGATTTATAGGATTTAGGATTTAGGGTTCCGTAGATCCGATTGCCTCGGCTTGCGTTTTCTTACCTTTGGTTAGTAGGGAATGGAGGAATGGGGTTTAGGGTTTAGGGTAGTAGGGTTTAGGGTAGTAGGGAATGGAGGAATGGGGTACAATAATAACTACTATTACTACCATTCTTCCATTCCCTACTAACCAAAGGTAAGTTTTGACACTTGCTACACTTCTCGATTCCTGTGTTTAGACGGGTCGGGTGTTATAGGGCCTATAGAGAGATTTATAGGATTTAGGATTCAGGGTTCCGTAGATCCGATAGCCTCGGATTGGCGAAAAAATCAGGATTTAGATTTAGGGTTGAGGTTCAGGATATCAGAGAAGAGCCATCTAGGCTCGGTTGAATGATTTAGGACGCAGAATGCAAAACTATAGCAACTGCACAGTTTATCGTGCCGCAGCTTAGGGTTCCGGGCCTTCTGCAGAGCTTGAAGACATGTAGTTTCATGCTTTTTCGCCGAATTCCGACGTCTGGGTCCGGAGCTCTTGGCGATGACACTAGTCTGGATTGAAGGGGGCCGGAGGATGAAGAAAAGAATGCTATAATCCGATGATACCTTCATCCTAAATCCCAAACCCCTAAATAGCTTAGGGTGCGACTTGGGAAGTAATGCTAGAGTACCATGATACTATAACCCGAAGTTCCAAAGGGGAGTGTGCGGATCTACTGCCGATAAGGGGCCGCAGGTGGATTGCAAAGCTCCCGTGCCATCTGCTCGGCGGAGCCGGTCCTCGGTGCAAACTGGTTCAGGGTTTAGGGGTTTAGGGTTGGCTGCCATCGAAAGGCTCAGCTTAATATTTCGTTTTCCTAGGGTATACGGTTTAGGGTTATAATCACTTGATGCTCAAATTCAGACACATCCTTACAAGGCGCTCCAGGGGTAAAATGGCTCAGGTTGGGGTATTTCTATAGCTATGACCTTCCTCAAGGGTCTAAGTTCCTAATAATCATATAATCTCCAAAATCCTAACCTACATAACTAGCAATTGCGATCCTAAAACCGAGTACCTAATTATTAGGACCCTTCGGGTTTGAAGACGACATGGCATAATCTTACAAGAAGCTAGGTAGTTGTCAAAATTATGGCCCCGTTTGGGGCACCCTAAATGATAGGTGCCGTACTATAATAGGGACCCAAAAAGGGACCTTAATTTTGACAACCACCCAGCTGGAGCCGGGCTTAGGGAAGTTGGGCAGGTTCAGTTGTTACTACAACTTGTGCGTACCTGTGCCCGCCGTCGAGCAGAGCTTATAACATGCTGGCGTGCGAACCCTTTAACTGAACGGCTTTCGAATCTGGAGCCCCTAAATCCAATCCTAAAGCCCCAACTGTTCAACTCCTATGCCCTGAATCAAAACCTGGGCAGTGAAAAAGAAACCCTATAAGCCCTACATCTAAGCCAGGCCTACTCAAACTTTTGCTCTCACAAACACGCTGACCCCCTTCCTGGAAATCTGAGCGCGGCCCAGCTACACATTGTTGACCGCAATGACTTGGAAGTTGCCTTTGCCTTGCAGCTCGGTCAAAGCCTGGGAATGAAGCGGGCCCTTTGCAGGCAGGATGCTGCAAACAGGAACCGGAGACCGGTATACACTTTTGCGTAAACCCCGAAGAACCTTCAGGACCATCACCTCAACTTTGGCAAAGACACGCACAAAGGTACCAGTATGTACCAGCACCTGTTTGTGCAATGGCATAACACCAGAAAACAAACCGGGCCGATCATGACTAGATTACCCTTCTCACAGGACTCTTATAACTATTATTAGCTCGCACATAGACGATTTTGGTTTGTCCGTTGTCGCGGCAGGGATTGACCGCTCTACTCCGTGGCAAGCTTAACGGTCTGGGTCACCCCTGCGCCGTTCGCCAGGCATCCTACTGCTTCTGCGGCAGGTGCCCAGGCTACGACTACCACCGCTTCGAAAGTGGCGGCGACGACAAGGACTGCGATGCTCGAAATGCTATCCAATTACTTACGAATGACGATGACGACGGTGATGCCGATGGTCAGCGTTGGTGGTGACAATGATGACTGATTATGATGATACCGGCGATGCAGATGAAAATGACGATGACTATGGTCACTTGAACGTGATCGTGCTAATACTATTGCTCTATTTGTTGGAAGTACACCTGTATGATGGTGAGGGTGACCATGCTCAGCTGCTGGTGGAGTTGCATGTCGCTTGTTGTCGTTGTTGTTGTTGCTGTTGTTGTTGTTGTTGTTGCTCATGTATTGCCAACTAGCGAACTGCCGACGGCTCCGCGTTGGAGATACCTTGCAGCTTGCTACGCTACGACCACACAGATGCCGTTCCGTGGCATACCACTTCCTAATGCAGCACCGTCCTCCCCTTGACTTCTCAACCACAATATAGAACAGAATACAGCACAATATAACATATTACGTTATAACAGAATATCAGAACATGTTACAACATAATACTTATACTTAAAAACGACATATCCGTCAAAGTCTTTACCCAAGAGCTCTGTAGCTGTTAACCAAGAAGCTTCGCTGCTTGGAGCCAACTCCTGCAACAAACATGGGAAGGACTCGGGTTTAGGACTTAGGTTTAGGGCTTGGGGTTTAGGGCTTAGGCTCTAGGGTTTAGGGATTAGGGATTAGGGTTTAGGACTTAGGGCTTAGGTATTGCGGCACAAGCTACATCGTACAAGCTGGCTGAGGCATTCTTCGAAGTACTGGCGAGAATGGTCGATCGGCAAGCTACGAGACTAACTGGCTTCATTAATCGCACAGTCAGAAAAAAGCCTCAGACCCCCCAGCCCACAAACCCAAAAAAGCCTTAAACCCTGAACCTCAAAGCCCAAACTAAGCCCTCCACCCTAAGCTTCGATACCCAAGCCCTAAACCCATATAACAGAAACCCTTCAACGCCGACAACGAAAGCATAGCTTACGTGTGCAGCATCTTCAGGGAACTAATGGCTATCCTTTCGGGTTTATAGGGAAATATTACTCTACTACCTAGGTTACCTATGATAACTAGGACGATAACCCTCATGAAACCCTGAAGCCGGGTTTCGGAACATAGGGTAATTACCCTAATATAGCACCCTAAATTGTAGGATCCATATTATAAGGACCCCAAAATGAGCCACTGCTGGCGCAAAGGGTCCCAAAGGTCGACGCCGCTGGCGAGGCTCAACGCCGCGCCGTCTGCGCTCGCTTCCAAGAGAACCTTGCCTCCTGGCTTGGTCTTTAGGGTTTGGGTTCAGGATTAGGGTTTAGGATTTATATATGTGTGTGTATGTGTATGTATATATATATATATATAATATATATATATATATATATAATATACATTTTTTTGTACAGGACGGGTTTCGGAATCTGTTGGTCAAATGATTTCGGGTTCGGGTTTAGGGTTTCAGGTCTGGGGGCTTAGCGTGCACGATTTGACTAAGTATCCTGGCCCACGTTGTCAGTGAATCTTGATTTCAGATTGCGGGTCCCTTCGGTCGGCATTTATGTGCTTTACACTTTACTCTCTACCTTTAGTGCGATCTTTGCAGTGCCCCGTGGGATTCATCGCACTTGCGATATTGATGGACTTTTTTGTTGACGGTGCCCAGGACGGGATAAACCAACAATTCAAAGAAACGGCAGGGCTGAAAGCATCGTGATCTCGGAGTTTGTTTGCACTTAAGTTCGGCTGACAGGTTTTGGTGTATTCAACGGAAGTTGACAGTTGGCTTCCGCTTGGGATTCAAATTGCTTCGGGATTTGGCATTTAAAGTCTAGTCAAACCCTACGTAAAACACCCCTACAACTTCCTGAAACATTACTTAAACCCTGAACCATACATAAACCCTGGCGGCGCTTGTGGTCTCGTTGGGATGAGGTTTGGTATTTAACGGGGAAGCATATGGCTTGTAGAGCCTCACCCCAAGGCCTCCTGAGCAATCCGACTTTGCTGCCCAATCTCTAGCCACACCTTCAACCTGCTCGCAAAACAATTTGATGGCCTTCAGTGAAAAAACCAGATACTGCAGATATTGTGAGGGTCTAGGCCGAGGTCAAACCTTGCTTCCTCAGGCCGGAAACCCCACACCTCTGAGCTCGAGGCTTCGGCGCTCACACTCGGACAAACCAGGCGAGGGTTTAGGGGTTTAGAGTTTAAGGTTTAAGGTTCGATGCTGAGTTTTGAAGAACGCAAACCCATCTCCGCCAGATCCAACATGCCTAAAAATCGGAGCCTGGAATAGGGTTTTGGAGTATATAGTGACAGCCTATATTACAAGCTTGCCTACATACCTTATAGTACCACTTATAGTAATTACCCCTTGTAGGAACGCCTTAACGGATTACACTACCCCCCTATACTGCCCTTTACGGACTGCAAACTCACTCCCCTCCAAAGCCGCCTGCGCCCCGGAGACACACCTGCACAGCGGACGCGTTCCTGGGTGCAGGGTTTGTGGCTTCGGGGTTTAGGGATTAGGATTTTGGGTCGGGGCCACTGCCACAGCCTTTGCTACTGCCACTGCTACTGCTGCAACTACTTCGACTACAAACTGCGGTTGCAACTGCTGCTGCTGCTGCTGCTGCTGCTGCCACCACTACCGCTACCACGACCTTTAATTCAACTGGCAGCGAATGTGCAGGCTCTGTCTCTGTTGCTCTCGCTCTGCCTGCCGTGAAACACCTGCACCTCACATCCGCCACCTTGTCGGACCCTCACCTCTTCAAGGAACACTCGAGCCCAACAGATCAAGATCCGAAAACCAACGCAAGCCACTACTCTAGCACAATGCGGCTCACCTCACTTGAGTGCTCTTGCGTGCCCAGCAGCTCACTGACTGTGCCCTGCGAGGATTCTGTTTAGCGGTTCAGGGTTTTGCGGATCTTGTGCCTCAGGTGCCTGACATTCAAATTTCACCGCTTCAGGGTCCAAGAGTGTTGGGGCTTTTGGATTGTAGCGTTCAGAGCTGGATTAGGATTGAGGTCCTGGTTTGATGTCGCAACTCCCGGCCCCCTTCTGCTTGCAACAGCCTGCAACCTTTGCATCTCGATACGGTTGATGGTATAAATCCTGCATGACCTTAAGGACCCTAAACTATGGGAATTATGGTATATTCCTTATTATGGGTATTGCAGGATTTATATCATCAACCAGAGTGCCCCCAACTGCAAAGGACCCGGCAGGAGCGACCCAGCAGCGGCAGTGCTGCTTGTTCGTAGTGGTGGTGTTAATACTGTTGATGATATAAAGCCTGCATGACCCATAATTAGGGATATATACCATAATTCTCATATATTCCTTATAATGGGTAATGCATGGTTTATATCATCAAAAGTAGCTAGTAGTATGTAGTTGTAATCGCAATACTGAGAACCACATTTCTGAGAATACTCATATGGATCGTAAAAGCAGCACTAAGCAGGGGGTCGCAGTAGTTTAACAATATCAAGTACACTTCATCAACAGCAAACTCACCATATCACATCAATCATCATGATGACAATAATCATGCACATAAAATGTTAACTCCACCATCGTATCAGTTGTAAAAACATGACAGTAAGTATAATGGACCACGATTGGCATAAATACAGCAAGTTTGATAAGCATAACTATAGAAGCAAACAAAGCTAGTACCAGTAGTATAAATCATGCAAAATACGAGCGTAATGGCTGTTACAATGATAACAACAAAGAAATGCATGCTGACACTACTAAAGATGAAGCTAATAATAACAATGAACAATACACACAGCAATGATGACAATGGCAATGACAGGAATACTAATCCAGACTACAGGCGGTAACAGTAATAGTAGTGTTACTAGTAGTACAGCTTTTAAGAAATAAGTATCATCATCATCATCATGTTGTTAATAATTTAAGAATTTACAAGAATACCAATACGAATGTCAATAGTGACAGTTTTGTAGCAGAGCCATGAGACCATGGTAACACAAACGAACAAACAGTAGCAGCTTCACCGCAGGTGCACGAGATAGGGTAGTAAGTCAAGCAAGTCATGTATCTCGAGGCGGCTTTGTTCGCCGCTAATAAATTCTCCTGTCGGTCTTAGTGGCTGGAGTGGTGGCCGGAAGCAGCAGCAGCGATAGCACGAGAGAAAGAGCGACTGCAGAGAACCCAGTGTGTCAATGTGCAGGTCGAGTAAAACCTGTAGCAACTTTTTCAACAAGACAACAGTGCAGCCATCGGGGATGGGACGGCACCCAAACGATCATCACTATCACTATAGCACGGAACTTAGTCGTTAACAATCTGGACGCGAGTACCCAGCACAGTCGGACATCCTTGAAAGCTGGTGACTGAGCTCCTAAGGTGTTCCCAGGCCCAGGCTTCCCCATCAATACCTAAGAAGGCATACATTTCTTGTGTAAGCATCTTGCAGCCTGCACGGTCAAACAAGACCTGCATGTGACGCATAGCTGCATCGCTCTGCTCTGCTCCTTTTTCGACTTCTGCCGCCCGCAGGGTGCGTTCAAACATGGGCATGCTCTACCTCAGCTGGAGTCGATCTGGGACTTCGGTTAATGGATCGCCCCGTGTCTGATGTATCGTCTGCGGGCGATGGCCATTGCAGTGGGGGGCTTAAGGGGTTTGGGAGTCTCTGGGTTTGTGGGTCCGAGGCCAAAAGTTACTTTGGGCTTTAAGCTTCTTAGGATACTAGTACAGGAAGGTTGTCAAAGCACATATCCTCGCATAGACTATACCGAGCTGTTGCCTGCGATGTGTCTTCCAACGACACGACTCAAGATTGCTCTAAACCATCACAAAACCCTACTCTTCAAGCAATACTCTCCCGATGCTAATTTCTGAACCCCCACCCGTCGTGATGTCTAAAGCATATTTGGCTTCAGGGCGTTGATTGCCCAACAGAATCAAAGAGCTGGGACCATGGTAGTGCCTTCTTCTAAGAGGCCGGTAAGTCTTGGGTACTGCCACCATACAGTAAAAGACTATAATGGGGCTGCTATTAAGGTCCTCGTATATCTACATTATGAATATTATCCAACTGTTGCTGAGTGGGGGCAGTACCCAATGTAAGCCCTAAATTCTAGTCCTAGCTCTCCAGTTCTGGAATTTTCATTCTGCGCCTTTTGATTTCCAGTTTGCTTCCGGTGGCCAGAAAAAGTTAACTTTGTGTTCTTAAAGGGATCGTGTCAAGCTATCCAGCTACGAAGCGCACTCCCCCAACTCCTCCCACTTAAAGTCTAAGTCCAGAACAAACTGGAACGACCACGAACCCCCACCGCAGAGCAACCTACAAAAAACAAACATTGGATCCCAAACCCCGAAAGCGTCAACGCCCCTCAAACAATAAACACTACATCAGATATCAAACCGCCGGCCGTGCGATCGAGTCACTAAGCGCCAGCCAGAATTCCCTTGGCTTGGTTCAGTGCTGCCATTTCCTGGGCGATATACACACCAATACCATTAACCAAGGCCTCTGGCTTGCGGATTTCGGATTTTACGGCTGTGTCTGTAGTTTTTCCGGATGTCGATTTGAGGCTTCGGGCGGGAATGTAAGCCCGATAAAAAGCCCAGTTGCCGAAACAGTAGGATTTTGCGGAGTTCATCAGCGCAGAAAGGCGTAACCTTTCAGCTCTATCGGGGAAAATATTGATCCCACCAAGCGTACCGGTGCTCGTTCAGCTACTAAGGTATGGTATATACAGTATATGCTTATATGACTCTTCTATCGGCTATATGAACCTTCCTGAAACTGTACCACATTTACAGGTATGTCGACCCCCCCCCAAAAAAAAAAAGCCTACCTTTTCGTAAAATAGGTGTGGATCTAAACATAAGAATAAGGAGACGCAATGATTTCCCCTTGCTGCGGTTTAATGATGAAGGCATGTTTTTTTTTTTTTTTTTGGGGGGGGGGGGGGGGGGTGGTGCTTGGGCTATTGGATTTCGCTGACAAGTCTCGTCCGACAGGGCTTTCTGACGAACCTCGAAGTTCTTCACGTAGAAATCGCATTCCTGCGATCCGACACAGGCTGATGCGAAAAGCGTGTTTGAACAAATAGAAACATACTAATCCGTAATACACCCGCTTCGTTACAAATTTACATTGTAGTAGACAAGACTGCAAGGTTCCTAAGAAACATCCAGTATAGGGCTCAATGAGACCCTTGATCTTGAACCTGTCGAAGAACTAACTTGGGCCTAGGGTGTAGGCCTCGGAGTTAGGGGTTGAAAACTCTCCACGATCTTGCAACTCTGTCTTTCTAGCCAGCACCTGAACCCCTGACACCTAAATGCGTTCCAGATGCTAGTTCGCAGTTCTACACGCGAAAATCAGAAACCAGCAGCCTTTGAGGGCCAGACAATCGGTTCAGGCTTTGGGGTTTGGGGTTTTGGTTTGGCCGCGCGGTCCTGAAGTCTAAGATTCTCCTCAACAGAAACTACATCCAAGGCCCCGATAACATGATCCAGGGGCCTCCTTGAGAGAGGCCTTGGTGTCCGCCAATCTTGCGAGCTCCTGGTGTAGTTTCTTTTTTTTGAACGGCCCTTTTCCTCCTCGCAGTTGAGTCCGAAAGCAGGAGGCATGCGTTTTGTGGGTGCGGGGTTTGAGCGGTTTGAGCAGGGATTCGGGATTGGGTTTCACAAATTAGGGTTTGGAGTAAGGCTGGGGGTTTAGAGATGGGGGTCTGGAGTTTGCGTCGAAGCTTTGAGGCTCAGAGTTTGGTTGGTTAATACGCAGACGTGCCTAAACTTAGGCCCTAATCCCGAACCCGCAGTCAGGGTTCGGGGGGCCAAAGTCGTAAAGCTTAATGTAACTAGGAAACCTTGGGCCTTTATTGGGGTTCCCTACATGAATCCCACTATTTTGGGGTCATAGGCCCAGGGTTCCTTAATCAGGTTCCTACATTAGACCCTGAACCCTAAACCCGAAGCTTAGACTTGAGCCCTCTGGCTGTGCCTCCTCGGTCGACTCGATCGTTGATTCGGCTTCAGCCTGCGCGCCAAAGCGTTGTGAGGGGCTCGCAGGGAGCTCCGAACGCCAAACCCTGAACCCTCAACCTTAGAGGTTCAGGTCTTAGTGTCTAGGGTTTTAGGGTTTAGGGCCTTCGTTTAAGGGGTTGCTTTAAGGACTCCTAAGAGGGCTTCTTTAATCTTCACTTTGCGGCTGTATGAGGTCTCTACACGGATTTGTAAGGCCTCAAAATCTAAGGTTTAAGACAACACAACTCCCAATATGCAGGCACCACGGGATTTTCAGAAAACCCGCCCCCCCAATATAGACAAAAAGGCAGGATCCTTCAAACAAGGACCCCTCAACAGGACCTCTAACTAACAACACCCCCGCATGCAATGAACGAGGAAACTGCGGATCCGCCCATATATAGTCTCCACTGTAGTTCACGGTTTTGCTTGCCTTTCACGGTTCTACGGTCCTACATGATCTGACAGAGGGCAAGCCTGGAACTCCAAGGCGGACCATAGTATAGGGGCCTCAAGAATTAGAAAAGGTTTTTTTGGGGCCCTTTTTAAATTATAAGAAGGGACCCACCGAAATAGTACAGGTAATTATTTGGACCCCTATACCCCTAAATCCCTTATAGAACCCTTATAGTACCCCTTAAGGAACCCTACACCCTAATTATTGAGGCCCCCATATTAGGTGGACCCTTAACCATAAACCTTAACCCTGAGGCCCTAACCCGAAAACGTGGGAAGTACGCCAGATCCGCCAGGCTCAAGAGCTGGTAATCAGCCACGGTCATGACGATTCTCCCGAACCCTAGACCCTTAACCAGCCATAACCCTATAGGATTTTAGGGTTTAGGGTTTGCATAGTAACCCCAAATCCTATAGATTCTAGGAAAACCCAAAACCCCGATGTACGGTAGCCAAGTGCTTCCACAATCTTCCGGCTGGCAGAAGGTTGCAACTGCTCGCCTTTTAGCTTTCTTGGTGATTTTTGCACTTGTGGTCTATGGCCGTGGGTTTAAGGGCCTGTGCTCAAAGCTGAGCTTCTGGGATATTTGCACGTAGGCGCTCTCTGTAGCGGAAGCCCAAAACTCACCTCCACCCTGCGCTGTCAGGCTAACTTGCCCGGGAGATTCGAAAGCTTGTAACAAAGCTGTACAGATTCAGTATAGATATCCTTGCAGTCACCCTTCTAGCCCTTAACCCGTATAGAACCCCTGAACCCCACAACTCTGAAGCCTTGAGTCAGAGACTTTGAAACCAAAGCCCCCAACCGTCTAAACCCTTGAGCAATTAAGCCGAGTTGAGCCGAACTCTGCGAATCGTGACCCCCCATTCAGTCTCGGGGTTAAAGGTTCAGGGTCTAAGAGTCTAAGGTTTACCCCCTTTTGTGAACCCAGACTCTGCCGATCAGCTGGGAAGCACTGCAAGACCTAAACCTGCAGCACAAAGGTGACCATCTCATCACGAGATATAATAAGGAACCCCGAGAAGAGTATAGATAATGATTAAGGCCCCTATATCAGGCGGAAGTGTGGCTACACATAGGCAAACGAGCGAGCAAACGAACGAAGGAACCAACGGAAGAACGGACAAAGGGCCGAACTCACGGACGGATGGACGGACAAAAGTACGAACAAACGATCAAACAAACAAGCGACCAATCATCAAGCAATCCACCAATCACGCACGCCAGCCAGCAAGCGAGCGAGCGAGCAAGCAATCAAGCAAGCAAGCAAGCAAGCTCGGAAGCAAAAACGAACATACATGCATGAATGACATGCATGCATGCGCACACACACACACACGCGCACAAAAAAAAAGCACATACGTGAAATACATACACCCGCTTCCGTACTACTTCTCGTCCGAATGAAGCACGCTTCTTTGGATCTGACTGGCCTGGTCATTCTTGGCATCCGCAATCTCCATCCTTACTGCTCTGGGTTTCAGAGACTTCAACATCACCTGAGGTCTTCCTTCTTAAAGTTCTGCTCTTGTGTTTATGAAATACAAAAACCAGTTTGTTGCTTGTGTCCTGCTTGCCTGCTTGTTTTTCTGCTCTTGTCCGTCCGTCCGTCCGTCCGTGTGTGTGTGTGTGTGTGCGCGTGGGTGTTCCTTTGGCTTGTTTACATCGGTGCTTTTGCTGTGGTTGGTGGCACTGGTGCTATTGCTGGTCGTCGGTTTGGGGCCTTTCAGGGCCCAGTAGGGGCCGTAACGATCGAACGTGCCACTCTTCGGCATGCAGCGCCCAAGCTCGTCGGGCTTTCAGATCAGCGAGCACTAGGGACACTATCAACTCTTTTGAGTCACGGGCTGGGGCCGGACGTCTGAAGAAGCATAATACTGACGCAGGAGGCTGAAGGAAGCTGAAACAAGGGAATGCGAAAGAGAAAGAGAGTGCACCATAAATTCTACACCCCTGTTGAACGAGGTAAACTCTAAACCCCTAAACCTTAAAATCAAGGTGCATTACACGGTGCCTTCGGTCGCACTCACGCGTCCCTCAAACCCATGGAAGTGCATGCAACATGACAAGCTGTGCTCAAAGTTCAAAAAGGTTCTCACCGGCAGGACACCACAGAGACCAGTGATAATCACAACAAAGCCTGTCTTAGTCTTGCCTCCAGAATTGAACAGCACCTGAAGATGGGTCACTTGTTTCAAACATGGCTCAGCCGAGCCAATCACTCACCGACAAATTGGCGAACAGCAGGACATCGAAAGCAGGGATTGGGAGTGTTAACTTATAGCGCACATTTCGTATCCCCAAACCATACATACATCCTAAAACTTATGTGACAGGTCTTCTTCAGCCGAAGCCTCTTCAACCTGGTCCCTGCTTGCTCCTTCCATACGAGAATATCGCGAACGACTAATGGAGAGGCCTGAACAAGTGTCCTTCCAAGTAATCATGCTATTCATAAGGGCTGCTCCTTAGGATCATTTTCATCGCAGAACATTTTGCATACTGTGCCCCAAAATCCTATTCTAGCTATTATGGCCCCTGAATAATCCATGATCCGAGATGCATCTTGCCCTCCTTCTCCGTTGTTTTCGCCTTGATGCTGGCGCCGGTCTGCGTCACGAAATCCTGTTAACATAGGGGCCTTTAAAATTAGACTATGGTTTTGGGGCCATTATACTACTTTTATAATAAGGAACCCCCCCAAAATAGTACGGTGAAAAGTTTAGGCCCCTATAGTAGTCAGGCCGATAATGCCAGGGCTTTCGGATTGACTTTTATTTGCAAGCTCAAGAAGGTTTAGGATTTAGGCGTTTTAAAGTTTAGGGTTTCAGGTTCAAGGGCTTTCGTCCGATTCGGGCGGAAGGCTCGGATTCTGAGGCTTTCTATGGCCTTTTTTGCCACTGGGCTTGGGGCTAGCCAGATCCTCAAACCCTAAACCCCTAAACCCTAAACCCCTAAACCCTAAACCCTAAACCCCTGAACCCTAAACTGGATCTCTCCGGGGTTTGGGAGCCCGAAGTTCTCAACACACGGGTTCAAGGCCGAGGGATGTTGCTTTTGGTTGTTATATAAAACGGTTCAGGGTTTTTCAGAAATTTCATAGGGTTCAGAGACTCCAAACACTCCAAACACTTACAAACGAAGTCTATAGATCACGTCTTAGACGTCCCTGCTATTAGAAAAGCTGTGAGGGGTTTTGGCTTGAGCGACCTGTTAAGAAGTAGCAAGTAGCACAATATGTTATACGGAAACTCTCAGGCTTTTTCTAGGTCAGTATGCACCGCCATCCAGTCTGGGCGTCGCCGCTTGCGATGAGGCTTCGCGCGTTTCGGGCTTGCTTGGAGCTTCGGGTTTAGTAGGTTTTGTTTTGCCAGCCGCCTGGCTAGGACGAACCTGCAATGCAGAGCAGTGTATGGGTGTAGGGCTTAAAGGGCTTGGAGCAAACCCTGGCAATAAGTCAACCAAAAAAAAGGGGACCTGCATGTGGGTTCAAAGTACAAGCACTTTTCTGCAAATAACCTAAACCTCCAAGACAAGTTTAGGATTCGGGGTGTTTGCTGGTTTCTGGGCGCTTGCGGGTTCGATGATTTTCGCAGGCGGGGTCTGAGAAGCTTTCGGGTTACAGGGAACCCGAGAAGGATGGAAACCTTGTTAAGGCCAAAGAGTGCCGCGATCCCCTCTATACATTACTGTTAAGGGTTTAGGGTTTAGGGTTTAGGGTTTAGGGTTTAAGTTGAGGCTATTGGATTTCCAATTTTTTGGGGCCTTTACTGCATAGAGTTACGGGCTCTGCTGAGATTCTATGTAAGGTCCTGCCTGCGTGGCGTGAGGGCCAAGGGTCTAGGTTTCCCAGAGAATCCAATATCCCTTAATTAAGGAATATACCTTAAATTATAGTAGGATCCCTAATATGATTCCTTAATTAAGGGATATTGGAGTCTCTGGGTTGAGGCTTGAAGCTGAATCTGGCTGTAGCTCATGCATTTTCATCGACACAAAATCGCACTGATGCCAGCACTGAAACTGATCTCATCTGGTACCACTCTGGCCAAAGGCATCTGAAACAGCAAAAACAAAGCCATCTGCCACTCGCCACCTTTCTCGCACGCACTGATGCTAGAATTGTAGCTGATCAGATCCGGTACACATCTGGCCACAGGCATCTGCGACAGCACCAACAAAGCCATCTGCCACGCACCACCTTTCTCACATGCACTGATGCCGGCATTGAAACTGATCTCATCTGGCACCACTCTGGCCGAAGGCATCTGAGACAGCAAGCACAAAGCCATCTGCCACTCGCCAGCTTTCTCACATGCACTGATGCCTGCATTGAAGCTGATTTCACTCGGCAAAACTCCGGCTGCCGGCATCTGCGAGAATGTGAACAAAGCCATCTGCCACTTGCCAACTTTCTCACACGCACTGATGCTAGCACTGAAACTGATAACATTCGGCACAACTCTGGCCAAAGGCATCTGAGACAGCAAAACCAAAGCCATCTGCCACTCACCCCCTTTTTCACATGCACTGATGCCAGCGTTGAAACTGAATTCATTCGGCACAACTCCGGCTGCCGGCATCTGCGACAACAAAAACAAAGCCATCTGCCACGCGTCACCTTTCTCACATGCGCTGATGCCGGCACTGAAACTGATAACATCCGGCACAACTCCGACCAAAGGCATCTGCGACAGCAAACACAAAGCCATCTGCCACTCACCACCTTTCTCACACGCGCTGATGCCAGCACTGAAGCTGATAACATTCGGCACAACTCTGGCCAAAGGCATCTGCGACATCACTAACAAGGCCATCTGCCACTCGCCACCTTTCTCGCACGCACTGATGCCAGCATTGAAACTGATCTCATTCGGCAAAATTCCGGCTGCCAACATCTGTGAAAATGTGAACAAAGCCATTTGCCACTCGCCACCTTTCTCACACGCACTGATGCCAGCACTGAAACTGATCGCATCCGGCACAACTCCGACCAAAGGCATCTGCGACAGCAAAACCAAAGCCATCTGCCACTCGCCAGCTTTCTCACACGCACTGATGCCAGCACTGAAGCTGATCTCATCCGGCACAACTCTGGCTGCCGGCATCTGCCACAGCAGAAGCAGAGCCACCTGCCACTCTCCACCTTTCTCACATGCACTCATGCCTGCACTGAAGCTGATTAAATCTGGCTGAATTTGGAACGCATCCATTTGCAGCAACAGTGCCAGCGAATGCTGCCACTTGAATCCACGTCCGCACGCCGTTATCGCGGCATTGAAGATGTAGATGTTGGGAGCTTCGCTGCTCGATGAAAATATATTCGACAAGATTTGGAGAGCCGCCAGCCACTGTCGGGCTCTTCCGCAAGCAGCGATCGCTTCCCGGAAAGTTTTCTCTTTCCCACTTCTTGGCGCAGTCTGTGCCAGATGAATTGCCAGCTGCCAATCGTGAAATCCGCTGCTTGCCGCTACCATCTTACCAAGACGGCCAGGCTCTCTCGGGCGAGCAAGAGACAGCATTTTTGATGACCCTGGTTTAAATCCCCTTTTTTCGATCGATGGCCTCGTGTCACTGTATGCATGGCCGAAGCTTGTAGCTAAATTTGTGTATGTTTGGCCAAAGGTCCACGAAGCTGCATCCAAGAGTCGGGGCGAAGGCAGTTTCAAATCAGAATCTCTTGAATTCTCTTTTTGGGCTTTAGGGCGAAGCTTCCAATACAATGTGCGACAGCGAAGTGTGATCTGTTGAGACCTTCCGCATATGCACCCCGGAAAGCCAGGATGAAGGACAACTCATGAAAGCGACAACCCCTAACTAAACCCCTAAACCCCACGCCCCAAATGGCCTACATCACCCTAAAAGCTAAGCCCTACACCCAAAACCCTTTGGCCCTGCACCCCAAACCCTAAACCCCTAAACTCCAAATCCTGAACCTCTAAACCCCCAAATCGAAAACTCTGAAACCCAAAACTGTTTGGCCCTAAACCGCAAATCCTGATCCCCTTGACCCCAAAATCTGAACCCCCAAATCCCCTCACCCTTTGAAACCCCAAACCGACGCCCTAAACCCTAAACCCCTAAACCCCAAATCCTAAACCCCCAAACCCCCTGGCCCCCAGAATCAACCCTAAACCTTCACTGTATGTGGGTAGTTGTCAAAATTATGGTCCTTTTTTTGGGTGCCCTAAATAATAGGTGCCGGATTTAAAAACCCTAAACCCTAAACCCTAAACCCCCAAACAAGCTGCCTCGTAGGCAGCCTGGGCATCCTGCTCCCCCTCAACAGCCTCTGCCTCGAGGCGCCTGCAGTGGGGGGGGGGGGGGGCTTTGCGGGCTCCTTTAAGGTTCCTTTCAGGGTTTCTTTAAGGGTACTTAGGGGGTGTTAGGGTTTCGGGCTTTTGGGGATTACTTGGGTTTAGGGTTTTGGAGTTGAGGGTGAAGGGCTTAAGAAGTTTCAGGGTCGTGGGCTGAGGTCCTAGACAGCTGCATGTGGGAATATGCTCGAAATGGCATGATAGTGTTTCCCATGCATCATAACTTATGTTATGACCAGATTCCTTCCTCCAAGCGGTTTCACAGTCCCGTGGTTAAGGAAGGCACTTACCTTCACATTCAGGATCCGGTTCCACTATCATTTGCGGGGGAGGGGTCCTTCGTTAGCCTATTAGGGTTTAGGGTCTACATAGGGCTTAAGCAAACCCAAAACCTTCGTAGCTTAGCGGTTCTGCGGCGGAAGCTTCCTCCCCCGACATCCATTAGGGACCCCAATAAAAGCACACAAGCAAAAACAAGGATGGGGATATCCCAGAAAATACCCCTTATAATGAAACCCAATGTGGTAGGGATATCCCTATAACATGCTTATGCGTGTGTCCTTTTGGGGTCTCTATCTATAGATGTCCATATGCCCTGAACGCTTCTCTATCTAAACCCTCAAAACCTCGGACTCGGGTTCCGGCCTACACAGCCTCGGAAAAAATCCCCAAACCCTAAACCGGTTCAGGTTGCGGGTTTCGTGTTTGGGGTTTAGGGGTTTGGGTTTAGGGCATCAGTGTCCGTTTCATGCCAAGAACGATAGACTTCTAACAGATTTGGCAACAGGTTGGGCACCATCGAACCACTGCCGCGCTACAGCGTGCGACACCAAATAGACCCGCAGCCAAACGAAAGGCTTAATTCCAGCATTTGGACACCGAATAGAGCCATGGAGCCTACCACCTCAGAACCTTTGGGGAAAGACTTGAGGCGTCAAAGTCCAGAAGCACTAACTAACAAGCAAAAGAACTATCACCCCTAAACCCTAAACCCCTATCATCGACCTCCTTCTCGCTGCCTTGCGTCATCGGCACTTCGTGGTTGCGATATGTTTGGTCTACCCTAAGGCCATGAAGTAGTTCCTTTTGGGGGGTTCATATTTAGAATCCTATTAGGTAATCCCAAGAAGGGGCCCTAAAGTAGTTCCTTTTGGGGGTTCGTATATAGAAAGAATCCTGTTGGGTAATCCCAGAAAGGAACTACTTACTACTTTGGGGCCTATGGGTACATAGCACGGAGCAACATAGGCCAGCCTTGCATCGGCAATGATGGTCTCAATCAGGGAGATAGCATTTCCACCGTCGGAGTTCTTCTGGTAGTCCTTGAAGTCCTGTCTTCGTGGTTGCTGAGGGACTATCTAGTGAGTCTAATGCGTCTGGTGTATTCTGGCTTTAGAATGTTATCAATCTCTTACAGTATACCCTTCCCGCTCTCTCAATAAAACGCCACATTGGCGGGGCTTATATAGGTTTCTGCTCTTGCATTTGCCTAAGGCAGGCAGGCAGGCAGGCAGGCAAGGGTTCACGACTGGTCCATCTACGAAGGGTGTCGCGTTGTAAGAACTTGAAGTCTTGGGCCTAGGGTGCACGGCTTCAGGATCTTAGGGTTAACGGGCATCTGCCGAACACACTTCCAGAACTGAGTTCACGACAGGGGCAACCTCAGCGTCCTTGTTTGAACGCCCAAACTCTCAATGCAGCTACGGTTGCACTCCAACTATAAAAGTCTTCATCGGGTCACACTGCGCATAAAGCAGCTCCCAAAGCTATACGGGCTTAGGAAGCCAAAGCAATACAGTAAACCCTACGCTATGCCCCTGAGACCCTAAACCCTCGACACGCAAAGCTGAATTTCAAATTTCATAGAAGAGGTGTGGCTGTCGCATGGCGGGCTTACAAAAGGAACTTCGTAAACTTTAAACCCTGTGCTAAAACTGGAACTGGTCCTCTGGCGCTTCCGGGACGTCGCTCTTGCTCCTTACCCCACTGAGCGAACTGGAGATTGTTTTAGTGTGTGTGTGTGTGTGTTTGTTTTGTGTGGGGTTCCTACATATAACTAGACATTAAATTTAAATATAAGCTGAGTTTTAATACCTATATAATAAATACATACATAAATAAACAAATAAACAAATAAATGAATAAATAAATAATATATATATATGTATATATATATATATATATGCATATATATATATATATGTGCATATACATATATATATATATATATATATATACCGCCAGTCCTGAGGCCCTCAGTCTAAAAGCCTTTTAGCCTGACGCCCTAGAATAAAAGCCCGATAGGCCCGCAAAGCCCTGAAGCCGTATACGGCCCGACACCCTCAAGCTCATGCCCTCGCTCATCTGAGACATGACAATTTTCAATGACGAAAAGAGGGCTTAGAGCTGTAGTGTTTCGGGGTTTAGGCTCTGTAGATGACCTTTTATTCGGTTTGTTTGGATTGGGCCTGGAATGGCTTAGGGGCTTGTAACAGGGTGTATAAGGTCTAGGCCGGGCAACATCTTCACCTGTTCTGGTCCTTGAGGCTGAGAGCCGGCTCGAGACTTGCGTGGTTTGGGGGTTGAGGCATTAGGTACTCAAGCCCTTCAACTTTCAACGTCGGAAGACATTCAAGCCCAATCCCACGCCGACGGCTCAGGATGTAAACCCTGATCAAGACTAGCCTAAACCCTCAATCAGCATCGGTCTGTCATTAGGGGGTACTGGCTCTGCGAGGAACGAGCCGCAACTTCAGGTTCTATTGGGGCTTGCTGCGAGGTTTTGGGGTTCAAGATCTAGGACCTAGGAATCTAGGGCTTTCGGCGTTTGGTAATATTCGCTTTAAGTTTTTCTGGTGTTGAGGAGCCTACGGGACGGGAGCTCCACAACACAGTGAATCCTTAAACCCACAAACCCTCCCCCTCTCTCTCTCTCTCTCTCTCTCTCCCTCTCTCTCTCTCAATCTCTCAATCTCTCAATCTCTCAATCTCTCAATCTCTCAATCTCTCAATCTCTCAACCTCTCAATCTCTCAACCTCTCAATCTCTCAATCTCTCAATCTCTCAATCTCTCAATCTCTCAATCTCTCAATCTCTCAATCTCTCAATCTCTCAATCTCTCAATCTCTCTCTCTCTCTCTCTCTCTCTCTCTCTCTCTCTCTCGCTCTCCCAGACAAAAACCCTAAACCCCCAAACCCAGACCACGCGTGGCCTAACACGGGCCAGCTTAAACCCCAAACCTCGAAAGCCAGAAACCCCAGGAACCCGGGCAGTGAGCCGCCTCCTGAAAACCGGAAGAGGCACATCCGAATACCTTTGAAATACACAGCCACACTTATGAAATCACGCCAAAACCCTACAAACACACTACAAAACCCTGCAGAAATCCTACAAGCTCCCCGCAAATCTCATGTATATTACATATTCTGTAGTTACTGTAGTTGTTATAAAGGACACGGTGCTCGCCCCTAAACCCTACATGGCCTGAACCCTCAACCCTAAACCCCTAAACCCATTTCAAAGGCTCGCCGAGTCTCTGTGCCTGGCTCGTGTGTGCCTTGATCTGTACGAGAGAGCCTCGGGGATGATGTACGGTTGATGATGTAAATCCTGCATTACCTTAAGGACCCTAAACTATGGGAATTATGGTATATTCCTTATTACGGGTAATGCAGGAGGTATATCAGCAACCGTAGGAACCCGATTAACAAACCTTGGGCCTTTATTGGGGTAAAGGGGTCTAGAAGGGTTGCTATAAGGGGTCTATAAGGGTACGATAATAATGTAGGAACCCGTTTAAGAAACCTTGTGCCTTTTTTAGAGTTCCCTAGAAGGGTTGCTATAAGGGGTCTATAAGGGTACTAGTATAATGCAGGAACCCGATTTAGAAGCCTTGGGCCTTTATTAGGGTTCCTCTTATATGAATCCTACTATATTGGGTTAGAGGCCCGGGGTTTCTTAATCAGGATCCTTCACTAGGGAGAGTCGGTGTTGTTACCCTTAGGGTGTAGGATTTAAGGGTTTAGGTTTAGGGTATACGGTTTAGGGTCGGAGCTGGTTTAGGGTTTACCTGGACCCCAAGAAACCTGCCTGCTTAGGGTTCCTTGTTATGATGTCCTTATATAAGTCCTTGAAAAGGTAGGTTGCGTGGGGGCAAGGTAAGGGTTTAGGTGTTTAGGGGTTTCGGCGCGAGGGTTTGGGCCTCCGATGCGGGCTACAAGGGTTTTAGGGTTTCGGGGTTGGAGTGTTTCAGGCTTAGGGTGGCATAGTGTTCCTGTAAAGAAGAGTCTATACCGGTCTCGAGACGGAACATGGGGCTAGCATGGCTCAAGGGGATATAGAGCTCTCGGGTTTGGCTCCCTTTAAGGATTCCTGAAAGGGTTAGGCCATTAGCACGAAATTAACCTAAAATAAACATCGAACATCAACTCCTCCCTTTCTGGGTCTGAACCTGCTGACCGCCTAGATATGGGACCTATGGCGCTGGCAACTGTAGTTTAGGCTTTTAGGCCTAGGTCCTCGGTGGAGGATGCGTGTTTGTGGAGGTGCAGGGCTTGTGGTACTATTGTAAACCCTTGATGAATCACCGACTTTCTTGCAGGACAACCTATAAGAATGCTGATGAAGGGAACTGGATTTATTTATTCACGGATCGATATTCAGGGTTCACAGCAAGGGTATGCCATGCGTTTTGTGTCTGTGATTGGTGGTTGTTTTGTGGGGCGGGCGATCCCAGAGACTCTACATGGAGTCGCTGGGTTCTGTTCTCCGGCAAAGGCCCGAAAGCCCTCATCCTTGGAACCTACCTTTTTAGGGTTCCCTAATATGATTTATTTATATAAGTCCTTCAAACGGCGGTAGGTTACTTGGGGTTAAGGTAAAGTTACAAAACATGAGTTCAGCAGATCTTGTGCCAAGGCGGCCGGTGCTGTAGAAGGTGCGGAGGTACTGCACTGCCTTCTCCAGAACTGTCCTGGGGGGGAGAAACGGCCATTAGAAAAAAGAGAATAATTAGGGTTTGGGCGCCCATTATATTGTACTTGAGATACGGACCCCCAAAATAGTATTGGTAATTATCTAGGCCCCTATAGTATCTCTTGCTTTGGCTGAGTTGCGCTTAAACTTGAACTATGCTCCCCCCTCATTGGGAGGCATAAAATATAACATCGAAAATTCCCATGTAGGGCCTGTTTAGTAAGTTCCCAGAGCCTGCAACTAAGGTTCATGCGCCGTACGGTCAATTTTTAGGGTTTAGGGCCCATGATCAGTCATAGTCATAGTCCCTTCCTGGCTTGCCGTGTTCACGAGCTAAACCCTACACCCCAAGCCCTAGTTTTCTCCACAACAGCCAAGTGTCTGGGTCTCCTTCTGATCTGAAGCCTCGCGGCAGCCATGCGAGTTTTAGGCGCAGGGGCTAGGGTATCTGCTTATGGTTCCGAGCTCTCTGGAGGACGGCAAAGCACTGCAACTCCCAGTCCCAGGAACACATCCCACAACCCTGAACCCTAAACCCTCAAATTACAAGCGGTAAGATGTGTCCCTGCTCTAGGGTTCAATACATGTCTTTGGGTCTATCCAAGGTAGGATAGGTAAAGGGCTTTCGTTGGACCAAAGGCTCAGGGGTGCGAAATAGTAGTAACAGTATAGTCCCCGCATGACTACAATAATATATCACACCGAGAAAAACCCGCCATGTTCTTACCATCATTGGCCACGAATTATAGCATATAGCATTGATCAGCAACTTTCTGAAGTTCCTGTGGAGCGATACAGGTTCCACGTGGTTTAATAAGGTTCTGGGTCGAGAGTCCAGGGTGTACAAGACGCCTGAAGCATCACTTGGTACTGCGCGCACCCTGTAACAGGCTATACTAGGGCTACTAGTAACTCTCAGCCAGAATGCTTTGAGTTAAGAACTTGGTCCGGGGATCCGAAAGCTATCCGTGTAAGGGGATGGGCAAGGGCAGTAATATAGGGGCCTTAGTAATTGGAGTAGGGTTTTCGGGCCCATCATACTATAACTAGAATAAGAAATCCTCAAAATGGTATAGGTAATTCTTAAGGACCCTATATTACTTTCGGAACCTATGATTCCGGGTACCGGTAAACTTCTGTTTAGGGTATTCGGGCCGGGGTCGTTATGAGGGTTTCCGAAAACAGGGGACCCTGATGTAGACTAAATAGTAGGGTCCTTATTATAAGGACCCCAAAATCAAGTCCCCAAATTTTCGGAAACTGCCCTATGAGGGTTGAGAGGTTGGGCTTCAGGAGATAGCGTGAACTCTACCGGACATGAAACAGCGCAGTTGAAGCTCATGCTGCTAATCACAGAAGCTTACAGCAACGGCACGATGCTACTATAGGGGCCTTACTAATTAGAGTAGGGCTTTATCGCCCATTAAACTACCAATATATAAGCCCCAAACCCTATGAACTCTGAACCCTATAAACCTTAACAGCCTCCCGTATTCTAGTTCATCTAGAACTCCAAAAGTTAAAGTCCATGAGAAGAACGCCAAGATATTGGCGCTCAGCCTCCTAAGCCCTCAACTCTAAACCCTGTAGGCCCCAAACCCTTGCGTTCAGCCTCCTGCTGGAACTTGGTGTTCTCCTTCTGCCGGGCATCGCCGGCCAGCTGGATCTGCTTCCTCGCGGGCTTGAGCCCCGCAGAGCCCTACAGTAGGGCGGTTGTCAAAATGTTGATCCCTTTTTTGGGTACCCTATATATTAGGCGTCGTACTATATTAGGGACCCAAAAAAAAGTACCATCATTTTGATAATGACCCAGTCGAAGCGCCCTACAGTAGAAGCCCACCAAACCCAAAGGCTCCATGTACCTTTATAGTAGACACTTAAGCCTTAAAGGTGTCACTATGTAGGTACTTTAAGGCCTATAAGTATATACTATAAGGGTACATGGAACCTTGGGGAAAGTTGGAAACCCCATAGCCTCAATCCTTAAAAGTAATGCAAAGGGAATCCCAGCGCTATTTGGCCTTAATCCGGTTTCCAACTTGACCGGGTTTACTGCTTGCAATCAAGGAATCCCGGGGGGTTGTGTACAAGGAATACACCATAGTCAAATGATGACTCAAGGTGTATTCCTTAGAGCTTGACATTCAAAGCTTGCAGGATCCGCCATAAATTGGAAATGAGGAGCATAGCGAGACCCTGGCTTTGAAGAAGTCGGACCAATTCGTGAAGCAATAAAATCCACCCTTATTGTCAGAGGCACCCTCTACAAATTCTGGCCTGTGTAGTGCAGCATACCCCGAAATCCTATTCGCAAGTGCTCAGGCCGGACCAATTAGTGAAGTAACACTATACCCTTATTATCAGAGGCAGCCCCTCTTTTAAACTCAAGCATGTGTGGTACACCATACCCTCACAACTGCTCAGGGCCAACACCTCTTTGAGAACCCTCAAGGTTGAACTCCGGGGTTTGGGGGGGGGGTCTCTGCTCAGGGACCCAGGGACTCCATTATCCCTTAGGTAGGGATATATATATATATATATATATATATATATATTAAATTATAGTAGGATCCCTAATATGATTTAAGGAATTCCTTAATTATAGGGATATTATTGGAGTCTCTAGGGACCGGGTTCCGTTTGCAGGGCCTTGGGTTTGGGGCGTTTTGAGGGTTGGGTTGCAGCTTCGATGTTGACGGGCTCGGGGATTGAAGGCTTAACCCATCTTCACTTTGTGCAAGGCTGAACTCAGCTTAAGATTGAAACCCGAGTTCTAAACCCACAATCCCGAATCTAGAGACCCTAAACCCTAAACTCCGTAAACATGCGGGGGCTCAAAGACGAAAGTTTCGAAGGGATGCCCAACATTTCGTGGTAAGGTTTAGAGCTCCAGGGTTGACACATCGGGAGGAGCAGAGCGACAAAGAGAGAGAGAGAGAGAGAGAGAGAGAGAGAGCGAGCGAGAGAGAGAAAGAGAGAAAGAGAGAGCGAGAGAGAGAGAGAGAGATAGAGAGAGAGAGAGAGAGAGAGAGAGAGGGAGGGAGGGAGGGAGGGAGGGAGAGAGGGAGGGAGAGAGGGAGTAAGAAGAATAATAATGACAATAATAAGGAGCCCTGAAAATAGAGTAGATAGTTATTAAATTAAGGCCCCCTAAAAAAACCCTCAAAGGGAAGACACCGACGAATCCCTGCAGGCGAGAAGCTCCATCTCTGCAATGTCCGACTTCAACATCTCGGCATCCTTCTCCTGAGTTAAAGGGGTCTATAGGGTTCCTTTAAAGGGAACCTTAAAGGGATCTATAGGGTTCCTTTAAAGGGTTCCTTAAAGGGATCTATACTTGGGGGGCAGGGGACTTAGTAAGTAGGTTATAAGTCGGGTTATAATTGGGGTAACTCCATTTAGGGTACTTATAACTCTACTTATAACCAAGTACGGCTCGGGCCTTTGGGATTTAGGCCGCCATCAGCAACAGTTCATAATAGGGCCACTATTAAGGTCCGAATATACCTATATTATGAATATTATCCAACTGTTACTGAGTGGGGGCAGTACCCAAGCTCAGGCCTTCGGGAGTTAGGGCTTACCTATAGTCTCCATTGTAGTTCCTTTTTTGGTTATCCAATTTGATGGTTAGGACCCTATAATAGGGATTTTGGTTAACCAAAAAAAGGAGGAACTACAATGGAGACTATAGGTAGGGTCAGAATTTAGAGTTCAGATCTAGGGTTCAGGCTTCGGGATCTCGGGTTTGGGGCTTAGGGTTTAAGTTTTTGTTTTTTTTTAAAGCTCCTTTTTGATGCCTGCAATCCAGGTTTGCTACACCAAGGCCCTGTGGACCAGGAGATGGGTTTAAGGTTTAGGGGTCAGGGATTCAGAACTTCGGATGGGGCTCAAAAGCCTAGAACCCTTGCAATCCTAAGCCCTGAAACTGTAGCCCTGAGCGCCTTTCCCTAGAATTGTAACCCTATAGCCCCGAAGAGCTTGCGGCGGTAACCCTGAACCCTAAACCCTACAGCCTCTTTGTCTTTCCCCTACAGCCTTTTTGGGGTTCAGGGTTTAGGGTCCCTGAGCCCTATAAACCGAAAAACCTATACCCTACAGCCCCGTGGACACCGATGAGCCTGTGGGCTTTGAAGTAACCAGGGAGAAAAAGTTCAGACTTTTAGTTTCTAAGGGTTCCGTTTAAGTAAGAGGTTCCCAAAAAAGTAAAGGCTTTTATTTCATAATGGTTTGTTTTAAGTAGCAGGTCCCTCCAAGTCTTGAGGTATGGTACTCCTAAGCCCAGGCTTCCACAAGGGTCCACGTACCCAAACAGTATATGCATTGGCCCCAATGTACCTATATAGGGACTACTTCAAGGCCAATGTATGTACTATTTAGGTACATGGACCCCTAAACTATAAAACCCTTATAGATCCCTTATAGAACCCTTATAGTAACCCTTGAAGGAACCCTAATAGATCCTTTATAGAACCCTTTTAGTAAACCTTAAAGGAACCCTTAAAGGAACCCCTAGTTGGGTACATGGACCCTTAGGGCTTACTTGGAAGGGCAGGGGACTTAGTAAGTAGGTTACAAGTAGAGTTATAAGTACCCTAAATGGAGTTACCCCAATTATAACCCTACTTACTAAGTCCCCTGCCCTTCCAAGTAGGGCTTATGGAGGTGAAGCGCAGACTGGGCGATCTTCGTCTTAAGGATTTGGATCTCGCCCTCGGTGCGGGCTTTGATGGCCTCCTTCTCCTTCCGAGGCTTCGAGATTCGGGGTTTTAGGGCTTTGGGAGTTTACCTTAACCCACCAAAACCTACTTTTTTGTAGGGTCCCTATAAATTCCATATTAGGGCTTATAATAAGAACCTACAAACAAGTAGGGTTTGGTAGTTTAAGGTAGGGTTTGAGGGGTATCGGTTTAGGCTTGTCGGGCTTTGGTAACTTTAGTCGGGCTTAGGTATTTTAGGATTTAAGGGTTTGCAGGGTTAGGGTCGCCGGGGCGCGAAGCTTCCGGGTTTAGGAGGTTTAGATTTGGGTGTCAGGGTATTGTGTCTTTCGTGGGTTTTGGGGTCAGGAACGGTCCACACAGAATTCCTGCTGTTTCATGGCTGACTTGGGATGAGGGTTTCAGGTTTGTAGGGTTAGCGGATTTAAGGAGCTTGCGACTTGCTTCCGGCGATAGTTGGAAGAGGGAAGGACTCGAGCTGAACAATCCGCGGGCGCTCCCTTAGACTTGCAACCCACAGCTTCGATTTCTTGCAACAAACCAGTGCAAAAGTCACTTCTGAGTCGCAGTCCTCAGGAGATGTTGAGGAACCTAGTGCAGACTCTGGAGAACGCTGACAAAAGCCCTCTCGCCACAAGAATCAAAGGAAAGTACCGGGCGTCACGCTCCAGTCAAACTGGACTTACACGCTCCGAACCCAAATGCGCTAACCTAGGAACCTGATTTAGAAACCTTCTGCCTTTATTAAGGTTCTTCATATGAATCCTGCTGTTCTCGGATTAGAGGCCTAGGGTTTCTTAATCAGGTTCCTACATTCAGTCCTACAAGGGGACTCGAACCCTGAACTCTGAGGACGATCAAGGCCCCTCCTCAGCCGTTGCGTTGTTTTTCTCCAGATCCGCCACGCACATCTCGCGGTGGGCGATTTCGTCGGATTTCTGCCTTCGCAACTGGTGGGTTACTCGTCATCTCTTCAACTGGAAACATTTCACGTGAAACTGTGCAACGACCTGCAGCAGGGTACGCAGATCCAGGGAACAATTGGTTGAAGATGCGGGCCGGCGACCGTCAGCGCGGAGCATCGCTATTCTAAGATTGGTAGCTTGATGACTTCTGAAGAAGAAAGTGGTACAGTACGGCACTGCCTCTATAGCAAGCCCTTTATTGACCCTTGTGCCAAGTGCCTGACTAAAGCTGCATGAGGACGCCCATCTCAGAAAGATACGGAGGGCGAGCAGGATTTTTATAGTTCCACGCGAAATACTACCACAAACCCGATGTGTCAAAATGTCCATGTGCTAGATGCAGAAGATAACCAAAGTAAGTGTCCACGCAAATTGCCGGAAGCTTGGCAACTAAGCGGTGTTGGGCTCGCTGGATGTAGGAAGCCAGCCCGACCACATACATTTCTAGTTGCGAACATGAAAACCAGTATGAGCAGTCCAGGCCATGCCAAAGTTTGGTGTTCCGAGCCTTCCACTAAAACACACACACACACACACAGACACAGACACAGACACACACACACACAGACACACACACAGACACACACACACACACACAGACACACACACACACACACACACACACACACACACACAGACACACACACAGACACACACACACACACACAGACACACACACACACACACACAGACCAACACACACAGACACACACACACACACACAGACACACACACAGACACACACACACACACACAGAGAGACACACACACACAGACACACACACACACACACACTCACTCACTCACTCACTCACTCACTCACACTCACTCACATGCCACATTCTAGAAGAAAAATGATACTGTCCGTCGTGGAGCGGACGCACGATGGTGATATGACAGTGCACGATCACAAACCCCGAAAGACCAAACCTGACCTTTCAGTCGACCCTCGCTCCCCTCCTTTCCTTCCCTCCCTCCCTCGCTCCGCCCCTCACTCCCCTGACCCCCAAAAAACCAAAACCCCCCCAAATGCTGCCCCATTAGGTGACCCCTAAAACAGGCGGACCGAGAGACCGCACATCCTAAACCATCAGGCCGAGACGCTTCGTCAGGGCATCCACCATGGAGTCAATGGCCTCCTGGACCTTTGTGAAGGAATCCAACTTGCCTCGGCGCAGGAGCCGGGTTCAGGGTTTAGGGCTTAAGGAACCCTAAACCCCCTAAACCAAAGTCTGGGGTTCAGGGTTTATAGGGGTTGAGAAATTTTGGTTTTAGTTGTTGTTCCTCTTTTTTCGTCTGCTTGCGCGTTTCGAACCCCCAAGTTGAGGTAGCCTTTTGGTCCAAGCCTCCGAGCACCAAGCTTACACTACTCGACCACCCAATGAGGTTTGAGGAGTTTTTTGCTATTTTTGTGGCCATGACAGGTAGCAGTGCTTGCCTGGGCTCTTTTCCGTCTGCTGAGGAGTTTGGGGTTCAGGGTTTAGGGCTTAAGGAAACCCTTGAAGTTGCCAGATACCCGGGTTTAGGGCTCAGAGTTTAGAGCTTCAGGAAACCCTGGAAGTGTCCAGGTATTTCTACCGACAACCCCACAAGGGCGGGTGAGTGGGGTTTTGGGGGTTTAGGGGTGAAGAGTTTAGGGGTTAAGGGTTCTGGGGTTGGTTAAGGGTTTACGGGTCACGGGTTTAGAGGTAAAGGGTTTAAGGGTTTTGGGATTAAGGGTCTAGGGGCCTCTAGGGTTTGGAAGCCTCAAAACCTTCAACCGAAACTAGGGCCCACCGAGATGCTCTGCAGACCCAGGGTGACGAGGACCTGGCAACAGGACGCAAACATCAGAGAGAACCGCAATTGAGGATGTCGTTCTAGGGTTTAACATTCGGACAGAGCCAGATGATCGCATGGAGGTCTTAAGAGTTTGGACTCGATGGTGATTCGGCACTGGGACCCCGCCCCATTACCTACGTCTACATTACAAGGAACTGCAATGAGAGTGCAAAGCTGTGTGGCCCCTGCTTGCAACCCACCCTTTTTTGCCACTGGACTCAAGTCTAGCCAGTCTACGACCCACAATCATCTTGACCGAGGCCGACATGCAGCACCGACACCCAAAACCACCCGAAACCCTCAACCCTTCAAACCCCAAACCCCGGTGAACACAAAAGGCCGTGATGCAAGGATCTGGCTAGACTTACACCCCTAACCCTTAACCGCTTAGCCTTAACCCCCAGACCCTCAGCCCCTATCCGGCCTGCGCTCCCAACTTCCGTCCCTGTTGTACCAAATACTGTGCTGCGGCCGCTGCACGGCCCGCGGTCGAGTGGGAGGACTCCTCAACTAATAGTAGAACTTGTAAAGGTGCGGTTGATGATATAAATCCTGCACTACCTTAAGGACCCTAAACTATGGGAATTATGGTATATTCCTTATTATGGGTCATGCAGGATATATATATATATATATATCATCAACCGTAGTACTGCGTGCCGGCAAACGAGAGCCGATCAGGGACCAAGGCAATACGCGCCTCTTGACCTTTTGCACCACTTGGGGGGCTGAGGGTAGCGGCAATCTTTGTGACCAAGATGACCAAGATTACCGCCGTTCTCAAGTGGTGCTAGCGGTCAAGATTACAAGATTGCAAAATCGGCAAGATTAGCAATATTGACGTCGAAATAAGCGGCTCAATTGCCGGCACAATGCAATAGTACAAATATTAATAGGAATAATAACAGTACTAATAACAATAATACCAGTATTCCTAATAATGCCGTACCTAGAAATTTACACATGGTTCCTTTGTTTGGCTACCATCCGAACCATGAAGACACTGGCCCTAGCTTAAACTACCATAAACTACTGCTTTGTAGGTTCTAATTATAAACCTTCATACAGAATTTATATCGACCCTACAAAGCAAGTAGGCCTTGCTAGTTCAAGGCAACATGTAATGCCTCTGCTTGGGTACGATAAGTGCTTACAATAGTATCTTCACCATGATTAAACTGTGGGCTATCCAAAACAAGCAGTAAATTTCGAATATGATTTGAGATAGCTATAGCGAATTAGGTGGCTCCGAAGGTCAGTCTGCAGGATTTTAGGGGTTTCGGGTTTCAGGTTCGAGTTAAGTATTTCGTCTTCAAACATCTTTGCTGAAACGGGTTCTATGGAGTTCCAACAGGGTTTTGTATGTCTGGCTTCAAGATGCGGGACAGCCTAGGCTTCAGGATATCAGTATGTCTGGTTCTGTGTCTGTGGATTTTGTTTCACTTCCAGGACGAGACCTTGAAATTAAAGACCCTTCCAACGCTAAGGCCCTAAACACGACTCTAGAATTTGCTAAGCCGCACAACCCAAAATGCCCCATCCTTAGACCTTAGCCTCCTAGAACCCTCGTAGGATCCTGTTTATCGACCCTCAAAGTCCAACCCAACTCCAAGGCGTCCTCCTGAAGGAAAGACACTGTCTTGCCCAAGAGGTCGCGAGTTTCGTCGGTGCGGAGAACCTTCCAAGACCGATGGTGGCCACTTGGAGGGTCGGGGGACTTAGTAACCATAAGGGGTTCCTTAAGGGCCCTTTAAAGGGATCTATAGGGATTCTATAAGGGTATAGGGTTTAGGGCTTAGGGGGACTTAGTAACTGGTTATTTTAGGGACTTATAAGTACCATACCCCCAATTAGGGTCCCTGGTAGGGTGCTTATAAGTCTACTTACTACCTACTTACCACGTCCCCCGACCCTCCAAGGGTTTGGGGCATAGGAGGCGTTGGGAGTCCCCAAGAAACGTCCAACAAGAAGCTGTTGAAGGTGTTGTGCCTGCAAGTGGGTTATGCTTAACACTTTAATTATGTTCATGTGATATTTCAATGTCAAGTCTCAGAACCTGTCCTTGGCAGCCCTTTGTACCGTTGAGTAGGTACAAAGATACGCTCAACGAACGAGCACGACAGGGTTACCACACTGTCACACTGTCTTAGGAACGAGACAGGCTCTATCTTTTCTGAGCTGCAGGTGTTCCCCGCGCCTGGAGAAGGACGTGTCACTGTCTGGCTTCGTCTGCTATGGAGTGTGGATGAGACTTTTGCAGAAAGTTGGGCAAGAGGGCGACACGCAGGAGTTGAGCTGAACCTAAACCCCACTGTAAACCTGGGACCGCCTGAGCTTGCAATGCTGTTCTCAGGCCGGTTTTAGCCTGGGAAGCCGAGTGGCCCTAGACCCTACAAGCTTGGAGCCTGCGACTTTGATGCCAGAAACCGGAAACTCAATTATCTTCATTCTCAAATCCTGAGGCTTGATTTCAAACTCCACAGCGTGAAGTCTTCCTGACCGACGACTCCACCACCGGATGGCGAACGTTAACCCCTGGGAGCCTTACAGATAAAGGATGCGGTGTCTAGGTGAATAGCTTCTCTTGAAGATTTCGAACCAGATTGATAACAGTTGCGTCCGGAATTATACGACTGACGTACCGAAACGCCTGAACCAAAACCTTATAAACCCTACGCAAAGAATCCAAAGCACCTGCAGGGTCTTGGAGACTGCTTCCATTTCGGCAGCCCTCGTCTTGATGCGCTCCTCTGGAGGCTTCGTGGCTCAAACCATGGTTTCTCAGATTCTCTCTCCTACCCAGCAAGGACGAAGCCCCTATTGCAGGGTATATAAGTTCTGCGATTGGCTGTGGACAGGGCTTAGGGTTTAGGGTTCCGGGCCCATCAGCCCAAACCTGAAACCGTCGCAACTCGGACCTTCCAGACGAGGCACGTGTCTGAAAGGGCCTGCAGTTTGAGACTGCGAAGTAGGGCATAGTCACCCTGCATGCGATCGATATGCGATTGTAGATATGCAGACCGGGAGTAGTACTTCAGTGCACCCTCTTTCTTGCTGCGATTTTCGATGGATGAGGTTCCTACAGCAGTGACGACCAATGAACCCCCCGGCCCACTCCCGAAGACCCTAAGACCTCAAACTCAAATCTCCAACTTCCGGGTTATCTGAGTTTGGATTCCAGGCACGGTCGAAGACTTGGGGCACAAAGACAGGCACATAACGACAAAATAGCTACTACTAAGTAACACTAAAAGCTGGTTACCCCGTCGATCCTGGTATTTCTCGTCACTTCCGGCACAGCGCTTGGCCACGGTCTCTTGAAGCTTCCTAGGTGGAGCATCCATGCAGTGTGGGGTTTAGGGTATCTGTCCCAGAGCGATTTAGGCTTTATTCTTGCAGGAGTAAGTGGGCCTTTGAGTTTAGACTGTAGAGGCCTCATCAAGAATTTGCAGCACTGTGCTGTCGTCCGGGCGATGGGATGCTGGGTTCAGAAGGCAGGTTTACTTACGCAGGCTCTCTGAATACAAGTTCAAGGTTCTATAATGCCAAGGCATCACGACCTGAGTTGCCCTGCTTTCACTGCGGGCCAGAGTATGTCGCATTGAGGGTTGAGCGGCTCGGGGTTTAGAGCTAGAGGGGTCATGAATTTCAGGTTTGATGCTTAAAGAACTCTGTGTCTGCGAAACTGCGGGAACCCGTAAACCCTAAATCCCTGGAAGGAGAGGACAAGTTCTTTGACCTTTGGTTAGTAGGGAATGGAAGAATGGTAGTAATAGTAGTTATAATAGTACCCCATTCCTCCATTCCCTACTAACCAAAGGTAAGTTCTTCCAAGAAGCACGTCTTCACCCAGAGAGTCGGTGGTGGCCTTGATGTCCTGAAGAGGATCCCATCTTAAAGGGATGCGGGCTGCCTTAAGGACGAAATGAACCCTAAAAGGGATTAAGGTTCATATACCATATAGGCATAGGGATTCAGAGTATATGGGTATAGGCCCCCTACTTTTAAGGGTCATTTGGTCCTTCAGCTGGGGACTAAGTTTGGGACTGGGAGGCCTTCTTGCGGCTGCACGCTGAAAGAAGAAACCTCAAAGTAAAATCTCAAACCCGTCTATCCATCCTCGCTAAGCAACCCGTACTGGTGATGACAACTATAGCAAACTTTTAACGGAACCGCGGAAGCCCGGATGCAAACTTCAGAAGTCGAGATACGGCAAACTGAACAAAGAAACAAAAACCACCGTCAACTGCAAGCACTTAAGCTTAAGCGCATACCGTCTCATTAAGCGCCATGTGAACCTAAATGAAGATATTAGGTTAAACAACCCCGGAGTTTTATAACTATGAATAAAGCAAGTTCTATAGCAAAGTCAACCACGAAGGCTAGAAGCCTTCCTTTTCCAGAAAACCCTCGAACCTGAACCCCTCCACAACTCCTACAACTTACATCCTCAAACCCCGCACCCTGGAATCCCCCAAAATGGCAGCTGCACCCTACTTACATCTTTACACCCAAAAACGGAAACCCAGACCTTGCAAACACCAAAGAAAACCGTTATGGACTGAACGCCTGACTAAAACCCACACCGCAACACCCTCAACCCTAAAACCCTAGCCCTAACCCCCTAAACTCTAACTAAACCCTGAACGGCCATAAACTCTAAACCCTGCACCCTAAGTCCTTCTTTTAATTCCCAAACTCCCTAAGGCCTAAACCCTAACAAAACCCTGAACGGTCCTAAAACCCCTGCACCCTAAGTCCTTCTTGGCAGTCTCGAGAGACGTCTCTGACTCGGCCTTCTCCTGGCCGGAGCTCAACGACATGTGGGTGATTGTACGGTTTAAGGTTTAGGGTTTAGAAAATTAGGGTACCTTTTGGGGTCCCGAATACAGAACGGCACCTACTAGATAGGGTACCCAGGAAGGACCCTGATTTTGACAACTGCCCATGTACTTTACTTCGTTATAAGTAGTATACTTTGCTACGCGACATACGTTACGCGAGGTTATGATGAAATCAATAGATCATGCGAGGCTACGAGTAAATCATCTCTGTAATAAGAACATACGATATCAAACTATACTAGGTTGATCAAAAACCCTATCAAGCTCAGGTTTAGTTAGGGCTCGGGTCGGGGTTGTCTTGTTAAGTGTAGCTAGGGTCATGGGCTATGTGTTTTTGAGGCTTGAGGACATGAGACTTCCAGGGTTTAGGGCGTGGGGCCTGCTACTCCCAAAATACGAGCCGAAACCAGCCCCTACCCCAGAACCCTTCCCCTAAACTCTAAACCCCAAAATCCGAGGCGAAACCCGAAACCCTGAGCACTGAACGCCAAGCCCTCAACAATGAATCCTAAACCCCAAACCCTCTAATCCTCAACCCCATCCCTCGGAGCCATCTTGGGCCCGGAGCCTCCGTCTTGGCGAGGATCTGCTCTTCGAGGACTTTGCTTTCCGTGGCCTTCGCGGCCATCAAGGCCTCATAGGACTTCCTCGGATAGATTGGCCTATCTTTCATTATCTCTGGAACAAAAACTCCCACCGCAACTCTCGACGCACATCTCCCATTGAAGGTGCCCGACAAAGCACCTAGCAAAACTGTAGAATCTTGCGGCTGAAGCCGTAAACCTACAACCCTAAGACCCTATTGCACCAAATCCTTCACCCAAAACTAAAACAGTCCCCAAATCTCCGAACCTGCGACTCTGCGACCCTGCAGGCTGCTGACAAATAAAGGAGCTGCAGATATAGGCTTGCATCAGGGGCATGTGTGTGTGTGTGTGTGCGTGTGTGTGTGTGTGTGTGTGGAGTTTGTCGTTTTTTTTGCGGCGGGATGGTTTTGGGGTTTCAGGGATTAAGGCTTAAGGTGTGTCGAGGAATGGTAAATTGCCACGACATCGTGTTTCTCCGGACTATCTCACCAAATCTGGCAATACTCACCGCGTCGAGTCGCAAGTGCAGTGCATGACTTGAACCATTAGCCGACTTTTATTCCTGTTTAACAATCAATATGTCCCTGAACCCGGTGTTCCTAGTCTTACTATAACATTGAGCAGCAGGCCGTCATGCCGCTTTGTCGCTAAATGGGCAGCTCTCTAACGCAGGGTCGCTCTCTGCATCCTTCAAACTATATATTATGATTGTGACGGGACGGACTCCAAATGACCCTTAATTCGCAAACAATCCCGACATTGCCTAGATCCGAAAACACTGAAACTTCAGGCCCAAAAGCTCTTACCCAAAACCTGAAACTCCAACCTCTGCAATCCTCAAACCAAACAACCCTCCTCCCTCCCTCCCTACACCGCAGCAAATCCCTGAAACACAAAACAGCAGAGGACGTAGTTCCAAGCATCTGGTTGGTAGCCTCCTCGGTCTGCTCCTTCCTGAGGGTTCAAGTTAGTTGGGGTTTAGGGTTTATGGGAGTATGGTTTATACCTATACTTTCCATTGTAGTTCCGTGTTTGGGTCACCTTTGGGGTCCTAAATGTGAGTGTGTAATTGGTTAGACCCAGAAAAGGAACGACAAGGGAAACTGTAGGTACAGTTTCCTACTGTCACAGTTCGGACAGTCCATGCGAGCTCTATGCGTCGCAGTCGGCGTGAAGCAACTGAAGCCTCCCGCTACTTGTACTATGCAGGGGAACAAATGACAGGTACAACAGGTTTCAAGTTCTAATTCCCTAGCAACGAGAGCTTCGGCGTCGAGCGAAACAGTTGAATGTCCCCTTCTTCAAGTAAATCTAGTCATGGTTTATGCTACTCCTGCAAACTCCAGGCCCGAAGCAACTAGCCCTGGCAGTTCAGGGTTTAGGGGGGAAAGGGTTCATGGGTCTTACAGGGGATTAAGTAGATAGTTGGACTAGCCGTGGCGTAGTAGTCAAGTAGTCTAGGTGAGTGAAGAGCATAAGCAAAGTTGGTACTTGGACCCGTTGGGATAAATCCCTCTTGCAGCAACACTTGCCGCTAGCAAGTAGTGTAGACGAAACCAGGGGGCAGTATTTCCTTACGAAAGGAGTTGCTGTATGGGGTGATTGATATTGACCCAACCCAAGCCTCCAAACACGAAAACCGCAGATCAAATTTCGACTCCATAGTGAAACCTTGCATACCCTATCAGGCCCCAGGAAGCCGCAATGGAACCCCCGTGAATATGACCAGCTGATCCCATGAGAAACCAAGGCCGAGTGGCTGCAAATCCTCGGCGAAATCGTCGGCAATGGCCTGACAGCAGGATGTTATGTTTTTCGGGCATACTTCAATGCCTCCGCTCTTCCGGTGCCAATTCTCTCTCTCTCTCTCTCTCTCTGCCGTGCCATCATCAAGTGTCTCCGGTGCCAATTGGGGCTCTATAAAACGGTTGGGGAGAAAGGGCTTTTGCTCTCAGGGTACAAGATCTCGGGTATATTCAGACCCTAAGCCTGAAAAGCCTGAAACAGTACAGAAGCCCAAAAAGCTATGAGCCCAAACCTACACATTCCTTGTACCCGCAAGCTCGAATCGAAGGTGACTAATTAACCCCACAACCCCTGGAGGATCTTGCCGAATGGTGCGAAAGGAAAAAGGTGTACAATAGCCCTGTGCACAGCTGCTCCCAAACTATGATGATACTCGCTACGCAAGTTCCTAGGAGCAAACCTTGAGGCCTTGCGCACCACTTCCTGCCGGCACAACCTTTCACCCCATTTGCGGGCGCTTGCGGAGCAAAGGATGGCCTTGCTATACGAGCCTTAAGAATTAGAATAAGGTTTTGGTGCATATCAGGATAAAACTGCATTAAGCAGCCCTACAGTTCAAAAGAACCGCATTAGTACATGTTCAGACCGCTTTTGTACGTTTGAAAACACCACAAAACACCAAGACTTTCTGCTGTGGAGGCTGGCGGTATATGGTATCATTACTCCGAACTTTCATGCACCTACTTAGTGCATAGCATATACATAACTTAAAACACCTGAAACAAACACTTGAGACAGATTGACGGCCAATGTACGTATGGGCACATGGACCCTTGAGGTTTACAGGGGAAAGCCAAAGACCGACAAAGGCCAAGCAATGCCGTGGAGCCTGCATGATGCCGACGATCCTGGGCTGGTGTTGGGGGGGCGAATGTTGATCTCTTCTTTGCCTCCCTGGTTGGTGCTTAGTAGGCAAAGTGGGAATGGATTCCTATACTAGTCCGTATATAGTCATAATCCATTCCTCCACTCCCTGCTGGTAACCAGACAGTTTTTTGGCTCCCGCTTGGCTGATCCGAAGACCGCATTCAGACAGTTGGGCGCCACAAAGTCCAACTGCTGATTACAGTTTGGTAATCACCCCCTACACCTGCGACATCAGCAAATGCTGCAAGCTACCCCGCCACCCCCTCTCGAAAGGTCTGCAAACCGATCGCCAGGAGGAGCCAGCCGTCCAAGCATTAGTAGAGGCATTTTCCCGAAACCCTAAGCCTTGAAACCTCAAACACTAAACCCTATTATGCATCCGCGCGGCTGGCTCGAGCTGCCGCTTGGCTCAGCACGCTGCAGAAACCTCGCCGCATCTAGCAGGATTGAGGCTACAAGCGTCGGTTGTTTGGGGTTGAGGGTATCCTAAACCCTAAACCCCTGAACCCTAAACCCCTAAACCCCTAAACCCTAAACCCTAAACCCCAAACCCTAAACCCCTAACCCTAACCCCTAAACCCCTAAACCCTAAACCCCTAAATACTAAGCCGCCGGTTGAGGCGTCGGATCTGGGTTCGGTCGTCGGTGTGGCATTTAGGGCTCAAGGGCTTGGGTTGAGGGAGGTTTAGGGTTTAGGGTTTAAGGCTTGGGTTGAGGGATATTGAGGGTGTTATTAAGGCTTGGGGAATTGTTAGACGTAGAATGTGTGGCTATAAGATGCCATAAGGCTGTAAGGTCTGAAAAGGGGCAGTGGGCTTGTGACTAGAAGCCAAGCAAGTTCAAGGTCAACGGACGGTTCACTGAGCCTGGTGGTGAGGGTTTCAGTTTCGGTTGCAAGTTTGCACGACTATCTGGAAGCATTCGAGTGGTGAGCGTTGCCAGGCGAAAGCGTGTGGTGTGAGGCTAAAACGAGGTTGCGGACGTTCAAGGGTTGCAGATCAAGTATTTTTTTGCCACCCGCCCAGCTGAAACAAGTCGCACCGCAGGGAACTCGTCCGAACTCGCAATTTTGGCGGGAGTGCTCTTGGGGCTTTGGAGATTGCGTAAGGGTTCTTGAACAGAGCTGGTCTCTTATATCATAGAACCTCTATCGCAGCGATTTTTACGAAGCCCTTTGACAGGGACCACATTCCAATTATGAAGGCCAAAAGACCCTTACAGGAACCCTTATAGGGTCCCTTGCAAGGAACTCTATTCTTCTTATTACGGCCCTGTCGATTAGTGACCCTTGAATTGAAAGGACCCCTAGTCTTCATGTTACGGCCTACGGCCTCGAAGATTGCTCAAAGGCAAGCAGCGCGTTGCCCCGCACGAAGCGCGAGGGATCCTTCAGAAAATCCTCCAGGAGCATGCCTGGGTTGGCTCCGATTTTTGAGTTTAGGGTTTGGGGTTAACAACGTTCCTACTACGGTGATGCTCCGCTGAGGGTTTCACTTTCACCAATGATCAAGGTAAGGATTCCTTTCAAAGTTCCGCAAGGGTTCAGAGTCTGAGGGTTCAGCCGCTTATCCTAGCGAGGGCCAGCGAGCTCAGGGTCAAGGATTTTGGTTTAGGGATTTCGATCGCGGGGTTCTGTTCTTTCCTGTTTAGATCAGGGTTTCCAGCATGGGATTCGGATTTTGAGACTACGGTTGCATAGTCTTTTGTAAGGCCTATGTACAGATCTTTTTCAGGAACTTCAAGAGGGGCTTGAAGGTTTAGGCTTCATTGACAAAATCTTGCGATGTTCAGATCCACCCCCTAAGCCTTAAACCCCTGTAACCCTTAGCCCGCTTTTTTTTGCTGCAGACTCGCACGCAAGGACGCCTGGACCCTAAACCCTAAACCCCAATCTAGAACCCTATTCTGGACCCTTTTAGATCCTAAACCCTAAACCCCAAGATAGAACCCTATTCTGGATCCTTTGAAAGCCCTTGCCCTTTAAGGAACACTTTAAAGGCTCACACAAAGAAGCCTGGACCCCCAGCCCCCCTAAACCCTGAAGCCTTAAACCCCCGACTCCTACTTGGAAGGGCAGGGGACCTAGTAAGTAGGTTATAAGTAGAGTTATAAGTACCCTAAATGGAGTTGCCCCAATTATAACCCTACTTATAACCTACTTACTAAGTCCCTAAGCCCCTTCCCTGCAGCTGGCATGCGGTCACCACGTGACATCTTGGACAGTGCGAGGGATCCTCAGAACTTTGGCAGTAGGGTTTAGGGTTTAGGGTTTAAGGTTTAGGGTTTAAGGTTTAGGGTTTAGGGTTTTGGGTTTAGGGTTCAGGGATTCAGGGTTTAGGATATATATATATATATATATATATATATGGTCACCCCCCCCCCATGACAGACCATCCCCTTCAAAACATCGCTCCCACCGGCGTGTTCGTGCTTTTTCCGGGGTATCGAGTTTGATTCCTCCGAACGTATGTGTGGAACCACCAAAAGACTGAGACCAGAAAACCAAAAACCAAAGTTTCACGTGTCTGTGGAACCCCTGATTTCGTCTGTCCAGAACGACACTAGAGCTAAAACCAAAAAAACAAAAAAAACAAAGTTTCACTGAGAATGCAGGGACAGTTTTGTTTTTTTGGATTTGTGTTTTTTTTGTTTTTTGTTTTTTTGGATTTGTGTTTTTTTGTTTTTTTGGTTTTTTGGTTTCGCTGTAAAAACCAAAAAACCAAAAAAAAAAAAAAAACAAAAATCCAAAAAAACAAAACTGTTCCGGCATTCTCTGGTTTTTTGGTTTTGGGTGCATCCTTGTGTCAGTCACGGCCTTTGCCCCTGCCCATAGGCTGTTTGGAAAGTCCTCCAAAGCCACGTCCCCAGCTTCGGCTCGAGAACTTGGGGCAATTCTAATACGAAGGTCCAAAGTAAGACTACTGCAAATATTCCGGCGAATACACGTCATCATATGCATATGAGTATTAATGCCAATACTTTCACTAATACGAATGCCAATATTTCTACTTGTATCACTATTCATATAAGTATTGATACTCCTACGAAGCTAACTCACATTCTCTGATCATACGATCATCAATACTAATACTGACATTGATAATTTGTTGAATATTCAATTCAATACCAGCATTATCACTAACGTTATTAATGCCAATACTAACAGACACCTGCGTATACTAATGTCCGCAGATATACATACCACTACCCGAAAAGCAAATATATCAATGCATTCGTGTACTAACGTAGTATATTCGTATTTGTCATATACCCAGTTTCCCAGGTAACAATATACTACTTGTTAACGTCTGATTATACTATATTGATATGCTAACTTGCTAAGGCACGAATACTGTAATATGCAAGTATACTGACACATGGCAATAGTATAAAAACATATGGATCTACCAAAAAAGTTGTTAGATGATATACGAATATGGTGAATGAAGTAGCATACCAGGATACTAATACACTAATATGTTAATAATCGAAGATAATAGCACACCAATATACTAATGTACTCATGCACGACCGTACGCATGCATTGATCTACTAAGAGCATACAAACATACAGGTATACAAACATAATACTGTTCGAATACATTATATTGTGTTGGTATACTAAGCTGTTTATATAATCTATCAGTATACTAATATATAAAAAAATATAGTATTGATACGCATACTAGCACGTCCGCGAATATTATACTGATTTTAAATTCATCATTAAGACTGATTAAAACTGACATCGACATTGGCACTGGCATTAACACTAAGTATCACTAAATATGCTAGTGTAGTAATATACGAATACTGTAGAAGGCAAGTACACTGACATGTTCACATGCTATTATGCCAACATATTGATATACCTATTAGGTAATGTACGAATATAGTAAATGTAATAATAGACCACTATAATAATATACTAATATACTAATACGTTAACATACGAATATCATAATACACCAATGTACTAATGTACTCATGCACCAATGTACTAATATACTCACGCAATCTTCAACTATGCAAATATACTATTGTTCGAATACATTACTGTATTACTATATTAAGCTCAAAATGTACGAATCAATCAGTATATTCACATATCAAAACTATTTCTAATACTGATACTAATACCAGCACTTCTGTGAATAATAAACAGATACTAAAACCAGCATTCAGACTGACAATAATACTAACACGAGTACTATTACTGACATTGACATCGACACTGGCACTAAAACCAGCACGAACATAATCACGAGTTCATATTTACTATTATTGATATGTATACTTTTATTCAAAACTAACACTAATACTGATGCTAATACTAATACTAAATACCAATACCAATACTAGTACTAAACCAATACCCATCCTAAGATCAATACTACCACAAAACTATTACTCATATGTACACTGATACCAGGATTAGGACTACTACAAACAATGACAGCAGTACTAAGAATAGATCCAAGAACAATACATATTAATCCTAACACTAATACTAGTAACTAGTACTAATACTAGCTACAAATTGTAATACTCATACTCATACCAATACTAATGTCACCACTACTACTACTACTGCTGCTGCTACTACTACTGCTACTACTACGATTACTATTATTACTACTACTACTACTACTACTACTACTACTACTAGTACACATACTTAATACTAAAACTAATACTGATACTCATACTAGTCACTAATACTAATACTAATACTCATACAAATACTAATACCAATACTAATGCTACCACTACTACTACTACTACTACTACTACTACTACTACTACTACTACTACTGTGCGACAACTATTGCTAGTACGACGACTACTACCATTAATATCAGTACACATACTTAATGCTAATACTAATAGTAATACTAATTCGAATACTATTACTAATACTAAACCAATACTCATCCTAATATCAATACTACCACAAAACTAATGTCAATGCTAACACTGATACAAGAATTAAGATCTACAAACAGTAATAGTGGTACGAAGAGCAGATCTGAGATTAAGATTGGGACTAGGAGCGTTGCATGCATGTGAAGAAATTTCCAACAATTGCCAACCATCTAAAAGAACATTTTGGAATTGAGTTTGGGACAAGCGTCTGTCGCCTATCCGTTGACAGATCCTGCCTGGGGACGCACGCCACCCTTCCCCTTCCCCACGACGGTCTGTCATGGGGGGGGGTGAGCATATATATATATATATATATATATATATATATATATAGGGTATAGGGTTTTGGGATTAGGGCTTAGAGTTCGGTGTAGGGCTAGTGTATAAGGTTTGTAGATTTACAGGTTGTAGGGGTTTGGGGATTTATTGCGCTACCCTTGCGAGCATCGGGGCGAGAGTTCTGGGTTGAGGGTTGAGACCGTACATACCCTAAGGCTCCAAAGTAGTTCCTTTTTGGGATTACCTTATAGGATTCGATATACGAACCCCCAAAAGGAACCACTTTGGGGCCTTAGGGTAGGGCTGGGGGACACGGCTGGCTGGAAATGCTGGAGCCTCAGCTGTCGCACTGCACTGGAAGGGCCATGTACTGATCTTACTACTACCTCTCAAAACTCGTGACAGTGAGGAGGTACGCTGGCAACTGCTGCGGGGGAATTGAGTTGAGCATGTTTGACTGATAAAGGCTCGAGGTCAAGACTGTGCTGCCATCTTCAGAAGCTGGGCTGGGCTTCTTGACTTAGAGAGATCACGCTCCAGGTGCATGGTGCAATGGGCTAAACCTTCATCACAGTTCGAAGGCATGACTTGGGCTCAACATGATGGGGGAAGCTTTAACATCTGTTCGCCCAACCCTTCATTACTCTTGACTTCCTAAATCCCGTCCACCTTCCAGGCACCCAAAACGGGTGCTCTACTTAGCTCCCTCATCGCGGGAAACCTGAACCAAAGACCCGAAACAGCAAAACCCGCGCCTCGTCGTTGCAGGGCCTTTGACACGCCTGCAGCCAGCCCAACAATGCTGTCTGAAGTCTGGACCAGGGAAGAGTAGGTCGATTGCCTCGGACAACTCTCACTTGAACATGTCGGGTTCGGTGCTTAGCTGGCTCAAGATTTCGCTCGCATTCAGCTTTAATGGTTTTAGGGCTCCGGGCTCAAAGTTTCGGCTTCAGGGTTTGTATAAGGTCTAAGTTTCGGCTTCAGGGTTTGTATAAGGTCTATATAAATCTCGCAAGGCTACAAAATTTCACAATCAGTTGGTGGACTTACTTGTAGGGTTTGGGGGGTTTCGCGGTTTCACATTGAGCGGTGGCATGCGGAATTTCCACCAACACCCCTGAGCCGGGATTTAAGGACAATCCGTGTGATTTTGGAGGGATTTGTTGCTTCCACAACTTATAGGAAACTCCAGAAAGTTGGAATATGGTTTCAGGATAGGATACCCTATAATTTACCATAGAAGGGTTAGGATAATCATATTCCAACTTTCTGGCTTTTACTTTAAGGGCTTCAGTTCAGGTAGTACAGCCGGCGACTCGTTGAGGACATCCCTTTAACCCAACCCCCCCATGCCCCGAACGCTTTGACATGTACATCTGTGAAGCTGGAATCCTACACCTGGATATGGCGTTCAGGGCTGGACTGTGAGACTCTGGTGGTAAGTCGCGCATCGCCCAAACCCTGAGAATTGTCCTCGTGAACTTCACATTGCACACGCCATATACCCGCTCTGCACAACAGGCGGCTTCACTCCACAACCTCAGAGCTATGGAGTAACACAACAGCATTGCCAATGTTCCACTTACCAAGTTTAGGGCTTAGGTTTGGTCTTGTCTCCAGCATGAAGCTCCAGCCTCCTGTAACGCCTGCAAAACCCAATAAGATCCCCAAATTATCCACCAACGCAAACCTCCGAAGACATAGAGAGCAAAGAAGCATCTCAGACGATGCGCTGTTGTTGAGGGCCTCAGACTCAGTTATGCTTTATGGTGACGGTGTAGGGTAAGCCCTAAACTCCCAAAAACGACAAGTTCCTTCGGGCTTACGGCTTTAGGGCATGGAGCTTTGGGGTTTAGGAATTGGAGGTTGGCGATTCAAGGATTTGGGAGTTTAGGCAAAATCTGTAGGGTCCCTGGTGTCTAAAGCAAAAGGAAATGCGCTTCACAAGGCCTTCACAGTCTGCAACCGATCCCTGTGAAGTACAAACCACTTCGCTCTTCCAAGAACACTGTCCGAAAAAATATTTTCCCCAAGGCCTGAAATCTCAAGCCGAGAAAGCCCTAGCAACTTTAGAAGTATTGTGTAAAGGCTTCATAGCCGAGTCAGACGAGGGGTTAAGGCTTCCGGGGCTTCAGGGTTCAAGGGCCTGTGGTTGTCATGCATCATTGCTGTTCGAGGTAGAACGGCAAGAGTTTCCATTCGCAACTTTGGTCGTTGGAGTAAGAGTTTGGGGCTCCTTGGAGGGTTTTCGACGCTCACTCTCGCACAGGCAAGGCTCCACACAATCCACCGTGTCACTACTACTTTGGCACCGCCTCCAAGCACCCACCCTGAAACAAGCCAACCAGACATATATACCAACACATATATGACAACCAGAAGATGTCTGCTCCAGCCAGGGGGGGTCATTGCCCACTGTGGAGGGTTTAGGGGTCAGGGCTTACAAGTAAGGTCCTGGGCTCTGCGTTCTGGATGCAGCATCCTGGATTAAAAGAGAACTTCGCTGAGGTCGCTGCGGTGATGGCGCCGCCAACAGCCTCCAGTGACTCAGTCCTGAAGAGCTGCACAAAATCTCCCCAATTAAGCGATGTACCCTAGATTATTGGGGGGACCTTCTTATGCTTTAATATGCTCAATCAAAGGGGTTTAGTGTAGCTAGAGTCTCCATTGTAATTCCTTTTGGGGCTACCTTACACGAACCGAAATTCCAAAATTATGTACTAGGTTACACCACAAAAGGAGCTACAATCGAGTCTATAGGCAGCATGTTGCAAGGGCCTGAACCCTAAACGCTAAGCCTTAACCATCAGACTAGGCCAGGGTTTTCCTGAATACGGCAATTCGCATAGTTTATCAGGGCATGGTAAGGGGACACTGCTAACAGTAACGCTGACCTCTTTAATAAAGGCTTTCACAGGTGGTGGGCACCGCGGAAGACGATCAATCCTAGGATGAACTGCTATGTCCACTCCTTCGATCTCCTCTGCGACCTAGAGTTGTAGTTATCTTGATTTCCCAAGCCCGATTTGGGAGCTTCCCAAAATAGGGGACTCTAAGATAGTACCTTAAATAATAGGATCTTTATTATAAGGACCCCAAAATAAGGTACCCCCTATTTTCGGAAACTCCCATTTGGGATCACCACACCCTGAACCCCTACTGAAACCCCTAAGCACTACACCCCATTCGACCTTGCGACCCAGGGTCAATGAGGCATTATCCTCCTGAAAATTTGTGCGCTGTTGCTCACGGATGGCGTTCGCCTTTTCCACCGTCGCCTGCCCAGTTTAGGGGCCTTGACACGTAGAACAGGCTTTTGGAGGTATGTTTTCGTATGAAACAGACCAACCAACTGTATCCGGAAATGTTCGTTGTGATGTGTGATACCCCTACAGTCAGCGCAGTGTCAAGGGGCATTGGAGCATGAGACTTGGATTTTCGGGGATTCGAGGTTCGACTCGCGCAAACCATCTAGGGCTTCTATAAAATATGGGCCATGACACTTAGGGTTTGGGTATGTTGAAAGCAGTTCATACCGCGTCTGTAAGAGGATACTCTTTGTAATCATTCCGTCACCTACATGTCAGCACGGCATTGATTGCAGCTGCTGCTCGAAATCTGACAAGAACCCTTTAACAGCAACCACCTTCGCACACGCTGCTGATATAATTGGAAGGTTGTGACAGCATACTGTTAGGCTACCACGGCATAAGCCCTCAACAGCAGCACATAAGGTCCACCGCTGAAAACGCCAAAGCTTCAAGCTTACTTGTTTGAGATTGCCAAACAGGCATTTACGGTTTCTCTACCAAGAAGACCACAACAATCGCTAAACCTGATAAGCGGTAGGTCGGGCGGTCA